>VXBJ01005238.1:208331-221408 GCA_013400055.1 Nycticryphes semicollaris
AAGAAAACAAAACAAATAAAATAAAAAAAAAAAAAAAAAAGAAAAAAAAAGAAGAAAAAACAAAAAAGAAAGAAGAAGAGAGCTCAGCAAACTGGTAATGCTGATCGAGAGTTCTCATAATTATTATTCATAGTAATAATAATAATAATTTAAAAAAGAAAAAAAACATATAAAACATGTTTACACTCTATTAGTGGGATCACAGCACTGATACATTTCTTTAAACAAGCATACATGTCATACAGAGTTTGGGCATACTGAAATATTGAGAGATTGCAAAGNTATTCTATGGCTGATAGTAGCAGCAGCAGCAGTAGTGCACTTGATTTAGTGATATATTGGATACTGTTGTATGAAGTCTTAGTGGCAAAACTAATTACAGCTGGTTTCACAGTTTGTCATGCCATTGTCAGACGAGTACAAGCCTATAAACAGGCTAATGATGAAAGGTAACAAGCCAGATTTGTTGCTTCAATACATTGTCACAAGTATTTAAAATTCATTTAAATTATCTTTTGCTTACAACAAGAGCAAATTTGGCCAGGTATGTTAAACTGTGGAGAGGTGTCTAATGAAGTATCACAGGGGAGATTTAAAGTTTGGCCTGGATTAACATCATCATTAATGAGCTGGAAGAAGGAGGCAGTCAGCATGTTTATAGAATTTGCATGTGATACAAAGCTCGGTTTCAAATACCATGGAAGATACAAAGCCACAGAGGAGCAGAAAGAAGCTTAAGAGAACAAATCAAATAAATTAAAAAAAAAAAAAGAAAAAAAAAGAAAAAAAAACAAAAAAAAAAANAAAGAAAGAAGAAGAGAGCTCAGCAAACTGGTAATGCTGATCGAGAGTTCTCATAATTATTATTCATAGTAATAATAATAATAATTTAAAAAAGAAAAAAAACATATAAAACATGTTTACACTCTATTAGTGGGATCACAGCACTGATACATTTCTTTAAACAAGCATACATGTCATACAGAGTTTGGGCATACTGAAATATTGAGAGATTGCAAAGAAGTCAAAGTAAAACCTACGAATACACTAATAACGTTAAGTTATGGTGAGAAGGTGTTAATTCCAGAGCAGGAGGTTAAAAATGATGGATATCTGCTGGAGGTAAAATGTACTTTCAGGGAGCAGTTAAGAATTTGGGGAACGTTGCAGTACATGTGTGAGAATGGCAGATGTGTTCAGGGTAATGCCATGGGGTGCGACTGGAGCAAGGGGAATGGAGTCACAACAGCAAACATTTAAACTGAGTGTAAGGATAATACCTTGGAAGTAAAATATTTTCATCTGGGAAGTAATTTCTCAGGGTTGGTTGAGATTTAAGATTCCTGTGTATTTTAGCCTCTCTACTATATCTGTCTGTCCAAAGCACTGTGAGACTGGCAAGTGCTGTTGTCCCCATTTAGCTGGCAGGATATTAAGGTTGTTGCCTGACACCACTGCCAAGCTCTCACGGGCTGCTGCTACTGGCTGGGGATGGATCTGCTCTCCTACTTTCCTACAGAAGAGACAGCAGAAGTGCCTTGAGCTGTAAAGAGATATGAACAAAGGATCTAGATCATTAATAATGATGTTATTTTTAATTTTTGTTTTCAATGGGAAGACTAAAAGTAAGTTTCTATGTATTTATTGCATCAGCCCCAAATTAAAAGTGCTGTATTTTTTCATCTCCTTTCTAGCGCTGAGGTTGTGGTGACTTTACCCTGACTTGAGGCAGATACGTCAAAGTACTAGATGTGCTAGTATGCCCTTGCAGTGTCCTGAGTTGATGCTCTTCCTTTTGAGTAATCACTTTTATTGGAAAGAAGCAGGGAAATACTTTTTTTTTTTAATCATGTTGAAATTAGTAATAAATGCTTCAGAAGAAAACCATCAGTATTTCTTTTTTTCACAGAGTAATTTTGGGATGATGGATATTTTTGCAAGAAATATTTCTTCATTACTATCTTCTGTTTGGTGATGGCCTCATCATCTGTTGTAGTGAATTTAGTATGTCTCTGTAATTTGTTTGCATGTTTCAGTTCAATTAATTTTCTTATTAAGTTTTCAGTGGTGAATGTATCTAGGAAGGATTGATGTAAATTAAAGATAAAATTCCTGCTTCGGATAGAGGGAATAAATTGGCAGATCAAAACCGCAGCTATTACTCACTATCTTCTAGGTTTTTAAAATAAAATTACATCTTCTTTTTTTTTTTTTTTTTTTCCATCGTATGATCCTTGAAGTCTGTGAAATTGTTTCTCAGCCTCTCTAAGCTGTAATTACTGTATGAAGAATGAGAACTCTGGAGACCTTTATTTGTTAAGGCACTTGACAGTGGAGCCTCAGCAACGTGCCCTACCAGTAGAAGGAATGATAATTTCTGAGATATTGTAATTGATCCACTGTTCTCATTCAAAAAACGTTAACTTCAACACTATACTGGAAATAATCATAGGACTCTTGTTATGGACAATTGCTCTCACACCCAGTGACACCTTCCCACATGGGAAGGGAAATCAGGAAAAACAAGGAAACCTGAGGGATGAAATATAAACTAATTTAATAGAATAAGACTAAATAACATGAATAATAATGCTAAACAACCAATATTGATCTCTATACCAATATAAAATATATAAGGATTATACTCATACAATTCTATCACTGGAAGCTGTGCGCTGCCAGCAGTGGGCAGCACGTCGGACACTGTGAGTGCAGTGGCTTCAGGAAGAAGAGAGGGGCACAGGGGTCCAGCATCAGGGCAAGAAGTTCTCATGATCACAGCCATCATAGAAGAAAGAACTTTCTAATTTATACTGAATGCGACATTCATGATATGAAATAATCCTGTTTGCCAGCTTGGGTCAGGTGCCTTGGTCTTGCTTCTCCTCACCTTCACACCTGGCTAACTTGAAAACACTAAGACCCTGAAACTCTTCTAGAAATGCAGTTTTCCCAAGCATCAGAAGAGAGTTTACCAAAAAGTACTATTACTGAAAGAGAAATTAATCCTGTGTCATTCAAACTGGGACATCTCTACATATCAGCAATAAAGAATCTGTGTAGAGGAACACCAGCCTTTTGGAGAAGACCTGTAGAGATCAGCTTTATTTGGTTTTCTGCCAGACATCTTGTGTTTCATGATTAACCCAATTGACTTAATCACTTTATGCTACTGAAAAATGGTGCAATTATATTTCTTTTTCCATCCTTTTTGAGACAGCAAGCTCTTCACAGAAGGCAGTGTCATTTGCTGTGTGTTTGTTCAAGCTGAGACTGAAAGTGTTTGGGGATCTCCAGATGATAGTGTAATATAGATAACTGACAAAAAATCTTGTTTCTTGTTGGCAAGAGCCTTCCATCAGAAACTCAAGACACAGAAGGTCTGTTTGTGGGTTTGCTTTTTTATAACCCAGAACAAAAATAACTGCTGAAAGGTACAAACAAAACTGATTGCAATTGAGAGGACAATGTCAACACAGAAGACTTGAAGAATCTGGCACTACAGATGTGAGAGAGAGCAAGGTTCATGGCAAACGCTCAGCAAACTGTCCATGCTGCAAGGGCTGCCAGGTAGAATTTTGGAGCTGGAGTCTGGGAGAGCAGTCCAGGAGGCTGCCACCTGCTCATTGTAAGAATCCCTTCACACTGCATGCTCCAAAATTTCAGGAAGAAAAAAACAACCTGTGTATGGGCTTAGAGAATTCACATTTTGTGCCTACTCTGTCCTCCTTGCCATAGCTTGTCTGGCTGTAGAAATGCATGTCTCGATTGCCAAAGGTGCCTTAGGATTCAGTTTCTTTCTTGCCAAATTTCCTCTTAGACACATGATTCTTGAATTTTTGGCCACCCACTGACTAAGCTGTAAGAGCTTTGCAGGTTGAATACAGGTCTTCAGGATACTGGCAACAAAAATTAAACTGTCAACGTTAGTCAATCAAAATAGCTGCTGTATGATTCAGAGAAGGAACGAATATACTCCTCTGAGAGCAAAACAATAAAATACTAATTAATGAGTTAAATAGAGGGATGAATAGCAGTATAAAGCATAAATATCTTGAAAATAACACCTCCATATGTTTTAAGGAACCCTAAGAATGAGCAGAGAAAGCATCTGGTCCAGTGGTATTAATTTTTAATATATATTTAAATAATGGAGAGAATGCAGAAGTCTGGAAGAGCACTAATGTATTCTCACAAATCATAAAAGTGAATAAAACGACTTGGTAAGCCTGATACCAGTTCACCAGTTACCCAGAAATGGAGATGATGATCCCATATTCAGTTTCTAAAGGTACACTAGAAGCAGATCAATAGATTGAAGGAGTTGATTGATGGCCTACATTTACAATATCTGCAATTTAAAGGTTTTACTTCCAACTGGATTTAGTGTGGTCTCTGGAGACCATATGGCCCAATATACATGTGTTTCTCTAGCTAAAAATATGAGATGAAGTGAACTGGAGAGGAGAAGCTCTGTTCAGAAAATCAGTGTTTCCATAAAGGATATGGTGGTCAAGTCAGTCCAACAACAGTTTCCAGCTTGGTACAATATACAACACTGGTGTATATACCACAAGAAATACTTGTGAAATTCAGGGAATATATAGATATGGGACTAACACATAGCAAACTTTTAACATTGTATATTAAAACGGTGATTTACACACTGTAAATCCCTGATTTTTTTTTTTTTAATTGAAAAACTCCAAAACTTCTGGAAGAAAACTCAAAGAGTATCACAAGTGGTGAACAAATGGACTTAAGGACTACTCTGCACATACTTCTGCTTCCCAGCTTCTGATATGCTTTCTCCTTCTCACTGGGCTTAATTCACGGGCAGGCTCTCCTCCATTTCTCCCTTTATGTGTGCTGGCAAGCTGCCATTCCTGGGCAGTGAAAATGTACATTTATGTATCAGACTGGGAAGAGGGAACTCTCCAGTGTTGCCTTTCCTGCTAAGAAAAGGGATGTGCTGTTGTGCCGTAGCTCTCTCCCTGCCTTTCTCTAGCCTCTTGCATTGAGTTTCTGGGAATGCCAGCTCTGTAATAGTGTCGAATGTCTGTCTCTGCATTCAGACACGTGCGCCTTCTCTCCTCACCTCTTTTCAATCCTTTGCTCCCCTTCAGGTGGTCCCTTCTGGATTCAGACTCTTTAGTACAGTAGTGAAAAGGATTATTCTCATTACTACTAGTCTGTGCAAAGTGTTTTGCCTTTTGTTTATGCAAGGATTTTGTTTAAGAGCATTTCTAAATACAAGTGCCTAGCTGTAACTCCAGATACACAAAGCTTTTCAGCACAGAAAGTGCTTGAGGTCAGCTCTGAAGTGAAATCTAAAATGACAATGAACTCTTTAAAATAGGCAGTCCATCAGTTACTCCCTATGCCTGCTGTGCAGCGATAGTAATGTTGAGTGCAGGCACATGGAGACAAACACGACTATGAAAAGCTTCTTGAGTCTGTCAATAAAGAGAATTCTGCACATCAATAACAAATTAGCAGAAAAAAAACACATTCCAGCAAATCACACTATGGTACATCCATAATACAATTAGCCTGTGCTTCAGGATTAATGCATTATTTTTTTACTGAGATAGTAGTCAGAGTTTTCATTCTAAATTTGGAACATTTGGAAATACCTTCTCTGCCTTTTCAATTTGTATTCATTTGCCTTTTTTTATCTAAAAACAAATACTTGCTGTCTGGGAAGGTAATATTCCCAAAAGCAGAAGATACACTCGTGATAACACTTCATCACACCTATCCTAGCAAGGAAGTGTTAATGCTTGAATAACAGGTCTTTCATAGATCTTCACTGGGTACTATCTGAAATAGTATTGAGTGGGCATTAGAAGACAGGACTTCTCTGCAATGGAAATTTCCATTTCTTCCATTGTTAAATATGAACTCCAGGTATTAACTACTTTAAAGTGAATCACAGAAGATTTTCATTTTGCCAGGGTAACATGGTATTGTTCCTTAGAATAGGAACTACCTGTTGTCTCCTAACTCTGTGATGGTTGCTTATACAATTATGGTTTTCATAGTGCTTTGTGCTATTACATATTCAAAAATTACAGCTATTGCAGATTTATATCATGATCAGAGACAAAATGGGTTCTGCATTGCAGGCACAATTCTTTCATGAGAATAAGAGCTTTTAATCTGCAAACACAGTGTAATACCTGTTCCTGGGTCAATTTCTGCTTTGCTCACTAAGGCAAATGGTGTAAATTGGTTTAAATAGGTGTTGGAATTGAAGTGACAAGAGTAATTTATACTACCCGAGGTTCTGTTCGCTTCTTTAGAAGATGAGACACTCTGTTAAAGTCCTTGCAGACTGGTCTAATTGGGCAGGCTTGAAGGATGCTCAGTGCTCTGTAAGTTCCCCTGGGTCCTGCAGCTCATTTTGTAGAGTCCAGCAGGACAGCTAGGTTATCTGCTGCCTTCCACCGTGCAGCAATTTCCATTCCAGCCTTCACACAGGATTCAAATGCGCTGGCTTTGTTTCTATCACTATATTATTAAATATTGAATGTGTTATTTGCACTCACAAGTATCTTTATCACTCAGAAGCACGTGAACAATTTGAGATATCTCAGCACCTACCTAAAATCCTTTTTATAGATAGTATTCAGTTAGTCCTGGAACATGACTAATTTGCATAGACTGCTGACAGCAGTGTTTGACCCATGCTTTATGCTTGAAGCAGACTAAACCTTAGTCTCAAGTACACAATGCCACAGTGCCTGAAGAACTCAAGTTTATGTTGTTTTACATACATTTACCCTCACTATAAAGCACATATGTTAAAGCAATAGAATTTTTTCTATTGCAAAATCATTGGGGAAAGAAGCACAGACAAAAAAAAAATGAATAAAACCTATTTTGTTCTTTTTATTCTTGAAAGACAAGCAGAAATGTATTGCTTGAGCACTCTTTTCTCAACTGTTTTTCCCAGTAAATTACATAGTTTCTCTTGAATGCCACATGCACCATTAAACACTGAATGTATCTCCCAATGCTTCTCCATCCTAACACTGAGGAAGCCAGTAATCAGATTAATCTTTGTCACTAAGAATCACTTGTATAGCCATAAGGGAGGAACATTATATATATAAACACATAGCAGAAGTCAAAGGTTAAGCTGTGAGCTACTAAATTAGGGGCATTTATCAATATACTCTGTTTTCTCATACCTCTTCATGTATTCCTGTGATGCTGTTATATTCAGGCCTTTGAATGCCAATCCAGGGATCCAAATGATTGGTAGTTAACCATCTGCACTTGCTATAAACAGTAATAGCAAAGAGAAAGCCATACCTGGAACTATGGTTATATACTCACTACAGGGCTCTGAGATGACTTTCTTTACACAGCCTTAACAGCATCCTTGAGTAATCAATGCTTTCTCTTCCATTGGGGCATCCAAGCTACCCCTAACGCTGAACTAGAACTGTGAGTTAGAGGAAATAGCATGCGGGGCTTGCCTGAGAACATCAGGATGCAATTGTTCCTTTAAACATTCATGTCTTTGTTGTATGGTTGTATCTGAGGAGAAGGGTTCCTGCTTTGTTAAAGTACATGCTGGAGGAGTCTCCTGCAGCTCCCATGGAGACCTTCCCTGTGCAGTTCTGTTTTTCTGTGCTGATGAATCCTGATGGTCTTACAGGCTTGGGGAGTTCAGTGCTGGTGCAAGCCCAGATCACTTGCCAAATGCAAGATGATGTAAAGAGGCAAGTGCTGTTCAGGGTGAGAAGGAGGGCATATTCTTGATAAGTTTTTCTTATATTTCATGTACTTCTTTGTAAGTAAAAGTACAGAAGCACATAGGTACAACATGAACAGCACATGATGCCACTCATATGTTAAAAGCTAACTATTTTACTGCATCACGTGTTTCTCAACATTATAGAAGAATTCGATCTTTGGCAGAAAAAGTAGAGAATACTTTATAGTGACCTAGATAAGCAAGATATGGCTGGGAAATTCTAATAAGCATTTTACCTCTCGGCTCTCTTTCTGCATGACTGATTTATCATTTAATACAGCACATTGCTATGCAGGTATCCTTCCTATGATCATCTATTCCACATAATAAGCACCGTGTAGCATTAATAGCTGTTACTGTTTTCGGCTCTTCCCTTCACTTGAGCACGGCTCTTACCGGGCAACATGTATTCTGCATTCCAGCCACGTCCTCTGCATAAAAGTCTCACAGCCCAGAAAAAAATAGATATAAAACCAAACCCAGCTTCCTGGTCCTGACAAGCTGGTGTGGAGGCTCCAGGTACCAGAGATGCAATTTTCAGTGTTCCTAATAAGCCAAGGTGTTAAAGAGGTGAGAGGTGTGAATCTCAGCTGTTAGTACTTAGCAGAGAGGGCTCTTCCAGTTCCAAAGCTTATGCTGCATTTTAGGAAGCCTTCAGGGTGAAAAAAGTGATAAAACCCCGTGTGTAAAAAAGAGAATGCAGGGTTTTATATTTTCTTCTCCATCCAAGCCCCAAAGTAGTCAGCTTATAAGGAAATTTGGGCAAAATAGGTGAGATTTCACAATTTCTCCAGTATATTGGTCCATTCATTTGATAAAATATTTTGAGACTATAAGTATGTCTAAACTTTTTTTTTTCTCTTCACCATTGAAGTGGCTAATTTGGAACCTGTAGCCAAAAACTACTGCCAAAGGGAGTTTTCTAGATTTATTTCAGAATCCCACCCTAAGTAATTTTGTCTTTTTTGCTAAAAAAATATATTGATAGGAAAAGATACCTTTAATATATAATGAAATGATAGGAGACTCTCCACAGTAGTTGAAGTTGTGAGTTTTCTCTCATGCTGAGAAAAAAAAACCAAACAATGGAGCCTGGTCTCATGTTCTGCAGAAGTGCTTAACTCCTAGTACCAAGAGATGCTGTGTGTTTGGAGAGTGTGGGAGAGCTCGCACTGGACCTCACCACAAGCCTGGGCTTTAGGTACGTGTTTGTCATCCTCTGGAAATGGATATAGGGAAAAGTACTTGCAAGGTAAATGAGGAATTATTTGGTGTCTGGATTTGGCTTGGGTTTATGTGTAAGGCAGGTGTCGAGCTACTTACCATTGTGTCGTGGTTTCAGCCAAATTTACCAAAATCAGGCTGACAGAATGCCTTCCCCCCCCCACCAAAGAAAAAGAGAGGAGAGGAAGAGATAAGGAGATTTAGGGGTTTAGAATGAACTAAACTACTTTAATGAAGTGTTAATACTAAAATTTAAAAAAAAAAAAAAAAAGAAAATAATTAAATAGATACAATATATACAAAACCGTATCAAGCTCCCAGGATGACGATCACATCACCAACAGGCATCAGGAAAAGCCCCAGACTGGACTTGGTGACCAAGAGGAGCTGAATTCCAGATCCGGAGTCAGGAACACACTGATCGGGATCAAAGGCAGATGGACAGACAGGATCCTCCTTGGATGTCGGCCATTGAAGCAAAAGAGTTGACCATTTGATCCCTCAGCTTTTATACTGAGCATGATGCAGATGGGATGGAATACCCCAGTTGGTCAGGTTTGGGTCACCTCTCCTGTCCCCTCCTCCCTACAGGTGTGACCCCTCTGCGCTTTCCCGCTTCCCACCCTCCAATGGGGCAAATAACAGAATTCCCTGCCCTTGGTTGTTCTAGCAATGAGTATAAGCAAGGGCCTCTCTGCACCATTCCTTGGTGTAATCAGGTCTGATCACTGTGAGAGTGAACAGTTTTCTGAATAATATGCTGTTAATTTCAGAGTTTAGTTAGTTAGAAGAGGCCCAGCTAAAAAAATTACTGAACAGAAAATCGAATTCTGTTTTGCCTCAAACCAGGACACTTTGTAAAAAGCAAGGTATTTTCTAGTATGTCCAGAAGCTAAACTTGAAGACCATCTTGATTTTGTATGCCTCCAAAGTAAAGGTGGCAACAAAGAACAGTTTTCGGGAAACTGAAGCTTCATTTCAATCCTTTTCTGGGTACTCCCCTCTTCTGTGACTCTGTTTCATCCTGTATTAAATTTGACTAATAGTATCTACGTCATGAAGGATTTCCAAGTCCAAAGTAATTAAGTCTGAAAAGCGTGTTGAGACATACAGATGGAAAGCTCTGCCTAACTGCACTGGTATAATTATACACTGCATAACTCATCCAAGCACCAAGGAAAAGTAGAACACGAAGGAACAGCTAAATTTATCCTAGAAAAGGGGTTCAGCAGTTCAGTATTCAGATTTAGATCAGTGGAGCAGCCTCACTGCTGTTAAAAGCCACGTAATCAGCTAATTTTGGCTGATGTACTATCACTTGTTGTGAAGTGCATGTTTTATGTGCATTACTTTAGTTATTAATTAAGAGAAGTTTTAGCATACAATTAACATATGGTTTTGTTTTAAAAATATTCTCTGGATAGAACACTTACTGCTTGATTTCAATTTTTAAATATTTTCCTTCCAGTAAACTTTCTGTGTTTTCCAATCCATACACAGATCATAGCATTGCTACATCATTTTTAGGATATTGGGATGGACTATTTTGCACAACTTTTGCATACTGCAAATGGAGACTCAAATATATTTAAAATCTGCCTGATGCCCTGCAAAGTTGCTGACTGGGCTAGGGGGCCAATGTTTAATCCCTTTGCCTTTTCAGCACCAAGGTATAAAACAAGTGCCAGTGTAATCTGCCAGTAATGGAAACCGGTTTGTTAGGCAGCCAATGTGTTCTGTTTCCCAAATTCTGGTAGCGCTGCTTGTGAAAATTGAGATTTTTATAGGTCATACTTGTGCATTTGAAATGAATTGTGTTAGCAGGGCCAGGGGGAGTGTTGCTTATGATTTTCCTGATGCCATCAGGTTAAAGAGGTCCGTAACTTCAACAACTGATTTTTTTTAAAGTTTGGTAGCCTCTTCAGTAACAGTGATGTTATAGGTATGTACCAGGAATTTACCCTAATCTTGCGGTGTGCAGTGACATTGTGCACATCAAAGTGTGCACCGAACCTCTGATTTAAAAAGTGAATTATAAAAGCAACCACCCAGCCCTGACCCCGTCAACATAATTCTCAGTTAATGTTAAGTGAGCTAACAGTACTGCAGGCTATGGGGAAACAGTAGTTTATGCTGGTTGTGCACTTGGCCCACTGAGTTAAAGCGTGAGTCTCGTGGCTTTCCAATGCTCTCTCACAGCAGAAGGGACTGTCTCCAGCTGATGGCTCCATGTCTTGTGGGGCGCTGAGTGACAATGCAAAGAGCTTTGCCAGACTACACTGTTTCAGCCAAGTAAAGTGGCCAGGCCACCCTGGGAAAGAAATGAAGTCATGTACCCAAACTGCGCTGTCAGGAATGCAATCCTGTTGTAGGCTTACGCACAGGGGTAAAAATCATCCCAATTTACAGCATTAAACTCACAGTGTTCTCAGTGCTGCCGCTTAAAATACACGTTCCTCATTGCTTGCAGTGATTATTAAAAATCTTATATACTTAAGAACACTAAGAGTATAATTCACATTAGAATACGTTAATGATGTTCGGAATTCTTATTATGCTTTTAGATCCCAATGGGACTTGTGCTTTTGGGTGATGGAGTGGTTGTTGAGTTTTAAGTGCTAAAATAAATGCTGCAATTACCGCTGGGTAATGAAAGGGCTGACTGGTTAAGTTTTACTCTCTCACTGGTATATGCTTGTTGTGTGAGAGATAAACACAGACGAGTGCTATTGCTGCTCATTCATACTGCAGCAATCAGATCCTTTTTTCCCTACCAGATAAAGGGACAGCAAACATAAATGTTGGTGTAGTTACCTAAAAAATTGATTTCAAATAAAATCTGCGTTGAGAGTCTGGTAGTAGCAATAAGGACTTCTAGAGAAGAGAAAACTCACAGAAGATAAGAGTAATAGAATAGAAAATGGAATTATTTTAGGATTTTTAGGCTGCTGCCATTTCCATTTAATGGAATAGGTACTTAAAAATTTTCTTTTTTTTATGAAACGAATAAATCTTTCCTGTCATTCTAAATTATGACTTAATGTATACAATTGTAAATTATATTTTACTTTTCAAGATAAAGGCATTACAGCTGAATTATTCTGTTTGGGTGAAAAGTTCTAACCGGCAGTAGTTATTCGAGCAATTTGTAATGAGCATATTTCAATTAGAGCACACTGGTAAGGATGATTAATCAAATACACAGCAGCTATGGGGCTGGATTGCTTACAGCATGACGATGTATGTATACACGATACTTCACTAATGTTACTACACAAATTTGCATGTTTCTTTCTTTATTAGAGGTTTTCTTAGCAAATTAGATCACGGTTTTGTTCTTTGTCCCTCCTTCACCAGTACCAGTGTGAAGGCTACTGCCTTCCTTTCTCCCATTCCCTTCCAGAAGGGACAGCCGGCCCTCTGCTGGTGACTCCTGGGGGAAGAGGGGCTTTGGCCGTGGGGCTTGCAAAGCGGTGGGTGCTAGTGGGAGACACTGCACCATAGGCGTTTCTTTACCCTTAAACTTTCCTGAAGGTAGAAATTTTGGGTTGGGAGGGGATCAGTAAAAGACTTTATGCTTCGTTCTGGTTTTTTTTCCAGGGAAAGCCACCTGCCCGGGCACCCCTGGGCACAGGAGGACAGGAGACACACTTGGGATGGGGTGACTAGAGACATTCAGCGCAGAGTGTTCTTGCTTTTCTCTGGTTCAGGGCTATTGGGTGCCCTTTGTTTTCATAGAATCGTAGAGTATCTCGAGACGGAAGGGATCTATAACAGACATCAAGGAATGATTTGCAGGAGTACCTAAAACTGAACCATGGGAATCAGGGCATTGTCCAGATGCTCCTTGAACTTTAACAGGCTTGGTGTCGTGACCTGCATGGACTTCCTTGGGGAGCCTGTTCCAGTGACCGACCAGCTACTATTAATAATAATAATTGCGGTGGGTTCTTTCCTTTGTTTGGTGCGGTTTTTTTTGTTTGTTTGTTTGTTTGTTTATTTGTTTGGGGTTTTTTGGGGTTTTTTTGTTTGTTTGTTTTTCGCGGGGGCGGGAGGGGGGCGGGGGAGTTAAGCCTGTCACTGAG
>VXBJ01005238.1:237250-261281 GCA_013400055.1 Nycticryphes semicollaris
AAACCAAACCCAAAAAAGAGAAAGAAAGTAAAAGCATGAATATTTCATATCTCTTTGGCATTCAACCTGTTTTGCATACATGGCAGCTGGAGGTTCAAAACAGAGCGTTATTGCTTCACCACTGTCACCATAGTTTAGCAGGTAAATAATGCATGACCTAAGAAGAGTTGACAAGGCAGACAGTAATGATATATTGGTTCAAAAGTCTGTCTTCTCAAAAAGCACCTAAGGAGTGATTTACGTTAGACTTTTTATTTATTTCACATGACTGTTTATAGAATATTCATATATACAGTCTGTAATTAACCTAAAGAATTAAGAGCAGAAGGATGTGGAAGGCAAGTAGCTTAGAACAGTTTCAGAAGAATCCTAGTATTAGTATATATGAAGCTACAATTGCAAACTTTCCATTTTAAAATTGTGTCAAGTATTAATCCGTAATCTTTGAGGTTACAGATCCTGGATTTATCTTTAGGAAAGTAAAAGTTCCGTCATATCCTACCCCAAATCACTTGGTTCGTTCTAGTTGCGGTATTAACGATCACTCTGATTGTCTATGATTCTTTCACCCACTATGGAAGGTCATCTGCCTGTCACGATGTAGTCATAATATCCTTTTGCACTGATGTTTTTATTTTCTAAATTTATTTATTTATTTTTTAAAAGTAAGTTTTTAAAATCTAGGAGGCATTCTAGGAGCATTGCCTTACTAAGCAGGGAACATCCTGGCAGGTGTGTTACACACAGGCAAGGCTGGTAGTCTGTGTTATCAGCAATTTTTGCATAATGTGACATCTGATTAAAACGCTGACAGGCACAAACTAAAAACACTCTGTTTGTACAGCACCAAGCACAAAAAATTGTTTTACAGTAAGAATCTACAATCCTCGAATATAGAAATGAGGGTAATGGCTGGTATACAGTGGCTGTGGAACAATTAGAGGTCAGGAGTCCTAGTGATACGCTCATGTTCATCCCATTTGTCAAAAGGGTTAAGATCTTCTTGTGACTTAATTTAAAAAAAACCCAACATATGAGGATCCTATCCCTATTCATTGCTCACAGACTGCTTCACCCGTAAAGGTTAATTTGTTGTGCTAGTGCTTTGTTTCCTGGTTTGTTTATGAGATCACTCTCTGTAGTGACATCTGCATACATTAACTAGCCCAACACATTTTGTGTTATCTGGCAGCTTCTTTAATTACTGGTCAGACATCACTTTTTAGTATTGCAGCCAAGCAAAAATGTATTTGTTCCAGTAGCACTTTTAACATGAGCCTGCAATATCTGAGCTTCCCCAGAGAACTCTTCCAGCCAGGGCTCGCCAATAAACTGCAGCCGCTTCGTTGCAGCCTGAGGTATCGACAGATGCTTTGAACTGGTTGTGTAATGCAGGGTACCTGCTGTGAATAGAAAATCACTAGGGACTGACAGGACATTCTTTAGGCACAAATACGCTGCGCTGATTTTCTTCCCATTTTGTAATGGGAGATTGTGATGTGATTTTTCCCCATCTATCTCAGTGGTTGTTTTTAAACATGTGCAAAGATGCTCAAGGTGAAGAAATGACTCCCCAGGATTAAGCACGTGCAATGCAAACAATTCATTACACTGACAGCAATTTCTAGCTGAAGTAGAAAATCATGCCCTTAACCCAAAGGAAGACAAAGTAGTGCCAGTAGGAATGTGGTGGGGCCAAACAAGGTGTGAGCAACACAACAGAGGGCATTAAACCATTTGTGGTTATAGTAAGCACTGTATGCAGCAGTCAGATGAAATAAGACAACAGACTATGTCGCACAGTGACTATAGTAGACTTTATCACAGTAGACTAATAGACATGTGGTGGTGTTCTTCATGATTATAAAGCTTTACTGCTGAATATCTAGGGGATCACAAGTCCAGTGTGTGCTCTGTAAATACACAACAAACATACCTCTCCTTCTCAAAAGAACTGACAATGTAGGACTAAGTATTGTATCTCATCCTGATTGTAAAAACTGTTTCCTAGGAAGCATGAGATTATGCTTATGTAAGTGTTTAAACCCTGTCGACTCCAACTGGAGAGGCAGAAATACATATTTCTGCTGAACAGGGAGGGGTTAAAAAGAAAAGAAAAAAAAANCCCCTCTCAGTCATGGAGAACTTGGCAAGGGAGCTTCAGACTGCAGAACAAAATTCAGAGGTTATTGGAATGTGTCAGTGTCCCACACCAACATTGTGTGCAAGCCCTGAGGAGCTGGTACTGCTCAGACTGTTCTATGGTGGAATTCAGATCATTGCGAAGGCTAAAGAAAATTACTTTTCCTCTCCTTCCTGCTTCTCCAATCTATTTTACCATCTTTTTATTATTTATTGGCTGAGTTAGAAGGAGACTCAGTCATGTTCCATTCCCTATTATTGAGAAAGACGTTCTTCCTGTGAAAGTTGAGGTCCTGAGGCTGGCCTGGAAGAGGTTGGTCCACCTCAGTTGGATGAGTTAGCATCATTGCCTGTTTCAAATAACTTGTGGTCATGTTGGCAGACTCTGAAAGTCATCCACAGCTGCTTTTTACTGTGATGGGTATACGATGCCATTGTCAAGACACTGATTTATTATCCAGCCTAATGGCTATATCTAGTGGGATTTGCAGTTTGCTGCCAGAAGTTATGGGATCAATATGTTCCAACAGAATAAACAGGTTAGAATTAGGCTCAGAGATATATTCAGAACATGATTCTTCTGAATATTGAGAAGTGTATAATAAAAGGACCTAGATCACTTTTTGTAGTATGGATTGCTTAGGGTTTGTATGTAGAAGCTTTTAAAAACTGCTGTGTTTAAAGGACCATGATGATAGTTAATATCCTGAAATATTGGTAGTACGTATATGCATTGTAAAGAAGATTCACAAAAAGAAAATGCATGCAGTGTCAACATAGGCTGATTCATATAATATTTTATTTTCTGTTTTGAATAAATTTACTATAATCTGCTATATACTTGAAACAATCTTTTATTTTCTGTCATGCAAGTCAGATCTTTAAAAATACCATTAAATGATTAAGCAATGACAGAATAAGAATAGACTGTGATAAAGAGCTTGACTATGTTAAAGCAAAGATTAGTACATAAAGGTGTTGTTGTTACATTCGAGTACTATTTTATGTGCACAACACTCTGCTGCACCAGATGGACTTGAAAATTAAATGCTTTCATGAAAAAATTTGAAGAAGGGAAACAGTAAAAAATGCTGCCTGAAATATTGTAATTATAATATTGATAAATATAGCAGCAGGTAGAGTTATGTTAGTTATTAATCTTTGCTTCCAAATGAAGATGAACTCAGCTTCTCTTAACTCAAATTTGTTGCAAGGACTCAAAGGTGACAGGTAACTCAATTCTTTTCTTTTTTTTCCTCCTTTCTCTCAGGAAAATTATTCTGAGTTTCTGTTGTGGCTGGGTTGGTTTTTTTCCCTAGAGATAATTATAGGAAAGAGAGATCCATGCAACTGAGTCTTATTTTTTTTTTTTTTTGCCTACATTACCACTTAGAATGGCAATATTATTTTTCAACAGCCAAATCTGGTTTTATGCAACCTCTTCTGCTTTGATTGGTAGGAAGATTTTTAACACAGTGGGTATTTGACAGGAGTCAGATTGACTTGGTACCTTTTTATGAGGTTCAAAGGAACAACAGGTTCCATTATCTGAAGAATTAATAATACAATTAATTGACAAGATTACTAGTGCAAATAGTAATCTGAGTGCAGAGCTGGGATATTTCTCCTATGGAGTGTTTGCAAAGATTTAGAAAGGGGAAATTTATTTTCTAGATGCATTTCAACATCGGCAAATTTGCATCATTTGAGAGAGCCGTGAATGAAAAAGGTTTTTGAATACTGCACTATACACAAGTGTCAAGAGTCTTCTGGTCTTCTTTGAATTAAGACCTTTATATCTTCAAAGGTTGTCGCTCTGTGGATGGTAACAACTGAGGCTTATTTAGGGGATTTAGAAATGGGCAGGCTGAACAGGAGCAGCACATTTCTGTGACTGCCAGGCTGGTGACTGGGTTATAAGAGCTCTGGCTGATGCACTGGTATTTCCATTTTGCGTCGTGGTATTGCGGATCAAGTGAGGAATAGAGAGGCACAGTTAATTAGGGATCTGACTTACAGTTTCAGCAGCAGTGCTGCTTGTTAGAGACACATGAAAATAAAACACAGCAATAAAAGAAAATACCAAGCTTTTTGGGATATGCAAACAGTCTGGTAGAAGTAAGATTGCATTGACAATATGTGCAATTCTTAAGGGAAGGGAGAATGGTGTTTCTGTCATACGCAACATTTAGTTGTTCATCAAGGAAAGGAATACTCCTTTGCTATGATGAATTAGTCTGTCTGTCGTGGGAGCTGCAGTGGAAGTGTTTGGGATACGTCTGAACCATAATGTAGCAGTTGCTAATCTCGAGTGAGGCCAATGGTTGCTCATTATAAGATCCTGTCTCTGATAGTGACTGGTACCAGCTTTTTCACAGGAAAGCTCATAGGTTGTTATGGGATATTTAGGTGGTGAGGGAGTTTTTGTAATCATCAATTTGTGACTGATTCATCCCACAAGTGAGAGAAAGTTTAAAAAGCTATGTTCTTAGAAGACTTGCAGAGGTTACTGAAATCCACTGTAAAATGGACAGGCTTCCCTAAAAGCAGACGTTTCTCAATGCAATATCTTTCTTTGATAGTTATTTCTTATTATGGCTTATGTTTTAAATGAAGGACTATAAATCCACAGAGAGAGTAGCTCCACAGGAATGACTCTCCTTGTGCATTGCAGTGGCATGGTATGGCATTGAGAAGCCACTGTATCAGTTCAACCCACAAGCAAGGTCCAGAAATGAGGATGTGGCTCCTCGTAGAGATGCATTTTGCTCTCTGCATGGGGACAATGGCTGCTCTCTAGTTGAACTACAGAGTGGAGGTGCTCTGTGTTGCTGTGAGAGCTGTCACATGAAACCCAGCAATTTCTTCAATCACTTTCCTTTTAAAGTGTCAAACCCTTTAACATATTAATAGTTAAGCACTGATTCAAGGCAATAATTGAATGTGCTTGGCAGCAAGGAGCCCCAAGGCAAAGTCAAAAGAATGGTTAACTATACTGTTGAGGTCAATTATTAGGTAAAACTTATGAGCAGTTTACTGTCATTAAAGGTTTCAAATAGTTCCAAAGAGTTTGTTTGAACGGCTACTGCTGCCAGTCATTAGTTGCATACACAAACCTGAGAACTGACTGGAAGGGGGAAATAGCCTAATGTAGTAAGATGATGATGAGAAAGGCTAGATTGGCCAGATAAGGCAAACTAGATGAACAAACTGTCATGTAAAGAAAAGCCTTTCCTTTTCTCCCTTTATAGAATGTTACACAATGTGATACGGAGAATTTACATTTTCCCGAAGATGAATACGATGAATATTTTCAGCAACATTTTTCATGAATATGGAAAACTAGCTGTACTTTTATTGCTGGATTCATAAAATATGCATCTGTCAAGTTCCTGTTTTCGCAGTATGAAATACAGATTGGAATTTGTAATTTCTTCATTTATTTTGAAGAGGACTTCTTTTTCTTTTAATAAGGTGTTTTAATGTAATGATTTAGAATGTGAATCCTGTCATGATTAGTCATGGAGTAAGTTGCCTTTAGAAGAAACATTTGCTTCTTTCACTGCCCTGCAGCCAGTTCTCTTATGACTTGAGAGTGAAATGCTTGCAACTCATATGCAGGTTGGGGAGTTGAGCTATTAAATCCCTCTTTCTTGACACCGTGATAACATCCCATCTCCCAGAAAACATTTTGCAGGCTACTTAATTTTTAAAATTGTAGGCAGATGTAAGCCTTGGAACAGGGAAAAGAGGACCCTTTGAGGGAACAATAAGGGGAAGTGGTTGCCTTTTGAAATAGCAAGAAGTTTGGGTGCACCAGGAAAGCGGTTCCCTCCCCGGTTCTACGCACCTGCATTTCTTAGTGCATTTCAAGAAACCTACCCATAAGACAAGAACAAGAATTGCATTGTTTTCTTAAACTAAAAAAAGAAATGACACAAGCAAAAAGATTGTTTAACTATCTTATCCAGTAAATTCTGACTAATCTCATACAAAAAACCTTGTTGTGTACCTGAAAGATAAAAGTAATATTTTTATTGCTTACTATTTTATTAATATGTTGATACGTCGTCATTTACTGTATTACATGAAGGAGCTATTATATTAAATAAGAAGAGTTACATACCCAGAACAAAATTTGACACAAAGATTCTTCATTCCCTTTTGAAAGTCCTTATTTGAAAGAAATAAGCTTGCTAAAAGGTGTACAATTTTTAAAATTCTACAATGCCTGTTTCTGTGTGGTGTATAGTGTGAGCCAAAGTACTAATGAAGGTACTAATGTATCCAAACTACGTGGGGAGTGTTCATTATGATCTTGAAATTTAATGATGGTGAATCTTCATGTTCAGTTCCTACAGAAAGGACTTAGGAAGTGTCATTAACTGCCTTTTCTATGATTTTCTTTTTTGACTTCATAATGAATAGGAGATGAAGAATGAAACTAGATAATTTCTTCTGTGAATTGGCTCTTTAGAAAATTTGCTTTCAATAAAAATGAATATGTAATATTTTCCACGGTAGTGAGAGTTACTATAATTTTACATATAACCTGCTGTGTCTACGTAGATTACTCTGTACCAGTGCTTAGTGTCAGACTTGCATGAATCCATGCGGTGGATTTCAGTGAGTGTTGTATCAGAACCTTAAATACTTTTTTTCCTTTTCAAAAAAAAACAGAGTAAATTAGAAATCCAAATTCTACAGAAATTGCAATGAACTTGTCCATAAAATTTTAATTGCGATAAGTAACAGATGTGTGTCTGTTACTACAATAGAGACATGATCACACACATACTCTGAAAACCCCTGTCTTTGAAAACTTCCCATTTTTCCTCTGATTATTTATTTTTTCGTATTTCATTTTTTTTTTAATTTTTAAGAAGAACATATTGTCATTATTGGCATTTATTAGTACGTCTCATGAAACCCACATTTACTCTTTCTACAGTGGTAGTTTTTTGATAGCTTATGCAATTAATTTGTCTTCTTTAAGGGTCGAGAATCAAAGAATCTGAATTCAATAAAATAAGGTAATTTGAAAATGTGAGTAAAAGAGAGGTGATTTCTTAAAATACTGTTATGGAAGGTACCATAGAAGGTACATGCAACACACAAAGTATTGCTTTCCTTAATGCTTTTTGCTTAATGTGAATTTTTAACAATTAGGAGTGTTTATTGAAATGCAGATCCTTTCAGTTTCAGTATACTGTTGAAATTTTTTCACAGAGAACTGATGAGAGGCAATGGATAAAACTTGCACCATTAAGAACTGTGATTTATTATTATATAATTTATTTTTATTAGGAGAAATAATTTAAAGAAGGATGGTCAATGCTGGAACAGGCTGCACAGACATATTTTGGAATCTTCATCCTGGAGATAAATAAAAGAAATCAAACTGAATATAACCCTGGGCCACCTGATCTAGCTTTGAAGTTGACCCTTTGAGTGGGCAGTGGAGCAGACGGCCACTGGAGGTCCCTCCCAAATGAAATTATTTTCTGATTCCTGGAAGCAGTCTGAAATTAACTGAGTGTAATGTGCCTCTCTGCTTATCAAAATATTGATTCTTATATTCAAACAAATAAAACAGCACCTTCAGAAGAAATACTTCTAACTCCTGAAAGGGAATCATTATCCATAGTGAGGGAAAAGATGTCAAAACACAAAGACAGGAATAAGAAAATAAATATATGTCATTGTTATCACAACAGCCTTTTGCTTTTCAGAGTTGAGCATGAGATAGAGTGTCTGTTTGTAACTTCCATAGATGGCAATTAAAGAAAAGAATGAGGGAGAATAAAGTCTATAGATGCATTAACAGAGAATAGATGATGTGTTGACAGTAAATCAATAGTTATATTAGACCTTAAAAACAACAAAAGAAATGTTCGGAGGATGAGTCATTTTAGTGAAGGAAAGTGACAAGTGATCTCAGCTTAATGACAAATATAAAATATAAAATTCTGAAGACACAGATCAATATTAACTCTTAGACTCACAAAGCAGAAAATACAAAATCAAAGGTAAACTGTAAGAAGACCCAAATCTCTCAAAATATGGAAAATTCACAAAAGAAGACAAAAATACTGTAATTCTACCCTAGAGTTATAGCCTTAAAAAAATCCAGACCAAACCTTACCAAAAACTCGGTACGAGAATTCATGTTCTTATCCATTCTAGCTCCATAGCAGCAATCTGAAAAAACCTAGGGATCTACATGTGGAATTTAAATGAGTTTAAGTAATCCCCATGAATTCTTGCAGAGAAGTGTTGTCTTATGTCTCTAGTTTTATATGTAGAATTAGTATTGACACTGGGAGAGATTCAGTTTCAGTTATAGGATACATGCATTCACTCTAGTGAGCCATTACACTTAGTGTTAGGTGGACATCTTTGTTCAGTTGAAGTGCGTCTAGACATCAATAAATTATTGGGTATAAAGATGGCAGACCAGGAGTGGCAAAGTTTCCCAATGATTTTCCATATCCATTTACAGCATGTTAAGAAGATGGACTTGTAATGATTTGTTGCAAATGCTTTCCTATAAAACTTCTACAGAGTTTAGTTTACTCAAGAGATGAGATAGGCTTGGACTCTTCATCTTTCAAAAAGTATGACTGAGGTGGTCGTGGAAGTTGTGGTGGAAAGCTGATTTCACAGATGACTTGGAGAAGGTGATTTTGAAATTATTTGATATTTTCTTAAAGAATACAGAAGCACCAAATGAGATTATTGCATTGGGTTTGTTTAAAACAGACAAAAGATACTTGGATATTCCTTCAGAGAACACAATTTGATTAGAAGCTGTTGTGAATGCCAAAATACAAATGGATTGAAAAAGCTCTTCTATCAAAGGCTACTAAATACTGAGGTGCAGATGCAAATTCTAGTTCAGGAGATTCCCTCCACTCAGAGACTGCTTTTACTTTAGCTAGTACAGACCAGCATAATTTCCATTAAGTAATAGTTATTCGTTATTTAGTTATGAATGCAACTAATTTGTGTTTAAAATCCAATGCAAGAATCTTAATACAAGAATATTTATAGGAGAAATGTAAAGATGCCTGTGAACATAGTAAATATACTTAGGATGGGCACAAGCTGGAACATAGGAAGTTTCATTCAAATATGAGGAAAGACTTTCCAGATGAGGGTGTCAGAGCACTGGAACAGGCTGCCCAGGGAGGTTGTGGAGTCTGCTTCTTTAGCAATCTTCAAGCGCTGCCTAGATACAGTCCTGAGTAATGTGCTCTGGGCAATCCTGCTTTAGCAGGGGAGTTGGGCTGGATGATCTCTAGAGGTCCCTTCCAACTTGGACAATTCTGTGATTGTCTGTGATTGATTCTGTGATTTACCCATATGAATAAAGAAGAAATCACAGAATCGCAGAATATCAGGGATTAGAAGGGACCTTGAAAGATCATCTAGTCCAATCCCCCTGCCGGAGCAGGAACACCTACATCAGGTCACACAGGAACGCATCCAGGCGGGTTTTGAATATCTCCAGAGAAGGAGACTCCACAACCTCTCTGGGCAGCCTGTTCCAGTGTTCTGTCACCCTCGATAGAGCCTTTACTGTCCTAATTGCAGGCAGGAGGTGGCAGGATGAGTATGAAAAGAGACTAATAGATGTAATTCTTTGTGAATGGGATTTTATTCAACTACAAAGTATTTTAACATGCCATGATTAATAGAACTCAGGTGTTTGTGTTAAAAAGCCACAACAGTGTTACTCAGTAAAGATATTGACGGTAAACATGACAAACTGACATGTGCATATTTGTTGTGTACTGCTTCTTTTCAATCTCAATTAACTGTATTCAAGTAACAATTTTAATAATTCTCAACTTGTCATTCTATGGTGAGATGCCTATTTTTGTCATGCCATAAATCTGTTTTTCTTCACTTTTATCAGAAATTTTAACCATTTTTTTCTGAACTTTTTCCCTACAATTGAATCAGGCTGCGTTTTCTTTTAAACATTTAGACAATAGTTGTGTAGTCATTGCCAGGAACAAAGCTGAGAAACAGGACAAACCATTTTTGTCTCCATGTTATAAACAGTTGAGATTTTATCTTTGAAACCTTTCTGTCATGCTTTTGGAACAGAAACTAGTACTTCAGTGAAGGATGGCAATTCAATGTGCCTGCTGTTATCCTTATGTAAATCTAATAGGTGACAAAGGACCAGGAAAGATTACCTATTTTTGATCATTTCTACATGTTTGTGCTGGAGTATGCTAAATCTTAAACTTGGTCAAGTCATTATATCAGGCTGCCATAAATGGCTTCAGTCTCAACTCTCCTTCCCCTGGTTTGGGCCGTTTATACAAGGTATCTACTCTAATCCAGGGTTCTTCCTTGCCTCCTTGCAAGGTGTTCATATGCACAACAATGCATATGAGAAAAGAGAGTCCCGGAAAAGTAAATGCAGTTCAGCCATTGTTTGATTTGGAGTGGTCTTTTAACATCACTTATTTTGAGTGTGGTGGTATATATATTAAAGTTTATTAATGGAGTGGATTCACTTGTCGTGTTCTTGTTCTTTATAGGTCTATGTGGTCACAGCATCAACATCTTTTTCACATAAAAATAAAACTATCAGTTCATATGATGTTACAGAATTTTTCACTTGTCTCGTGTTTTTGCAGCCAGTTCTATTAGAAACATGACTTTTTATGAAGGGTTTTTTTAAGCTCATCTGCATAAAATTTCCTATTCTTGAAGGACTGTTGTATCGTATGTCAGGCATATACATCTTTCTTTTGCCACTTCCTGACTTACATTCCAACTTACACATATATATGCTTGAATGTAAACTCACCATTCATCAATTGAAATTCAGCTGAAGGTGACTGTTTCACTTACATTTTAAAAATATAAGTAATTAATAACTCAGATTTGTAGAGCTAACTGCAAAATAATATAAAGCTATGCTAGTTTTTATTTCATATACAGCATTTTTTAAGATTTATCACTCTTAAATGGCTAAAGCAAAATGATATATAGAAATGTCGCCTTCAGAATGACAGAAAACTTGTATTTATGGACTAGATAAATCATGAAAAATATATTAAATCTGCTACTCATATAGAAAAGAATATGGTGTCCTTTTTTTAAAGCAGTCTATTCCACAGTTTTATGGTCAACCTTGTAGTTTTACTTAGGGAGTTCCTTATGTGAAACAAAATAACATCTAATTGACTTTTCTGAAAATTTTGGAATATCATTTTAGTTTTCAGAGAATTGGATTGCTGAGCAGAGAGAAAATACACAGTCAGAGATATTTGAAACTAGTTTGATCAAATACTTTGCAAACCTAGAGAGAGAATTTTAAAATGACAGAATGCAATAGGATTTAATACAGTACAGAAGAAGGGGAATTTATGGGTGAAAACACATTTTCCATGTATGTTTTTCTGCTCAACTACCTATATATACATTATGTATTTTTATAAATGTCTAGTTTTCTCAGTATAAAGGGGAAAATGTATTTTATGGTTGTTTCCTGGTTGTTTTTTTTTTTAATACTTGACATGGCAACCTGAATATTAATGTTAGTCTGGCACTGTTAATCATGATCAATGAATATTCCATGCTGAAGCTCTGTAACTATCATATGACTGCAGAATATCTTTGGCTGAATTCACAAACAGTACTGAAAGAGGTGGGAAGGGAAATGAAGTGGTATCTAAGAGTACCTTTAATGTCTTCCTACCTCTGATAGGCATTAATTTCACAGGTCTACAGCTAGTCCAGTGTCGACTCACTGGGGATACAGGATCTCAACACCAACTGCTTCACTCTACAGATGGAGCTTCTTTCCCTGCTCCACTGTAAAATGCTATTTTCTAATACAGATATTAAAATAAAGGAGTAGATAACTTGATAAATATAAACGTTTTGGAGGAGGGAGGTTATCCACAAAATAATAGTGGTGTAAACTGCAAAAATTTTGGTCTTTGTGGTAAAACCAGCTCAACATTCAACGATTTATTATATCAATTATATTTCAGTTCCAAAACTACACTGTAATTGTACTTATAAACAGTAAGAATTCAATAAGAATAGCAAAAACCAATTTGATTTTCAGTAAGGCAAAGTTTTATTGAATTTTTCATGATCTCTGAAAACAAGGGTTTTGCAACTGTGCGGTCAAAGGGGGAAACTTGGAATCTTAAATTTAACCCAGGGAAAAAAAGAAGTCAAGGTATAATTTATTTTTTCTCAGCACTGGACACGATGTTTAATTACTCCTGAATGCTCCGGATGAGTTAGAGCTTGAACGACTCAGGTGGAGAATTGTGAGTGGTTGAAAAGTTGAAAACAATGTGTGAAAATAACCTGGTTCTTCAGTGCTGGGACTGAAGGAGGAGGGATATCTTTGTTATTGGACAATAGCACCTGAAAGGGAGAAGGAGTGCACTGAATGGAAACAGTTGTGTATTTCATTTAGTAATGGAGTAATGTAAATTGGCTTCCTATGTGAAGTGACCTCTTTGGAGAGATGTCCTTTTCACTGGGACACTAAGAATTTTGTAGTTTTGTTTGAACTCGGGCAAGGTTTTCATTTCACTTCTGGTTTTTTGGTAGGTTTCCTTAGTCTTTTCCTGAGGATTAGCTTAGGGTCAATGGTATTTCTAGATCTATAGGTTTGTGGTAGTAAAAGAAGTAGTAAATCAAAGCATATGCAATGTAAATTTGCTTTGATTTAAAATACTGTTTAGTAGTAAAATATAGTTCTCATAAGTATGTTTAGAGTACAAAAAGACAAAAATAAATCATATTATCACGAGCAAAAGAAAGCCCCAGGATTGGCTTTATTAATCCATAACTGGAAGATTTACAGGATATTTCTCTTTGGCTTGGAGCTGTAACAGCCACTGGCGCAGAGTGCGGATGTGTTCATTAGCTCCAGCATCTATTTTCTTTGAGCTGTTAGGAAGAAGGAAACAAAAGCCAATCTGTTTGTTTGCTGTTTCATATTCATGTACTTTCTCCTTTTTAATGGTTTGACTGACAGCCTGGGTATACGTTGTCCGATGTCTTCACATCAAGCCTGTGACCTCAATTCACCTGTCATTCACTTCCATCATGTCAGCGGAGCCTTTTGTGGCTGTCCATTATTCGCACGCTGTATTGTGCGATGATGAATTACCCTTTTGGGAATTTTAGGACATCTCAATCCCAATCTGACAGAACCCTCTGCGATAAATAATCAACAAGCTCCTATGCTAAATGCAAGTACATCAGAGGATTTTTAACAGCTTTTGCTGAATTAAAAGAAGCAAGCAAGCATGCCTTCAATGTTGTTGAGCAGCTTCCATCTCTCATTTCATTTTCATTATCATTGGATGCTTTTCTACCAAGAAATTGTATGCAGCAGGGGATGGGGATTCATTATGATTTTTATCCTTAGTTGCTTTCCTGATAAACAAATATTTCATTAAAACAACAATTATGGCAAATTTATTATAATTTAATCTCACATTAAATCTGGCCTCTTTCTCCACCCATGCATGTTAGGGAAAGAGAACTTTGTTGTGAGAAAACCTGGCAGCGTTTGAATGTGTATTTCCAGTGACAGCCACGTGCAGCCGGGTGCTGTCTGGCATTTAAAGCAAGGCTCATTCTGGGCGCGCGTGAAGCCGTGCAGGGTAAGGAAGATGGACTCACTGTTTTCTTGTGCTGACAGTTTAGGACTGGCCAGAATTGTAGCGCACAGCGAGCTGACAACTTGCTAGCAATTATTTTCTTGCAGAAGGGACTGGAATTAGCAG
Source organism: Nycticryphes semicollaris (assembly GCA_013400055.1). Lineage (NCBI taxonomy): Eukaryota > Metazoa > Chordata > Aves > Charadriiformes > Rostratulidae > Nycticryphes > Nycticryphes semicollaris. Next base: position 251,179 of record VXBJ01005238.1, read on the forward strand.
AGCCAAGGCCTTGTACATTATGTCTGTGCTGCGCCAGGTGTTATTAGTGGTGTGATAAAATGTAGTCCCGGCGATATTTCCACTTTTCCCAGTCCACTGGAGTTTGCCAGCTGGTTTAGCACTTGGTATGGCCCCAAGATTGACTCTTGAGACTTGGCAGGGATCACAGGTCCATTGCTCTGCGTCTCTGAGTTACGGGGGTGGGGGATACCCCAGAGGATGTGGCTGCAGCATTGTTTCCATTTGTTGATTCTGGAAAACAGAACTGCATGCTTTGTGCCTCCTGGAGTTCCAGGAGTCAGCCCTCAGCGGCCAGCAAGCTCAGTGTGAGCACAAGCTTAGTCTAGAAAATCACAGAATTCAAAAAATATAGAAAAGTAAAATATTAAAACTATATGGAGAGCAAATATAGTAGAAAAAATGGGTTTTTCCCCCCTTCCCCTTCCTTTTTTTTTCCCTTCCCTTCCCCTTTCCTTCCCTTCCCTTTTCTCCACTGTTCCAGTGTGTCAGCTAGCTGGAGGAGAAAATAAAAGGAATAAAATTAGTTGTGTATTCTGTGAGATAGCTCTTTCATATCATCCTTTGTAGTCAACTGGAAGTAAAAGACACTATGTCTGCTGGAATGTAACCTCAAGGCATTCTTAGCCGTACCTGAAAGGACTAAAATTTTAGGCAAGTGTGTTCTTTGTATGGCAACTGGTGAAGATCATCTCTTCCCAGTTCATATAAACCAGGGTGAATGGAAGTTCCTATTTATTTCTGTAGTACTTGCCAGAGGGAAGAAACCACCACTTTTAACTGCATTACACTGAAGAGAGTGATGTAAGGATCCATGCAGAATACATTCTACTGCTTAACCTGACACAGACACAAAACAGCTTTCAGATGTAGGTGGGTCTTACAGTAAGATGCATACTTGCTACTTTTTCTCTGTTCTGAGTCTAGTAGAAATTTATCTTTCACAGCTGGCCCTTTAACTGAGGTTTTAATATCTGTGGCCATAGAACTTATTTTCTTTCATCTGGAGGATGCTGAGCCACAGACAACTTAAGTGTGTACCTACTGTCTACTGTCCCTTTTTCCTTTCTCCTTTATTTATTTATTTTGTTTTTTGGTTTTAATTTTAATTTCCAGCCCCCCTTTTCTATTTCCTTTTCCTTGCTGTAATGCTCATTTGGACCAATAATTCTACTGTGGATACGAGGGACTGTTTTTGACAACACCTTTACACTTTTAATAAAAGTTCTTTGTTCAGAAAAATGGCTGGTTTAAAATAAAAAAAAAAAAAACCCAAACCACAAATAAACCAAAAAAACCAAAAAGCAAAACCCACTGAAGTACCCTTAATCCCCCTCCCCAAAATTGTTGAAAAATTCCTGAGCCCCTTGAATTATAGTTGAATTATTACTGTGCTGATATTTAATTTTAAATATGCACAGACTCCCTAAAATAGGTCTAAAGAACAGTAGGTTACTATATGAAAATAACCCACTGGGTGTTTGCTAATCGTTATAAAGCTCATTACAACCATTCTATTCAGGTATATTAAAATTTCAATTAAAAGATCCCAGATACATATACTTACTAATATTTATTAAATACATTAGTTGAAGTAAAAGAAAGATAAGGCTATTAAAGTCTGAGTTCTGTAAAGCTGGGGGCTAAGGTTTAATGTCACGTTTCACTGTTTCTTGCATAAGATGCATTATCACATTTCAGCTGAGGGTACTGTCAGACCTTGCAGGGGAAGCAAATTCTCATCTTCTGAACTGTCAGACACTGCTTTAATTAAGCTACAAAGCAACTCCTCTCTAAATAAAAACTGGTAGGTGTCTCTTCTCGCATTTGAGATCTAAGGCTCAAATTGACAATATAAAGTCAGGGTGTTGCCAGGTTCCATATGATTTGGCTTTCTAGGTTAGAGAATTGCAGGCACCAATTTACGTGTGTGTGAGTGAGTCAGAGAAGAGTTTGGATAATAGATGATAATGGGTTCAAGAACAGATTTGTCTCCAGGATGCTGTTACTAATGAGGAAGCTAAATAAGAATTTGCTATTTAGAGTAATGTTATTTAAGCATTTCTTTATTTCTTGGAAATAATAATAATAATCACAGTTTTATTTTATCAGAAACCCTAACTCAATTTTCGTATTTCAAAACCAGATTTTTATTATTGGATTTTGTGATTGAAAAATCAAAGAGAAAGAGTGGAACTGAAAAGGTTTTGAAACCATGTACTGACTATTTGCAGAGCTCTATACATGGCACTGAGCAAGAATGTGAATATAGGGGTCTTAATGTGCATTTGGAAACAGGTCTTGTGGAGGATGAAAATATTACTTCAAAAATCACAAGAAAAAGTAAGAAATAAAAAAAGAAAATTATATGGTCAGAGTAACAGAAGATCATCAGTCTTCTGGAGACAGTAAGTTTGAAACTAGATAATAGAGTTGAATTCAAAATGTGAATTATATGTTAGTTACTATAATTATGTTATCAGTGACAATTTTACCTAAAAACTGTCAAAGACCAAGAAGAGCTTCAGGCCTTAAAGTATGAATATCTGTTGTAAGATCCATTTAGCACAAAAATATAGAGTAGTACACTTCACAGATAACAGGAGGTGTTCTTTTTATTTTCATTTATTGCCTTCTACATGTCTGAGGCTCATGGAAAGGGCTGCTTCATTAATGCACTATCTTTCTGCTGCCCCTCCATCCTTCCCAATGACCCCTGCCAGCAAAGTCTGACCTTGGTAATATCGCATCAGGTGGGATTGAAGTGTTCAAGTTATAATTAAAGAAAGCGATTAATAATCACAATGATATTTATTTTCATTTGTAATTACAGAAAATCACATTGCATGGTTAAGAATACAAAATTCAGGTTTTATTAATTTGATTAAAATTTCAACAGCATTCAGAAAACCACAAACCCTTATGTGTAACATACAATCAAAGGAACTGAAACCTAAGGGCTTCTTTGTAAGCACTTTTTTCTCTGGAAAAAAACCCTAACCCTACAGAAACACATTGTCCCTCCAAAACAAAAGACAGTTTCAAAAATGGAATAATATAAATTAATAATAATAAAAAAATTAGATATCTTTTTTTAAGAGGTAGTTATAATGTGTTTGAGTTTCAAGTTTTAGCTTTTAATTAGCATGTATGTTTTTTCATGCTAAATTATTTAGAGGTTGTTTTATATTTCATATCAATTTAAATGGAGAGGGAATTAAATAGGGCATATATAATGAGATTTAAATAACTGAAGAAAATCAATTCAGCTCAGTCTGTGCTAGTAGCTAAACTACACTTCAAGATGTGCTCTAATATTGTATTTGAACATTTAATCTTCAGGGATTCCTGATCTGTTCTGGTATGCAATAGCTTCAGCTGCATAAAATGTTTGCTGTGTATGGCTATGTTGCACTTCTGCAATGATTTCTGTGGTCCCCTGACTGATAATGAGACTGAGTACACATGCTGTAGTAACAAATACTATGTTTCTTTGCAGTACAGAACAATTTGGTTAACATACAGTAGTAAGGAATATTTTTAATATGCATAAAAGTACTTAGTTGTTTGTAAGGCAACTGTACTGCTGGATTTCATAAAGCTGGTTAAGTAGCGAGTCTGGGTACTTTGGAGAGCTGTGAAGCTCTCAAACCCAGATATATGAGCATAAATATATTGTCTGAGATAGAAACAGCGTTGTATACACATGAACGTGTGGTTTATTGAGTCTTTGTGACAAACATTAAATCCTTATCTGCCTCGGGATGACAGAGTCCTAAATGCAGAATATGAAATTAGATTTGACAAGGGAGTAAAACTGAATAATGGTAGTGTAGATGAGATTGCTCTGAAATCTCTGTATACCTTATCTTTTGCAGTAAGTTTCTATATGACGTGGACTTACCCCTAAAAGACCAATTCAGTATTTTGCATTGAAGATAGTAGGATTACCCTGTTTGAGAAACTGATCTTTATTTTCTGGCCATAAATTGGGATGCTTTGCCTCAAGCAAGAAGAAAGACAGTGCTGCAAGCCAATAATGCAGAGCAATTAATTTTGATCGTAATTATACAGATAGAAGAACAGTTCTGTAGGGGATAACTTTCTGGCTTCACTTCTGCCACAGGCTTCCTTGGGGGTCAGGCTCTTAAATAAAAGTTTCACATTTCAGTTCACAGTGGATCCAGTGTCATCTCATCTATATTAAAGTAGTAGGAAATGTTTATATTCCTGGTTAAAAACATGGAGAATATGCTTACACCAATTTTTTGGGAAAGAATGTATTTGTACCAGAATTAAGTTGTCGACAGACACAGTATAGTTCTAATAAATCCCACTAATTTCTGGAAGCTGAGGGGATCCCTAGGGGCTACTGTGGCATGACTATTTTGTGCTGCAGCCTCTCAGGTGTACCTTCTCTCCATCCCTTCCATCCCTACGCAGGGCTTTGCACCACTGACATAGTTTGGTTAGGATTCATGGTATCATCTGATCAGTGCTATTTCTGTAATTTAAAAAACAAACCAAAGCAAAAAAACCCAAAACAACAGCAACAACAACAACAAAAATCCAAACAAACCTCAATCTGTTTAATAAGCTACTTCCGACTGAGCAGATTTTGGTACAATATAGGGGATTCCATTTAAAACAACTCTGACAACTTGATTGTTTAAAAATAAGAAAGAACGGTATTTCTATGACATTGTCAAATGTGCTATACCTAGAAACGGCATCTTTGAAAAATAAACATTTCAAGTATTATTAGCAAACAACCTCCTATTCCAAATTGGAACATGTTTTCTTTCTGAGGCTTTCGGCTAAGATTGGGAGAATAATACTAAAACATACATTGAAGATTCAAGTATATAGTGAAGATTCATCTCTTAAACCACTGCAAATTTTATTGCTCAAGAAAAGCACAAATAGTTCTTTGTATACCAGGTACATAAATATCTATCCAAAGTAAGTTCCATTCTGATTACACAGTAAATATATGGGATGATTAGCCAGAATAGTTAACCTTCCACTGAAATAAGCTTAATTATTGTGAAAGTGGTATGTCAACCTGGTGAAAATGTTCAGTTTAACAAGGCTTTCATATGACTTAAATGCTGTGAAGCAAAATCCTTGTTTGGAAATCTGCACTATTCTAGGTTGACTAGAATTGTTATGAAGCCTTCTCTTGCTAAAATTGCAAGGTATTTCCCAAAGTGGGAAGAAAGTGTTTCTTTCATTTACCTTTTACTTAAGAAAAAAAAATAAAAATGCCCAAATTAGCTTTGCTCATCTTTGAAATAATAGTTAGATGTGTAGGACTGTCATGGTTTAACTCCAGCCAGCAACTAGGTCCATGCAGCCACTTGCTCACACCCCACTCCCCCCACCCCGCTTCTCTCCCAGACGGTAGGGAAAAGAGGGAGAAAAGGAGGGGAAAGAAGAAGAAATACCTCATGGGTTGAAATAACAAAAGTTTAATAGAACAATAAAAGAAAAGGAAAATAATAATAGCAACAACAATACTACTACTACTAATAACAATACTAGTAAAAGAATGTGCAAGACAAAAGTCACTCTCACCATCTGTTGAACTTGTTGCCCAGCTCAGCCTGGGCAGTGATCATGGATTCCCCACACTCTGCAGCAAACCCTCATTTATTTATATACTGAGTGTGACGTTTACGGAATGCAATATTCCTCTGGCCATTCTATTGTTCTGTCTGGGCTCCTTCTCAGCTTCTGTGAGAAGGTGAAAAATGTCCTTGAATAGTATAAACATTGTCCAGCAACAACTAAAACAATATGCATTGTTGACATTTCTTTCATGCCAAATCTAAATATCATGATCTTTTGAAGGTAGGAAGGACTCCAAAATCAGAAGGATCATTTTAAGCGGTCTACAAATTCCTTACTTTAGGTAAGGTGAGGGTTTTTTGCCTGATTGGGGTTTTTTGTTGTTGGTTTTGTAAACTATCAGTTTTATTTTTGAAATTTGTATTGTCATTTATTCTCTTTCTTTTAAATGGACATTCCACCCTTATTCCTTACCATTTGCATCGTGCTCAGATAATTATCACTTCTTATCCATCACATCCTCAAACCAGGACAGTTTTCTTAAGGCTAAAAGCACAGAAATTTAAAATGCTGCAAACCAATTAGTTAGTCAGCTGAACAATTCACCAGCAAAAAAACTCCAAACATCAAATCCCATTATGCTACTGTAAAGAAGGCATGTGTCTGGTTTATATGCTGTGGCCCAAAATTATATTTCAAAACTATTTTGTTGTTGTTTTGTTTTTTTTTTTACTTGAGGAAGCACTTAGAGCAAGGGACGTGTCGTTTAGATATACATTTCAGAAAATGAGCATATGTTTTATGATGCAGTTCTTACTTTATTATATAAATACAATAAAATGACCTTTTCTACAAACTTAGTTGGACATATGTAGTATAATGCAGTGCTACATTCTGCAGTTTACTGTACGTACGATACCTGTAAAACTCAAGCACAGAGTGTGGAAGCAAATCTCTCTTCCCCAGCATTTTTGTGGGGAGCTACACAGAACATCTGTGACATTATTTGCCTTTGTTTCCAGTTAAATTGATAATCAAAGCTGTGATCTTTCCAGCAATTTAATGCATATGAGAGCAACCTCTTTGGATTTTGTTCAATAGCAACAGTGCACTTGATGGACTGAGATCCACAGTAGCTTTGCATTTAAGTAATTTCTCTTAAATTGTAAATTGTAGTTATAAACAATTAGGAGCTGGCAGAACTTGCCACTTTCTTCTTTGTTTTTTTGCACCTTTCTGGGCACTTGGGAGGTTGGCTGCCAGCTGTCCTGTGGAAAGCTTGTGTCAGAGTACTGGAGTACCAACGGCTTGGATGGTACAGCCCCAGGCTGAACTAACAGGAAGGTATGGGTATATATTCAGAAGCCAGGAGGAGTGGTTGCTATATTGTCATTCAGCTGTAATTTAATCTAATAAGGCTTTAAGGTTGGGGTTTATTTGCTTGAAGCTCCTGTTCTATGTATAAGTGAATTGTAACTTATGGGAATACTAATCTATTAGGAATCAAAAGTCATTGTGTGTTGCAACATGAAGATGAAGCTGCATTTTCAATCCAAGCTTAAGTATACAAATCTAAATCTAGAGGTTGGTTTCATGCAGGAGAATAAGGTATTTTTATCCTTAATATTAAAAATCACTTCCTAGCTCTGGTAGTAGAGGTTCAACTCATCATCATCAATGCTGCTGATGACCTAAATGAGAGCACAAAGTATCTGAGTTCTCAAAACTTAATGTTTCATATTTCAGGGAAGAGCCCGGGAGGATCTTCCACTTACATAAATTATCTACTTTCCAATATTCCTTAAGAATATAGCCCCAACACAATTCCATGGAATCCTACAAGAACATTCTATTAAGTTTAAAAAAAAAAAAAATCTCTAACAATCTGCCAGTACTCCTCAGGTTTCAGCTCAGATTCTTAACTTAAGATTCTGATTGTTTTCTGGAAATCATCTCTGCTGTCTAGTGTGCCAGTTTAACAGGACTGAGGAATAAATTCTTCCCTGTGGGCAGGATCAATGAGGTTTTGTCCAGTGCAGCTCAGGTCAACTACAGACAGCTGCCCTGGACTGAGCCAGCTGTATCCCACATCCAGTCTGGCATATGCTGTCATAGTTTGCTTTAAGACATAGTTGCACTGTGACATTCTTGACAGTTCTATCTAGTTTCTCTTTTTTAGAACTGTGTTTTAGCTTTTTTCGTATTTCTTTTTGCTATTCCCAATTTGATTTCTGTAAGTAGCCCTAGCTGGAATAGAAGAAAACATGCTTTTTGGAGGGTGCTAAATTTGTTAGCATGGTTCAGTATATTTCCTTTAGAGAAAAGAACCTTACAAGACTGAAAAGAAAAAATAATGAAGTAACACCAGATGTGGAAGTGACATGAGGAAGATGCTTAGGCAATTTTGAGATGGGATTTTGCTTCTTGATTGTATTCTTTGAGCTAGAAGGTGGCAATTAGATTTTCATACACAGAAAAGTGTGAGACATCCTAATTAAACACCTTTTTGGTGTAAGTCTTCATGGATAAACCCTAACCGCTTGTAGTAGTTCTCAAATGTGTCACCTGTGAGGGTAACATTAAAAAAGTCTTTTTTTTTTTTTTTTTGACAAATTGGAAGGATATTATAATTTGAATGTTGATTCAGTTATGTGTGTGACTGGGATAGTCAATCAAATACATTTTAAGCACAGCTATAGGTCGTATATAGAATCACAAAAGAGGGGAAAATAACCAGAGGGAAAATAACTAGAAGGAAATACAAGGGATTTACTCAATTCACCCAAAGGATGAATCTCATGAACTTAGGTGTTGCTAGCTGACACTAATGTTTTGTGTGACTTTGGTCAAATTGTTTCACCTTTCTGCTTTATTTTCTTTTGTATGTTAAATGCCATTAATGATATTTACTTCACAGTGGTTGTGAAAGGATATTAAAAACTTCTCTAGCCATGGCAATATGCAGCATTATTTTTTAAGCTGTAGGTTTCACTTAAAAGCCCATTTTTGTGACCTTATACTGCTGAAATGTAAACCAACTTACTAAACATGTTAATGGTATCCCTGAACGAGCTTAGACTTTCTTCATAGTCACAAGAACACCCAGAAGCACTGTAGTGCCTGGCTACGCTTGAAAGTTAAAACTTGGAACCTGTTCAATGGAGAGAGAAGTTTGGGAGTACACTGACTCTTTTAGTAGATATTTGGGAAAGTTTAGAAACAGATGTCCGTTTAATAAGAAAGAAATCAAGGAGCTCTGGGTATCTTGTTACGCCAGTGCAAACCAGGTGTAGGAGCAGTTAAGGCTTTGGCATCATTGACATATCCTCTCTGGGAAAATAAAAGATGTTATAGAAGGTCATTTGCCTTTGCAAATAGAAGGTCATTTGCCTTCACACTCGGGTTTCTCCAGGACTTTCAGTTGAACACTTTTGACTAGAATTACTTCCAGTTAAACACTTTTGACTAGAATTACTTCCATTAGGGAGATGTTGCCTGAAAATAACATTCAGTATTAATGTATCATTTGTTTCTGCTGTTGCCAACAGTAACATGTTTCCTTGGCTCTCACCCACCGAGTCTCGATGAGATCAAGTTGATTATTCAGCAGCTATAGCCTACCACCTGCTCTGTTTTTTTTCCTTACGTGCAGGGCTGTTAACACACCAACACATTTGTTATTCAGCTGTGCTTTTTAAAATATATAAATATATTTCAGAAGTAGATTTTTTTTTTTTTATCAGACTTTTAATGAGTCAAATTCATATTGATTCTAGTTTATACAACTAAGAATTTAGGAGAAGATGCTGGTTTTTTATATATTTTTTTCAAGTTCACATTATGGACCTACCATTAAAGCTCTGAATTTCATTATGAACAAAGTTATGTGTTTCACAGGTTCATTTCTGGAGATGCTCCTGAAGACTTCAGCATTATCTCAGTTTTATTAGAAATCATTAACTACTTTGGACTTTATCAAGCTGGTTTAGGTTATGAATGTGTCTTAATGAAATAAAACAATTTTGTCCTAGTCTACAGAGGAAGAGTTGTCAATGAGCTCTGGTCACTCTTGTTATTTTTTGAAATTCTGGATTGTGTTATTCTTTATATAAATACCCATGCAAATCTGAGAGAGCTTAAAGCTGTTCCTGATAATGTGGCCAAAAGAGACATTTGACTGCCTCATTGGCAGAGTTTTTAAATTGGCAGCTTTCTGATCTTTTTTATAATGGCTTTATGTATAAATGTCTTTTGTAGCTCACAAAGTATGAGTAAACCCAGAACTCACTACATTTCTTTAAATGTAGAGTTTTGTCGTAGTTATATGCCACTTCTGTGAATTGCATTTTAAACAACAACAACAAAAAATTGCAAACAGTAATTTAAGTATTCAATATATTTGATACATATTGAATATTGTTATGAAATTATATCAAATGTATATTGATATAGAATCATAGAACCATAGAATGGTCCAGGCTGGAAGGGACCTCCAAAGGTCATCTAGTCCAACC
>VXBJ01005238.1:261322-285288 GCA_013400055.1 Nycticryphes semicollaris
AAAATATATCATTATATTATTATTGAACATGTATAAAACCAGAACATTCTATTAAGTGTATTGTTCAGTTCAATTACATGGTCAGGTAAAATGCAGCTGCTGCTACATCCCGTATTTATTTAGAGTTAACTGACTTCATTAGTGTTCTTGTTGTGTAAGTGATGCCAGCCTGTATCAATGTTTGCTTCTCCTTTTCCTTAGTAAGAAAGTTTTTACTTGATTTGTTCTTTTTCCTCCTTTTGCTTTTAAATTAGGCAGTTATTTGTGTCTGTCCCAATTTGGATCCTGGTTTTAATGGTTCTAATAGCAGGTACAAATTTTGAGCAGTTGAGTGTGTTTTGTTTGTTTTTACTGGATATTTAAATGAGGAGATATTAAAGGAGTCATTAAGGAAGCTGAAGTGTATCTAAGTTGTTTGGTATGTTTTGGGGTGGGTTTTTTGTTTTTCAATTAGAGAAAAATTGCTTCAATGACATTCTAGAACATTTGTTTTGGAGGGGGTTAATTTTGATATTTCTAAAATAAAATGTCTGTGGTCCTGATTTCTCCCCAGAGTCCTAAAGGCTATGCATACACTACAATTGCGAGAGCAGGGTAAGAAGGCATGATGCCCACTCAAGATGTTTGCCATCTTCGAATCATGCCTGTGAAGATACTAGCTCAGCTGTGAAGCTTGAAAGAGTTTCCTAAGGCAGACAAGTGCACTGGAGCTGGTGGTGTGATGCAATTTGTGATTTGCAGGAGCAGTTGGCAATTTCAGTCTAATGGTTTCAGCGTGTGTCCTTCACTTTGAGCCTGTTCAAAAATATAACACTAATGTGACTTGCATTTAGGGCATATGAATTATTAGAGGGAAAATGTAATAAGCTCTAAGGGTTTCAAACCTCTGCAAATGAGAAGGACAAATTATATGTTAAAATAAGTGGTCTTTTGCAGATTCTGTACACTACTGAGACAAAATTTCACTACTGAATGTCAAGATGCATTTGACAGACTATTTCTTACTCCTCTGATGCTTTTTCTTCGTGCCTTTATCTGCAGCTCTCTCACTCTCCTGTCTACCGAAACATTGGCGACTTCAAGCTGTAATTATATTGCGCAGTTTCTAAAATCTCCTGAATACCTACATCCTAGAAATTAACTCAGGCTTGGGAACTGAATATTCCTCCTCCCCCCCCTCTCCCAGTAAATGTGGAAAATGTAGAATTTAACAAAGTGCTGCTTCTCTACCTTCTGATGAGAATTTCCTACATTCCTTGTTGGTGTTTAAGAAGAGTTGAACAGAATTATTTTGTACACTCTGCAGCATATTAAGTTTGTGAGATATTTCATGCAAACCATATTTCATATTTCATGGACTGGACTCAATGCTCCAGTCATAGAAGGTCATTTTGTGCTTCCTCTGTTCTTCATTGTGGCTGTTTTTGATTTGTCCTTTTCTCTGGCACTTAGAAAGTTTCTCTCTGGTAATATTTTTCACCTGTAGTTTATTTATCCCATTGGCTGCTAATGTAAGGTTTAATTTAATCTAGTACCAATGGTTTTACTAGTTAGGATTATGCACATTAGAGATCAAGCTGAGGTGACAACCAGTAAGTTTTCAGACAGCTACTGACTGGGACTTGACAGCATCCCCCGCCTGCAACTGCCATAGTTTGTATACTGCCCTAGGTGCATATCCAGTTCTATGGCTTTTCCAGAAGTTTAAATGTATGGGTTTCAGATTATTTGATTATTTATATTTATTCTCCAGGGGTTATTTTCAGTGGTCTATATAGTTCCAGCAGTTCTGTGATTTGTTTTTTGACAGGATCAAAGATTGTTTAACATTAGTTAAACATTTTACTACTTCGAAGAATTTTAGATTCTTACTAGACCTGAGAATCCTACTTTAGTGTAGTATATTTAAAAAAAAAAAAAACAAACACCTTCAGCTTTTTTTTTTAGGAGCAGAAATACTAGCATTATGTCACTTTTGCCTTCTCTGATAATTTATTACCATTAGCTAAATTCTTCAATCCATGCAAATAGAGAAAGGAAGAAGTAGGAACTCTTTCTAGTTCATGTTTTGGAGAAGGGCTGCTTTTGTGTAGAGGAGAAGTGTCACTGTGCCAAATGGTCTTTTTGACATTTTTTATATGACAGTTTTGTCAGAGGCAGGTGACTGTGCATGACGTTTTAGATGTCAAAAGCCACATGTGATGTATTTGCTTAAGGTCTCCCTATTTCAGTTTTCCTTATTAAAATCAATATGGTTATTCATGTCAGAAGGCATTAATTTCACCTGCAATACTGTAATCTCAAGTAGTCTAGTTCAGAATTGGCTTCCCATTGACTTCTGATCTTATTTAAACCACTGGCTTCATTTATATTAAGTCTTCTGCTTTGGAATTAGAAAACCACTAGAAGGGCAAAATTTCTATGCAGAGAATCAGCTTGATTCTTGCTTCAGTGATTTAATCAAACAATAGGAATAAACATTGTATTGAATCATAAAGAATGATTTTCATTACAGTTGTTAACAGATTCAGAAATCCTTTAAAGCTCTGTCTTCTAAATAAATAAGTGATAATAAATTTTTTTCCATTAGATTTCCTTTTAGACAAAAGGAGAGCCTTGTGCTGGATGTGAGGTCATCTTGTTAGAAAAGCAGATTAACAAGGTCTAAAACAGAATTACTGTTCATGTGAATAAAACAGAAATATCTTAAAATGCATCAGACAAGTATGCAAAATATGTAAAGTAAGTTTATGTTTATTGTTTAATTAAAATTGAGTTTTGTAATCTACAGCTGGACTAGAAAAAAAATAGATCTAACAATATAGTGTTTTGGTAATGGTTAATAGTGGAAAGCAAAGTTTGAATCATTATTTCAAAGTAAGGTCCAGAATATAGTAGCATCTGCTTTTTCAAACATTGTGCTAATTGCTGGTTGTGTTAGATTTTGTGTTAATTTAGGCCAGTAATTTATATGAAGAGTGGTAAATCTCACAATGTCAGCAGATCTCTATCAGACCTTTTTTTTTCTTATGAATATGACTCCTCTGCTGCCTCAGATGACAAAAGTGAATCTGGCTCCAGAAAATGGCTGGGGAACATATACGAGGCCTATGTTGAATATAAGAGACCAATTATAAACATATTTTTTGTCTGTGACCTTATATACTCCAGATCTCCTCATCAACAGAGCACAGATGAGATTGCCATCATGTGGCGCAGCAGATGCCAGAGCAGGAGAGAGGCTGTGACTCTGCTGTGTAAATACATGAAATAAAAGCACACTGCAGAACAGCACAAAAAACCCCACCCTACTGTTGGTCACCCTATATAAAAAATAATCTTATAAAATCTATTTAAGTATTAAAATTCTGCTTACAGTTACACTGAGGATTATGGTATGTACATAATGGAATATGGCAATGAATAACAGTTCATATTTGAGGTGGGCTAATATAACATCACAGAAACTTACGTGCTACAGTGTTAGTGATTAAAATATTTTTAAAAGCAAAAAAAATTACTTGGAAGAGAAAATCTTAAACCTTGTGGTTATATTTTAAATCAGCAAAATTATATATGTATTTGATTCAATTTTAAGACATTGTTTTATGGTTGGGACCATCTTATCAAAACTAACGTGCTACAGCTTCATCAAATCTAAGTCAATTTTTGTGCTGATAATTATTATGAGTGCCCGCATGTGACACAGGTCAGACAGCAAATATCTTCATAAAACGTCCATGCAAAAAGATAATCAGAACCTTTTAACCCCTCTGATGCCTCACTGGGAGTATGGAAATAAAGACATAGAAAAGTGAATTCCCATGTATTTATGTGGGGATTATGGTCTTGCTATCATTAGCGTTTCCATGCTCACTTTTGGGCTACTGACCTTGCAATTTGCAAGTTTGGCTTGTTGAAATCATACCCTCTGAGCCAAACAGGGTGATCTTTTTATACAGTAGGGTAATAAGAAATTAATAAACACAGTAATTCATGGATATTTGGCTAATTCATTTCCAAGAATTTATATGAAAATATAACACACTCCATGCAAATAAAAACAGTAGAAAATAAAAACAGTAGAATGAAGGTGGAATAGAATAGTTTTAATTTGGCTTAATACAGAATGTAACAGCTTACTGAGGTGAAAATGCAATTCTTTAATTTTCTGTCAGTCTGTATTAAACCTGTAGTGAAATAGCAGTATCAGTCCTCTGCTGGCATTTTAAGCACCTTATTGCAGCCTTACAAAGTCTTTTCCTCTTATATGTGTCTTGTAATTTATGTGCAATTCATACTCATCTACAAAAGAACAATATTTGTATTTCAGATACATTTCAGAAAAACACGTTTGAAACTGTTCTTACACATAATCTTTATGTCTTTTACACTGTTCATGCAAAAGCAGGAATGAGTATTTGGACCATATTTTAATATCAGGATTTGAAGTTTATTGTATGTTTCTACACTGTACTATTTAAGCTTGATATTGATATATTCTCCCTGGATATTTATCTTCTAAAAATAACCTAAAAATTCCATGAATTTGGTATTTTAGAAAGCTTTGTGAGGCCATTGATGTCTATTAACTCTTAAGCTTACACATTTTATAATAGCTTAATGTATCAAGGAGTAGTCAAATATTATTTTCAAGATAAAATACTTAAAGGGAGTGAGAAGCACAAAAAAAAAGAGATTGATTTCATTGTACTGAATATAATTGTAATTGGCCCATTAGCTGACAGAATTCTGTGCTGGCTAGGAGGAGATAAAGATACGACATATGCGCACAAAAAATGAAGGCTGGAAGATGAATAGGCCTTCTAGGGAGTTGATCTTTACAGATCAGATAAAGATTCTTCAGGTCTCTTTCTTGCAGTCTGTGCTACATCAAAGACTGTCTTTCAGAGATAGTAACGTACACTTGGAACCTGGGGACAAGACCTTTGAAGATGGACACATTTGAGATTGACAAGCAGATGTGCTTTGGATTTTGGTTGTGGGGTTTTATTTGGTGGGGGGTTTTTTTGTGCTTTTTGCTTTGTTTTGTTTAGTCTTTAGTAATCCCTTTAAAAGTAAAAGAAAATTTCATAGGCTGATGTAGTAAATAACATTTACTACATAGCTGTTTGGCTTTTAAAGTAACAAATCTCTTAGAAAGATTTGAGGAAATGCTGGTGGCAGATTACTCTCATCTTCTTTCAAAGTTTGTTTAAAAATGCTTTTTTTTTGTGGACAGTGGCTGTCTTTCAAAGGAAAATTGTTCTATTGATGATCTAAATAATATGAAAGTTCCTGAATAACAGATATTTAGGAAATAACAAGGCAGCAAGCAGTTCTCATTCATTGAAAAAAAAAAAAAAAGGTAGCACTAATTTTTTCATCTCGGGACATTTATTAAATAAATGCTTGTTTAACTACAGTGTTTTCAAGCGCCTTACTTTGACATCAGCTGCTGTTTCAATAGCAGTGGCTAAATCCAACATCAGCCCTTTTGATCTCTTACTTACAAGCACCATCTCACAGCTCTGTCAGGCATCCTCCACAGGAATAGGATAACAGCATTTTGTTAGCTTCTGCAGCCCCCTCTTCCTCGTCTTGGTTTCTCGATTTGTGTACTGTTTCATAGTAATTTGAGTATCACAGCCATAATCTGAGGAATTGCTTTCCAGTAGGCTGTAAAAAGCAGCCTTTATTCAAAAAGACCTTGACGTAAGCTAGAATGTTTCTATTATGTGTTAGTTTTGTTCTTTCTCCTCTTTTTGGTGGTGGTTAGTTTTTTATCCCCTCTATCTAAAAAGAGTTACATAGAACTTCACCAGAGGCCTGCAAACATCTCATACCTTTCGTGTTCATAGCACTCATACAGAGGCATGGAGTAAAAAAATATTAAAGCCTAAAATGCAGAAATATTTTTTGCATGTTTATGTTAGAACAATTTTTGCTTATTTTCTTGCATATAAAAATATGAATCTCAACATTTTAGCATTTGGTGGAGAAACCTGTAGGGAACTGCCATGGGTCATGGTGTTAAAGAAGTTGTTGCGTTATTAAACCCTCACTGCAATGAGACAGAAGATGGAAAATGCCAGGTGTCAGCCAGCTGTTGTGTTACTCCTCTGTTGGCATTCTCCAGAGACTCTTCCATCAAAACAGAGAAGGCAGGATCTGACATTTGCATACCTCAAAAGGAAGCAGGCATGATTTCTTTGAGAGAGATGAAAAATTAGTCTCTCTTTGTGTCACAATAAAGGCCACAGGTAACTTGAGTTTGCTTCATGGTTGAACTGTTTTTGACCCAGGAGTCTTGACTTCTTACTCTTGCTCTTAACAAAGCTTTCTTTGTAGGAAAGTGAACGCCTCAGTCATTAGATTCCATGTTGCTGCAGCAACATTTCTCCTTGCATAGAAATAAGGGACTTCCTAGAACACCTTAGCTTCATAAAATACTATTTATTTAGGGTTTTTTTTGTAATCTGTTTTGAATAGTCTTTCCTATCTTTCCTAAAAATATGAAAGGTCTTACACAGGAGAGAAGGATTCTGGTTTTAGCATGCACATAATTCCTATCAGCCAACCCATATCTTTTGAAAAAAAACCTGCTCCTTCAAAAATAAAGTCCTTCCATCCTTGGGTGCTAGCCTGCACATAGAAATTGATGAAATCTCCTGCTGGAGGTGAGCTGGGTAACAAGAGGCCTGGCTGATGGTCATGGTTTGGTTGTGGTTTGGTTGAATCAAGGAATGCAGCTGTTTTCTCGTTCAACATCGTACTTGGTTGCTTGTGCTTATACATGAGCTTGACTACCTTTAACAACTTTTAACCTTACACTCTGTACCTCAAATGACAACTTCTCATTTTAAAAGCTATTTTGTAGTAAAGAGAGCTGTTGAAACTGTGCATAGTGTTATTTAGCAAGTTATTTAGGCAGTTGGAATGGGAGAAGAATTTGATGGGGAATATTCTTTCTTCCTCCATTTGAGACCAACTTCCCCACCCCCTCCCAAAAAAAACCAACCCATAATCCACCCCACCTCCAAAAAAAAAGTAATCAAAGAAAAACTTTTTATTTTTTACTTTGCTTTTATAATTTTTGCTTTATAGTATGGATTAGCTGAAGACCACCCACATTTCATGAACCTGAGGGATTTCAAGTGTGGCTGCAATTCTTTCCATGTGAAATCCATAGTAACGTTAATGCTTGACATAAATTTTTCTTCATAATCCATTTGTTATTTTGTGCAATTGAGTTCCACTGTCTTTGGTAGAAACCAATTGCAGTTCACTGAGTACCTTAAGGTGATGAAGCAGCCTGTGAGGGAAATCTGAGGGCAGTGTTAACTGCTGTTATTTCCATGTGTAGTAAGTGTCATATCTTGCTTTGCTACAGTCTGGTAATGCATGACTTAACTCAAACTTATCAGAGTGTAGACAATATTTAGGTGCAGAACTGTGTGTAGTGAGGGAAGAAATTAGATGGACAAAGCTGTTCTAGTATGTTGCCAGAAAACGGAAAATACTGCAGGTATCTGAGGTGTTTGTGGGGTGTGGTCAAGGGAGAGTTGTACTGTGCTTTTTCCCAGTGTAATGCCTCAAATATTATATTAACTTATCTATTATAGGTTTTCTTTTGTAAATCTTTGGTACTTGGCCACTCTGGAGGGTATCTCCAGTTGGCAGTGCCTGTAAGATACCAGTAACAATCTACTGGCTAAGAATCATTTGAATTGACAATGGAATCAATGCAGACAGTTATTTCTGGCAGCAGAGCACATAGGTTTGTTGGGGTTTTTTATTTGTATGGGATGATTGTAAATGAAAAAGAAAGGAAAAGGTCTTAATTTTTGTGTTGTGAAATTTGTCATCCTGATAGTTGTTAGAGGGACTGCCCTTACGGCATCAGATAACACAGCAGTGAATGTGCCAAACTGGGACTGAGGAGAGATTCTGACAGCACCTACTCTGCCATTCCAGCTGACATGAACATTCTGGTCATATTCCTTTTGCTGGTTAGCAAGAACTGACAGTTTACACAACTGAAATGTGGCTTAGACCACCAGTTCATTTTGTGTAGGAACTGGTCTGAATATTAAAAGGATCATCAGGCTTACTTGAACTCCCCAGAAATGGCTGCTAAAATGTTCGTTGGGCTATAAGATGATTTAGTCCTTGAAATAAGGCACTCAGCAATTAGGACACAGCTGTGTCCCCATGAACTGTGTTCACAGCAGTTAGCTGCTGCTTCAGAGTAGCTTGCTTGCTTTCAGGCTGAGTGTTTGCCTCCAGGGCTGCCAGCACTGGGATGCTGTGGGCAGCTCAGCTTGAGGAGACATATAGCTCTTGGCAACTTTTATACACAAAATTGTAATAAACTTCTCATAAGCATATACAAACTGCTTTTTTTTCCAATGACATAATTTTATATGAGGAGGGACTTGTCCCCAACCCAATGAATGTGTCTGTACAAGAGATTGATTGGAAAGCGCATAATCTGATCATTCCTGTGCTCTGTGCTTTGCTTCCCATGGGGTGGAGTGGGCAAACTGGATTTCTTTCAAATTAATTTACACAGGAAAAATGACGTCTAGACCATGCCTGTTACTCTCCAACTGCTAATGTGTATTCAGTCTATGGGTCCAGATTGCAGCCACTCCAGATTACTGAGTTTTTATGGCTCCCTAATAATCACAGGGGATGTCAGCACTTCCTATAATTGAAGCTAAATAATTTAATGGAGAAATAAATGTATATAATACTTCTCATTGGATGGTAGATTAAATTAATACATATAAGGCAAAGTGGTGTGTCTACAGAGAAAGTATTTTCAGAAGGATTTTGATGGATTTTGAACTGAAATAGAACTTCTTAAATGACACTGGAATGAGAGTTAAGCTTTCTAATGCATGACTACAGTACTTAAATAAAGAAATAACAGAAAACATTTTTTTAAATGAGATGGGACATCTTTACTCAAATATATATAACTTTCAAATACGTGCAAAAACCCCATAGATATGGAGAAAATTATTTAGAGAAAACATACATAGGAAGAGATCAAAACCAACAGACTTTTCTTTGTGAAGAATCAGTAAAAACTAAAATGCATGTCCTCTTTCTTTGTCTTCAGCGCCTCGCTAAGGAAGCAGAGAAGTACCAAGCATCACATCAGTGGAGGGATGAGTTTGGGGTAAGTTTCAGGTTTTTCTCCTTTTAACTTTCTCAGGCCTTTCCTCTTTGAAATGTTAACTATTTTCTTACGAAGGTGCTTTTTATGTATCCACCACAGAAAGAGTTATTGACTATGAGTGGGCATTTTACTTTACTCAGTAAACACAGTCTCAGTCTGGGTGTCTACAAAATAAAGTGGACTTTTCACTTCAGAAGCTCATCAGGAACTTCAAATATCTAGGGACGTAGCTCTGGGTTGTACACAAGACATCTGTTTGTTTAGACATACAAGGAATGATTACAGAGAAGATGTCTGAGGGGTGATTACTCTAAGTTAAAAGTATGCTATTCCAAACACTGAAACACAGAAACACAGAATAGTAGAAAATATTTTTACAAGTTGTTTGGTTTTTTTTTTTTTTTTTTTTTTTTTTTTTTAGTGTGATGGAAAAAAAAGTAGGAAAAAACTTAATATGGAAGTATTTGGTTATCTACATGACTGTCTATATTGAGAGTCATAGACTATTTTTTTAGATACCTTTCCCATACTTTGATAAATACATCTCTTCTTTTCAATATTTAAGTATTACTGAAAGAGGCCCTAACCTAGTTAAGCACTAAACTATCATCTTCAATAATTTCAGACTTCACTGAAAAACAAGACAGATGATTATAAAACGTACAACATGATTTTTTTTTTTTTACCAATCAAGACAAATTAATATTGTGCTGCATGATTGTAAGCTTGTTAATTTTAGGCTACAGTTCCCTGCTAAGAGTCAAAGTAATTTATTATGCCTTTATTACCTATTCCTTCGGAAATAAAAGCAGATGGTGCTTTTAAGTGATGTTGGTACAAACCTGGTCAGTATTTGCACATCCACTAGAATCACAGAAGCACACAGTTAAACCCACAAAGGTTTTATGTCCTTTCTGACCTAATGTTCTTCATACACTTGAAGATCTGAAGACAAACAGATAAGAAAACCCCTAAGGTCAAACCAAATAGTTCAGATAAGAGTAACCAGCTTTTAGGAGAGCAAAAAGGGTCTGGGCACAGCTTGAGTGCTTTTAAGTCTGCTATCTGGACAGGTATAGCTTCTAATACACAGTAAAACACAGAATCCATATTCCATGGGGATGCGATAATGAGCCACCCTCTCTGCTAATCTGCCTCTGTTTTGAATAGAAAACAAAACCTGCAGGCTAGATGGGCTCCATGCAGACCACTGTGAATACAATCAGATGCTCTTCCTAATCGTTTTGCTTCTTATGGTCCACACCGGTATCATATCAGCTTTTGGTTGTCTTTTTGCCCTTTACTTGCAGTAGCAGTCAGAGAGGCTTCTGGTCTTATCAGAATTCATTGCCAAGGAGACATCTCAAAGTAATTTTGAAATGTGATTGTAGAATAAAGTTGTGGCTCAGGCAAAGATTGTGGTCAGAATAAAATAAGTAAAATATAGAGTTGGATTTATAATAAAGTAACTGCAAACTGAGCTTGTGCTTTACTGTTTTGAATTTGGATGAGAACAGTGCGTACCATATAATAACCTTGACATTAGGTTATACAATTAAATTTCAAATAAATGTATTAAGCCTCTTCTAATTTAATTTGTTCTATATTTGCCAGAAGTAATCTTTCTTCTCTTCTGGCCTACTTTTTAGAAAATGCCTGCTCAAATTAGTTTGCACACAGATCTTCCTGATAAACTTAATTTTCACTGAAAGATTCATTCTCCTAATGACTGTGATGGAAAATGGACAATATACTGTAACACTTTCTGCAGATGAGGGTTCTTAAAGTACTTCTGTCAGCATTTTGCATTGTCTACATTATGCTGTACAAGGTTTATTTCTTGTCCAGGGTTTGGTTTTGGGTGATGAAAGCCCTTCCAGCAGCATTGCACATGAGTCATTGCAGAAAGAAACTCTTTGGGACAATCTACGTCTGTTTGTAATGAGCTCATGATCAGCAATGTCCTTGACAGTCAGATTGCAGTTGAATAATAGCCTATGGAGTTTTAAGGAGAAAATATCACAAAAAATCCTTCTGGGGAAGTATATAGGGGCTGACTTCAGTGGATCAAATCCAAAAGAGGAAGGGCAAAGAGGACTGGCCAAAATACCAAGGTCTGCATAGAACTGTAAGGGATCGTAATTGTGTGTCAATCAAAAGACTGCCAGAGTGCCTTTTCTAACACCTTATTCAAATTATGAATGTTTATTAGAGTAGTTCGGGTTGTAAGGGAACTTTAAAGATCATATAGTCCAACCTCCCTGCAACAAGAATGAGAGTTACTGCAGAGTTTACAGCAAAAGAAGCTTATAAATATTAAAGACTTTAAAGATTTCATTTGCAGGTTAATGTCTCAGTATAATAAAAATTCAGCATCCTCAAATATGGTCTTTTGAAATTAGCTAGTACAGAGGAAAATCTTTGAAGATCCACATTTGGTCCCACAGCCTCATTTGTGATAGTTCAGCTAATAATTTCATATAAAGGCTGTCAGAACTGTCTGAAGGAGAGAATTTGCTTGCCTTTTAGGAAAATAGTTCAAACTAAACCATTGGTAGAAACACAAATCCACATCTATTAAAATACTTTTTTTCCTACTATTTTTAATTGAATGAGAGTAGAATTTCTTCCAATATTTCTAGTGCTATAGTATATTAAATTCCAGCTACTTTAAGAAGACTGCTGGGTGCAGTACTGCAGGTGGGGGTATCATGAGGGTAGAGTAGAAGGAGAGAATTATCTCCTTTGACCTGTTGGTTACACTTGATGCAGCCCAGGATGCAGTTGGCTTTCAGGGCTGCAAACACACATTGCCGGCTCACGTTGAGCTTTTCATCCACCAATACCACCAAGTTCTTCTCCACAGGGGTGCTCTAAATCCACTCATTGCCCAGCCTGTATCCATGTTTAGGAGTGCCTTGACCCACATGCAGGACCTTGCACTTGGCCTTGTTGCATTTCACAAGGTTCATATGGGCCCACCTCTTGAGCCTGTCCAGGTCCCTTTAGATGGCAACCCTTTCCTCCAATGTGTCAACTGCACCACACAGCTTGGTGTTATCCAAGAAGTTTCTGAGGGTGCACTCAATCCCACTGTCCATGTCACCTGCGAAGATGTTAAATAATACCGGTCCCAATACAGACCCTTGAGGGACACCACTTGTCACTGGTGTCCACCTGGCCATTGAGCCATTGACTGCAATTTGTTAAGTGCAACCATCCAGCCAGGACAAGGATGTTCTGTGGGACAATATTAAATGCTTTGCACAAGTCCTGGTAGATGACCAGTTGCTCTTCCTTTCTCTGAAGGCCACCACATTTGCCAGGCGCAGTTTGGCCTTGTTGAAGCCATGTTGTCCGTCTCAAATCACCTTCCTGACCCATGTGTCTTAGCATACTTTCCAGAAAGATCTGCTCCATGATCTTGACAGGATCAATAGTAAAACAGTTTTAAAATTCTATTTGCTTTTATCTGAAATAAACTGTTCATGTTTACCAAACCAAAAATAGCCATGAACATAGAAGTCTCAGACTGACATAAATTTGAACCCGGGAAGCTGTGACCGAGCAACTTGCAGGGCAGCAAATATCTGGTATTAGCTAAAGTATTTTCATATTCCTATTCTGTCACCTTGCATAGTTTGCATAGCTTTCTATATACACAGATTGACACTGGGGGCTATATATATTATTTTTATTCATAAATAAATGCTTGTCTGGTGTATATTGAATGTCTTAAGAGCAAAAATAAAAATCTAAGATTATTTAAGAGCATGTGTCTTACGTATGTACCATTACTGTTTAGCTAAGTAACAGAAATAAGGAACATAAAGGATTTTGGTATTTTGCATTGATAATTAAATGTCAAAATAATTTTGGCAATTACTTTTTAATTTTCTAAAAAGTGCAAAATTATTCAAAGGAATATTAATTAAGAACAATAATTAAGAATACTGAACGTCTTCTGAGTAAAAAAGGAAATAAATCATTAATATTCAATGGTAATGTGTTGTTTCTTGATTAAACACAAAGTCAATTAAAATATTGGAACTGCAGTCTACATCTACCACCCTAAAATAATACTTACCTGTTAGAAAAGTAAAGTCTTTAACGAATATTTGTGAAGTTTATGAAGGCATATACAACGCTTCAGGCAAATAAAGAAATGCCATTTTCTTCTTCCTACTCCATTGGTATTGCCCAGTTCCCTGCCTGCATGTGCTTAACCTACTTAAATGTTTTTAGATTCATGTGGTTACAAATCAGAGGTACAAACCAATATTTCTAAATGAAACAGCCCTGTCAAATTGAATTTCCATGTATGCTGCAAAGTGAAAGGGGGGCTGGTTTTGACACTTGTGATGGTCCAATTATTTTTCTGGCATAAAATTGCATGGAAAAAATTGTAGGTGAATTGGAAGGAGGAGGAGAGATTTCTCTATGAAATAATTGCTATTATTCCCCAAACAGATCTTCTACAATTACATTTGATTGCTTTGCGGTGGTTGGTTAACTAAAGCAATTTTGTTTCCAGTTGGGTTGAAATATTAATTGTACTTGCACATGTATAAACATAAGGGATATCTCATTTGTATTTTAACAAGGAGTGTCTTTATGGATGGTCTATTAGTATCCACTTATTTATATGAAGACTGAAACTCAGACTTTTAGGAATTAATTATCACATTAAAATGCCACATGAAAAATCCTTTCAATATACCTTATCTTTTAAACAGTAGTGCCATTTTATATTCTTCCATGTAAATGATGATTTTCTGAGTCCTGGTATTTCTGAGATAGCATTTGCTGTGATGATAAAATGTAGGTTGTTGTTTACGTACCAACTGGACTTAAAAAGAAAAGACAAAAGGTCATGGAAATATTACTATAGAATTATGATTTTTTTTCTACTACAAATATTGGCTCCGTAAAACTGAACAGTTGCTCAGCAAAGAAATGGAAGATAAAAAGGAAAACTGAGATAAAACAAGCCTCACAGCACAAGAGTAGATTCAAGAGGTGACCTGAAAGAGCAGGGCAGTGGTAGGCATCTCTGTGCTTGATGTATCTTGCAGATTTTTTCAGGTCTGACTACAAGATATTGTGGATATTACAACTCTAAAACATTGCATTTTAAAAGCCTTAACTGGGAAACAAACAAACAAAGCACCAAACTTTCAGCCTTAGTACTGCTAAAGAGGTGGTTTTGTAAACACGCTTGGTCTTTTGAAAGAGGGACAAACTGGAAAAACTGGGTAGAGAAGCTAGAATACTTTTTCTGTCACATTGTCAGAGAGAGGATACAGCTTTCTCATGGGCTGTACCTCTGATAGTCCTCTTGGGTGTAAAGAGCACCTGTGGGAAATGATACTGGGTCTGTTCAGCTTCAGGCCTGGAGTGCAGGGAACCGGTCCCCACAGACACAGAGCAGGTGTGGGATCCTTTCCTGATAAAGTCATATAATCTTGTGAAAGTTTTTGCAACACTAAAATTGGGCAAAGTGTCAAAGCTGTCTGCATCTTCACACGTGCTCCGATCCAAATCCCAAATTTTCTGTGGATTTTGATTCATTTTGGATAAGGCCTCACACATCAAAGGCCTGTGTGATATGGAAAAAAAATAATATGCTGGATGATTGATTTAAATTGACAGGCAGGTGGTCAAGATTTTAGGAAGGATAATATTTTCTTCTCTGAAGGGCTGTGTGCCACCTTCTTTTCTGTGACATATAGCTTTCATTTGTGTATAATTTAAAATAAATGTGGCATATCTCACTGAAAGGGATGAAATCAGCTCTTTTCTGTCAGCGGTTGTTTGCACTTTGACATCTTTCAACTCAGGGGACAGAGATCTGTGCGTGCACTGGGAGTGGTTGGAAGGTGAGGCGCAAAGGAAATAATCATATCTACTGAAATTGTGTGGGTTTAGGGTTTGGTCTGATGTTTATTTGATGCTTATCAAACCATCTATACCTTTTTTTTATTCGCAAAAATGCACTGTGAGTACTGCAGGAGCAGGCATTTCTGCAATTTTTCAACAGTGCTTTCTTAACATGAGACAGGAGATACAGCAGCTAGAGCATCTGAAACGCTTTCACCTGAATTTCCTACAGAAATTAGTAAGAACAGATTTATCTTAATGTAGAAATTCACAATGAACGTGCCTACTCAGAAGCCTGGGTGGAGACGTGTGATAGGCTTCACCAGATTTTGTCTGGCATTCCTTACTGGGAATAGCATCCCACTGTCCATATGCTTGTCCCCAGCATCCCACCCCTGATGTTGGAATTCTTATTTTCACAAAGTCTCAGAGATACCTTCTGCTTTACAAAGTTCTAGGAGGCACTAGTTAGATAAAAGTAATATGTGCTAAAGGCAATCAATCAATCAACTAATCAATTAGAAAACTTTTTAAGGATAATGCTTCTTGCTGGCTTTCCTGGAGTTTTATAACTTCCTGATCTCTCTCAGGTGAGTCTTTGAGGCTAGTAATCACTGACTTCCTCTAAAATCTGGGTTTGCCATAGGAGAGCTCTTGCAAGCTTTTATACATCTAATGTATTCCTGTATAAGCATAAACTCAATATAAATATTAGCGTGATTAATCATTTGAACACATATGTAATCACATTTTTAATTCTTGACTTATTTTTTTTCCCACTTTAAGAATTTGAAGCTAATTAGAAAGTGGATAAAGATGATGGCAACTGGTACTTTTACAATCAGAATCAAGAATATATCTAAGCAGAGATTTTAAACGAATAACTATAGAGAAGACAGCTTTTCTGCCATATAGTTTGATCTTTAGATTTTGGTTATTTACCATCTCTTGATATGCCTACATTGAGTATAAGAATGTAACTTTATAATAGAAATCATTGCAAGGATCTCATCTGGGCAGTGAAGTGCATACCTGGTAGGGGACTTGCCAAAAAAGCTTTTAGAGTAAAGAGAAGAATTATCTTCAGTCATTGTTGTATCTTTCAAGCATTCCATTTTATCTGAAAAATCAAATATGTTAAAAGATATCTAATACTCTTTTTACTTATTGACCAGGCAACTAATTTAAAAAATGTGCAGCTTCTGAAAAAGGGGTGGATGGAAGAAGCTGGGAAAGAAAAGAAAAAAGAAAGGTGTGATTTCTCATTATTAAGACACCATACATACGCATTATCACCTTCTTTTTGAATGGGGCATTAATGTGCTTTCTGAACAAGCATCTTATTAAAAGCAAGCAGTACTATTGTATTCAATTTATTAACACCCTGTAGGTTTTTAGTTCATAATAGAGAAGTATGGTACGTTAGGGAAAGCTTTCTGGAGGCTTCTGTTGTGCCTGTTTTCTAAGAGTTCGTTGAATTTGTAACACAGATAAAGCTAACAAGTTTTTTGATTTTAACCTTCACCTTCAAATTCAGTTGCTAATGCAAATCTGAGATAAGTAATTTTTAGCATTGCTTTACTACTTTGATGAATCGATAAAATCAATTAGAAAGGGACTTCAAGGATGCTGTTTATTTTGTTTGTGTTTTTTACCAAATATTTTCAGATCAAAACTAACAATCTTGCTCCTTGATTTTTTTCTTGCCAGTATGACTCAGATCTAACTGGTTTCCTTTATTTCCATCATCTCCTAGGCAAACTCATTTCTCCCATTTGTGTTATCCTGACCATTTTTACATTGATTTAGGAAATATACTGATTTTTTTGAAAAATGCAGTATTAACCTACTTAACTCTGCTGATTTTGTATTACTAATAGAAAGAGAGAAGGTCTGAAGGTCTTTTTTTTTTTATGAAAAGAAAAAAAAATAAAAACGAATATGCACAAAATGTTATAGAATGGTTTGGGTTGGAACGGACCTTAAAGATCATCTTGTTCCAATCCCCCCTGCTATGGGCACGGACACCTGCCACTACAGCAGGTTGCTCAAAGCCCCATCCAGCCTGGCCTTCAACATTTCCAGGGATGAGGCATCCACAACTTCTATGAGGCACTGTTCCAGTGCCTCACCACCCTGACACTAAAGAATTTCTTCCTGATATCTAATCTAAGTTTCCCCTCGTTCAATTTAAAACTGTTAACTCTTCGTCCTATTGCTACAGTCCCTATAAAGAGTCCCTTCTCATCTCTTCTGTGGGCCCCCTTTAGATATTGGAAGCAGATGTAACATTTACCGGGAGCCTTCTCCAGGCTGAACAACCCCAACGCCCTCAGCTTGTCCTCATAGGGTAGGTTCTCCAGCCCTCTGAAACTGGGTAATCAATAGAGTAAGACAGGAACATTCAAATCTAAAAGCTTTTCATAATGGTGACAGACTGCTAAAAGGCTGAGAAATTAAAAAAATATTACAAAGTTTATATTCTTACTTCACAGAAGGAATGCCATTTTTAATAGCAAACCTTGGACATTTTTATTTTTTTTAAATTAAATTAGACCCCAAATGTTTTTAAAATGTTTCTTGTCAAAAGCCACAAATACTGGGAATATATAGATATGTGTTTAGGGCTGCACGTATTATTTCATATTAAAAATAGAGCCTTTCTGAAATTCTGAGATGAGTGTTGCATTTTTTGGGGTAGTGATATTTGTAGTTTTCCTCACTCAATTTCCTTCTATTTTGTCAAATGACAAAACCACATGAGTCATGCAGCTCTTGATAGCTCACCTTGTTTGATTGCCACAAGATTCTTCTACAATACCAGATGACAATTCAAGCTGCCTTTGTCACAGCTCATCATCTTTAAGAAGAGAAAATGGAGCTAATGTGGAATTCAGAAAGTTCAGCTACTTAAAAGTTGCAGAACTGAGAGATGTCATGAAATACCATGAAAAAAAGAAACCCCAATGACTTAAGGGAAAAAAAAAGAAAAAAAAGGCATTTTCCAGACTTTATGTACTTAAAATATGCAAAGAACTGGCATTCTGAAAACAGTGGCTTGTGCAGTAGTTCGAAACAGAAAAAGCTTGACGTCTGTAGTATTTTGCAGATTAAATACAACAGAAATTTTATAATAAGAGTTTCATTCTGCATGGACTTTAAAATCCTCTGTTAGTACTAGACAATCCTATTATTAAGACCTGCATTTTGCTCAAGGGATTTGGGAATTCTTATCCTACCACCCTCTGAGTATATTGTAATTCTCAGTAGAATTTAAACAAAAGGTCTAACTGTGGCCTTTTTATGTCCTGAAAATGATGATCTGTGTTTCAAGTTGTGGCAGATATTTCTGTAGGCTTCCCTCAAAGCAAGAGATGTGCATAACACCGAGCAGAGACACTTTTCAATTGTTAGCAATATGCTAATGTTCTTCTACATCATGCAAAGAAATAATAATAAAAAAAAAATCTACCTGATTTGACTAGAAATGTGGGCTGTTAAGTGTTTGGTTTTTCTTTACTTTTCTCCAGTTTATTTTTGCCATCAGCTATGAGCAAATCAGTTCTGTATAAATAAATACACAAAAACCCTCTAGGTCTCATTGGAGGAACATAAGGATTTAGCAAGTTTTGAGAGCTCTGGGCCAACTCTGTGCAAAACACTATCGATCTATTTTCAGTTTCCCATTTGGTAGTCCCAAATTTTACTGCACTAAAGCACTGTGTTTTGTAACTGTCTTGAAAATACGAAGAACAAATATAAATATGACTATGCTAATCCGGAATAGATCTTTGCTTTTAAATATGGATGAATAATCCCTCGTGAATTATTAATTCAGGCAGGATTCTCTTCTTAGTCCTTGGGGCATTACCACTTCTCAAGAGAGGAACTTGTGTTTCTTAAGAGTTGCACATGGGAACAGTAAAACTAAGGAGCTTGGCTTGATTGATATTTTTCTGTGTCTGCACAAAGTTCTGGTGTTTTCTCCTGCTAAAACTTTTTACACTTTATGTGTGATTTTTTTTTTCTGCCTAAAAAGTGGAAAAAGACATCCAGCAAAAGTTTTCTACCAGACTGTTTTCCATATTGTCGTTTAATTTCATCCAATTTGCNGGATGAGGCATCCACAACTTCTATGAGGCACTGTTCCAGTGCCTCACCACCCTGACACTAAAGAATTTCTTCCTGATATCTAATCTAAGTTTCCCCTCGTTCAATTTAAAACTGTTAACTCTTCGTCCTATTGCTACAGTCCCTATAAAGAGTCCCTTCTCATCTCTTCTGTGGGCCCCCTTTAGATATTGGAAGCAGATGTAACATTTACCGGGAGCCTTCTCCAGGCTGAACAACCCCAACGCCCTCAGCTTGTCCTCATAGGGTAGGTTCTCCAGCCCTCTGAAACTGGGTAATCAATAGAGTAAGACAGGAACATTCAAATCTAAAAGCTTTTCATAATGGTGACAGACTGCTAAAAGGCTGAGAAATTAAAAAAATATTACAAAGTTTATATTCTTACTTCACAGAAGGAATGCCATTTTTAATAGCAAACCTTGGACATTTTTATTTTTTTTAAATTAAATTAGACCCCAAATGTTTTTAAAATGTTTCTTGTCAAAAGCCACAAATACTGGGAATATATAGATATGTGTTTAGGGCTGCACATATTATTTCATATTAAAAATAGAGCCTTTCTGAAATTCTGAGATGAGTGTTGCATTTTTTGGGGTAGTGATATTTGTAGTTTTCCTCACTCAATTTCCTTCTATTTTGTCAAATGACAAAACCACATGAGTCATGCAGCTCTTGATAGCTCACCTTGTTTGATTGCCACAAGATTCTTCTACAATACCAGATGACAATTCAAGCTGCCTTTGTCACAGCTCATCATCTTTAAGAAGAGAAAATGGAGCTAATGTGGAATTCAGAAAGTTCAGCTACTTAAAAGTTGCAGAACTGAGAGATGTCATGAAATACCATGAAAAAAAGAAACCCCAATGACTTAAGGGAAAAAAAAAGAAAAAAAAGGCATTTTCCAGACTTTATGTACTTAAAATATGCAAAGAACTGGCATTCTGAAAACAGTGGCTTGTGCAGTAGTTCGAAACAGAAAAAGCTTGACGTCTGTAGTATTTTGCAGATTAAATACAACAGAAATTTTATAATAAGAGTTTCATTCTGCATGGACTTTAAAATCCTCTGTTAGTACTAGACAATCCTATTATTAAGACCTGCATTTTGCTCAAGGGATTTGGGAATTCTTATCCTACCACCCTCTGAGTATATTGTAATTCTCAGTAGAATTTAAACAAAAGGTCTAACTGTGGCCTTTTTATGTCCTGAAAATGATGATCTGTGTTTCAAGTTGTGGCAGATATTTCTGTAGGCTTCCCTCAAAGCAAGAGATGTGCATAACACCGAGCAGAGACACTTTTCAATTGTTAGCAATATGCTAATGTTCTTCTACATCATGCAAAGAAATAATAATAAAAAAAAAATCTACCTGATTTGACTAGAAATGTGGGCTGTTAAGTGTTTGGTTTTTCTTTACTTTTCTCCAGTTTATTTTTGCCATCAGCTATGAGCAAATCAGTTCTGTATAAATAAATACACAAAAACCCTCTAGGTCTCATTGGAGGAACATAAGGATTTAGCAAGTTTTGAGAGCTCTGGGCCAACTCTGTGCAAAACACTATCGATCTATTTTCAGTTTCCCATTTGGTAGTCCCAAATTTTACTGCACTAAAGCACTGTGTTTTGTAACTGTCTTGAAAATACGAAGAACAAATATAAATATGACTATGCTAATCCGGAATAGATCTTTGCTTTTAAATATGGATGAATAATCCCTCGTGAATTATTAATTCAGGCAGGATTCTCTTCTTAGTCCTTGGGGCATTACCACTTCTCAAGAGAGGAACTTGTGTTTCTTAAGAGTTGCACATGGGAACAGTAAAACTAAGGAGCTTGGCTTGATTGATATTTTTCTGTGTCTGCACAAAGTTCTGGTGTTTTCTCCTGCTAAAACTTTTTACACTTTATGTGTGATTTTTTTTTTCTGCCTAAAAAGTGGAAAAAGACATCCAGCAAAAGTTTTCTACCAGACTGTTTTCCATATTGTCGTTTAATTTCATCCAATTTGCTCTGAGTATAGTAGCTTAAAGGACTCCTAGTCTTAAAGTATTGTAAAATGTGCATTGAGGAAGTATTCCCACCTCTCACATGGAGTATGTGCAAGGTAGGGAGCAGGCAGAGGGCAGGCAGAGGACCAATGATGCCAGCCTGACTACTATGAAAGGCGTTTGTAGGTGAAGTGAACCTGTGGTAGCAGAAGCATTCTCAAATCATATGTTTTCCTGTGCTTAACCCATTCTTGTAAGTGTATATTTCATGCACAGAAGGGGCTGAAGTCTTACTTCTGGCTCCCTGAGGCATTTCTCTTAGAAATATATTGGAACTGGACTACATTTCTGAAGCTTACATCTATAAATCTATACTGTTGAATAAAATTCATGGACCTGACTGTTGGATCAAATGGCATAGACTGACACTGTTCAAATTAGACTTGGTCTTGTGACTATTCTTGGAGATATCTAGGAGGCTCTAAGTCTCAATATGTGTGTGCGAGTTTGTGTACTTTACTGCTCAAAGGTGTGAAATAATGTGAAGAAATTGCTGCAACTCAAAAAAATAATATTTTCAAGGCATGAAACAAGGGAGTTTGCATGCTTCAGGTGCTACATCAGTTACATCAGGACATGTAAAAGTACTGAGGGTATAAAGCCTGTTGAGAAGACATTGGAGGTCTGTACAAAGCGAGACAGGGTCTAACCTCACAGAGACTTGCCTGCACAGTCAGTTGAGGATGGTTCCTGGTGCATTTTGTGCCATAGAATGTGTCTGGACATTGCTTAGGTGTCTTGAGGACAGCTGTAACAAGCACAATATGGATGAGCAACAGTCTGTGTTCAGGATTGATCTGTGTTATATTTTGAAACATAGACATCATACTCTCTTTGGAGAATAATGCATGTTCCGTCCTAAAAATTGCCATGGATACAGATCAGTAAACAGCCGTGTCAAGAATAAAAACCAAGAGAAAATAAATTGTCTTTAAAGAAATAGATGTATAGCAGTTATGGATAAATTTAGCTTGAAAAGTGAAAGAAGGAGCATCGAAGGAAAAATCAATCAGTTTAATGAGTTTCTTGGACATTCTAGGGCACATATCACAATATTTTTATGAAAATAATTATTATATGAATTATCAATAATGAATACTGATTTTATGAAAAAGAACTATGATGTGGACAGCAAGACTAGATTTCCTCTGCAGATTCATATCAGTAGATTTTGCTGACACAGGAACAGTTCACTGAACTTGTTACATGTAGTAATAAGAGTAGAGCAATGCAAATCCACACACCTAATTGAACTTGGGGTATGCTTGTCAAGAATAAGATGCACTTAAATCAGTTCATTCACCTCCTCATGTCATCTATATATTGATAAGAAAATACTAAAAGAAATACAACTGCATATGTCAAAACCTTAAATCTGTGCATGAGAGATATGCAGTACTACGTCTGCAAGACCTTTAAATGCTTTAATAAGACACAGATCAAATTGTTACCTAGTGCTTCAAGATAACAAGAGTTAAAGCTTACATATTTCTGAATTATTAGACATGCTTTTTCCTATTTCTCAGTGTTCATAAACAAGGTTGAGGTGATATTTTAAGAATCAGACAAGGCATAACCTTAAAGTCCTACTTAGGTCCCACTTAAATAGGTGAGATGCATATATCAGCTGTATAAATTTTCATCTGTGTGTATGTTTGTACATGTATAAACACTTGTAGTGCCATCCTCTTCAGCCTTCTGAAATCTGTTTGTACCTCTCTAATACTGTGTAATGGTGCTGTCCAGAGCTGAGCTGAAATAGTCCTCAAGAATCACAGAATGAATTTTGAGAAAAAATTATGCATTTCTACTGGTGAGGCCACAACTGGAATACTGCATCCAGTTCTGGGCTCCTCAGTTCAAGAGAGACAGGGAACTACTGGAGAGAGTCCAGCGTAGGGCAACAAAGATGATGGAGGGATTGGAGCAGCTCCCTGATGAGGAAAGGCTGAGAGAGCTGGGGCTCTTTAGCTTGGAGGAGAGAAGGCTGAGGGGAGACCTTATCTATGTTCACAAGTACCCAAAGGGTGAGTCGAAGGAGGATGGAGCCGGACTCTTCAGTGGTTTCCAGAGATAAGACAAGGGGCAATGGGCACAAGCTGGAACATAGGAAGTTCCATTCAAATATGAGGAAACACTTCTTTCCGGTGAGTGTGACAGAGCACTGGAACAGGCTGCCAGGGAGGTCATGGAGTCACCTTCTCTGGAGGTTTTCAAGACCCACCATGGATGCAGTCCTGAGTAATGTGCTTTGGGCAATCCTTCTTTGGCAGGGGAGTCCGACTAGATGATCTCTAGAGGTCCCTTCCAGCTCCAAAATTGCATGACTGTGATTCTTCAAACTCAAATCAATTTACTATATTCTATCCAATTTACTTCATACTCTTTCTTTATTATGTTCTTCAAGTGTTAAGCTCTTTTTTGGTAATGCTTTTGGTTAGGTGTGCAGGAGCCTTTCTAATGGCCTTTTTCGTCAAATGCCTCTCTTAATTTCACTTATCACAACGGGTAGATATTTGTCTTCTTTAAAATTTCTCACATTATCTCTTTCCTCACATCTTCTGTTACTTGCCTCTCTATCTACCTACCATGAATTTAGAAAAGATATATTTTTCAAAGAAATGCTGAACAATACAAGAATTTTAAAGTGAATTATACAAAGTGTAAGAGCCCATGCCTAAAAAGTGTAAAGGTCCATGCCTACCTGTGCTACAACA
>VXBJ01005238.1:285538-335127 GCA_013400055.1 Nycticryphes semicollaris
GATTTAAATAAATGGGAAATAATATCTGATATTATTGCAACTTAATTTGTAAATCTTTTTATCCAGTGGTGTGTGGAAACAGACAATGTGGGTGGCCTTTCTTTTATAAGAATGGAAATCAGTCTGGGGAAGAATGCTGGCACAGATAGGCCAAAGTCCCTTTCCAAATTAAAAANGAGACAGGGAACTACTGGAGAGAGTCCAGCGTAGGGCAACAAAGATGATGGAGGGATTGGAGCAGCTCCCTGATGAGGAAAGGCTGAGAGAGCTGGGGCTCTTTAGCTTGGAGGAGAGAAGGCTGAGGGGAGACCTTATCTATGTTCACAAGTACCCAAAGGGTGAGTCGAAGGAGGATGGAGCCGGACTCTTCAGTGGTTTCCAGAGATAAGACAAGGGGCAATGGGCACAAGCTGGAACATAGGAAGTTCCATTCAAATATGAGGAAACACTTCTTTCCGGTGAGTGTGACAGAGCACTGGAACAGGCTGCCAGGGAGGTCATGGAGTCACCTTCTCTGGAGGTTTTCAAGACCCACCATGGATGCAGTCCTGAGTAATGTGCTTTGGGCAATCCTTCTTTGGCAGGGGAGTCCGACTAGATGATCTCTAGAGGTCCCTTCCAGCTCCAAAATTGCATGACTGTGATTCTTCAAACTCAAATCAATTTACTATATTCTATCCAATTTACTTCATACTCTTTCTTTATTATGTTCTTCAAGTGTTAAGCTCTTTTTTGGTAATGCTTTTGGTTAGGTGTGCAGGAGCCTTTCTAATGGCCTTTTTCGTCAAATGCCTCTCTTAATTTCACTTATCACAACGGGTAGATATTTGTCTTCTTTAAAATTTCTCACATTATCTCTTTCCTCACATCTTCTGTTACTTGCCTCTCTATCTACCTACCATGAATTTAGAAAAGAGATATTTTTCAAAGAAATGCTGAACAATACAAGAATTTTAAAGTGAATTATACAAAGTGTAAGAGCCCATGCCTAAAAAGTGTAAAGGTCCATGCCTACCTGTGCTACAACAGATTCTGGTTGGAGTGCTGAAATGCTGTGAACTTCAATAATTCTCTGCCTAGTAACCATTTCATATGTTAGATTTGAGATATTTTTGAAATAGCCTGCGATTTCTGAACTAGGAAGGCGTCCAAATGCAGAACTAGCTAATTCCTTCTCTGAGTTGTTTAGACCAGGGACTGTTCTGACTTCTGCCCTTGGGCAGGATTAAGGAGAGTCAGAAGAAACAGGCGAAATCTGAACACTAAATCAGAAGTGATCCCCAGGGTTGCTGCTCCTGATGCTGGGATCATGTGTGCAGGCTTGGGCTGAAACTGGTTTTAAGGGAAAAAATGTTCTTCCAAGGAGAGACTGCTGTTGTCTCCATCGTACCAACAGCCAGAAGCCACCAGTCTGAATTTCCAAGGTTTTGGTATAGTCAAAGGAGAGACTACATTTTGGCTACATGTTACTGCCCTTGTAGTCTAATGCACTATGTAGCTGGCAGCTTTGCCTGTACTTAGTCTGGTTTTGAGGGTTTGAGGGCACTTTTGATAGAGATTACTACATTTAAATAAATGGGAAATAATATNCCAAACAAAAAAACCCCCTAAACACCCAAAAAAGTACAAAACAGGAAAACAAACAAACAAGCAAACAAACAACCTACAGCTTCTGTTCTTCATCAAGAGAATTCAACTGGAGTCAGATTAAAGCTGCCATGTACTTAACTTGGTGACCCCAGTTTACAAAATAACATTGTCAGTTTTGTAAGTGAAATAAAGTAGTAGAGGGCAAACGAAGCATCAGGGTGGTCATACTGGTTTACAGCTTTTTTTTAAGGCAGAACATAGTTATTTTAAGTATTTGAAGCAGTTTTATTATAGTTAATTTGCAAAATTCTCCATTACCTAATATTAATTTTCTGATATGTCGGAGGATGTGATATGAGTGATGGCTGAACTTTAGGTGAAATTATAGAAAGCAAATATAAGTTCAAATTTGGGTTAGACTCAGAAAAGAACTTTGGAAAGTTGCTAAGCAGGGTTAGAAAAAGCTGGGAAGAAAGGAAAAACAAGGCCTCTCTACTATCTCTAAAAAGTGACGGAACTGGGTGGTGAAAAGAAATCATCTCTTTTAATAAAAAAAACATTAGGAATACTTTTTAAATTGTATAATTCGCTGTCATGAGATGTATGAAGTTCCCTGAAATAAAGCAGCTTGTGGTTGTGACAATGCAAAAGTTCATCCAAGTGCCTTAGTCTGCTGATTTATAAGAACCATCTTATTCAAAAATTTGTGTGTCTCTGTATTTCCCTGCAATTTGTAGCAAAAGCATTAAATAAATG
Source organism: Nycticryphes semicollaris (assembly GCA_013400055.1). Classification (NCBI taxonomy): domain Eukaryota; kingdom Metazoa; phylum Chordata; class Aves; order Charadriiformes; family Rostratulidae; genus Nycticryphes; species Nycticryphes semicollaris. The sequence goes on from VXBJ01005238.1 coordinate 287,885, forward strand.
GTGAGCAAAACCCCCTGTTGTGATCTGTGGAAGAAAATATGAATAACTTTTCATTTAATGCAGTTGTTAAAATGGGGAATCAAAACCAGCAAGATATTGCTACAGCCCTTAAATCTTACTGCTCTTCTGCATAAATTCCAGCATATCAGTGTAATTTATCCAATAATTAAGAAGAAAAGTAATTATGTTTTAATTATTTTGATACAATCCTTTTGTTTGTGGTAATTAACTGGAAAAGTCTTCATCATTTTATGTTAAATAGTTAAATGAATGACATTTTCCAGCTGCTGGCTTGTCTCATGCTGTTGAAATGCTTCCAAAACAAGGTTTAGTCATGGAGCTTTACTTTACTGCAGTGATTGTGTGCAAGACATTCAGAAAACGGATGTCAAAACTGAATAATTACATTATGATTCATTGTTAATTAGGTGAATGTGGGATATTTCTTAAAGCCTGGTAACTGCTGTACACAGTTACTTTCCTTTTAAGACATCAGAGATCTAGCAAAACCATTGAAAGTAAAATCTTAACAAAGCAGGTAAATCTTACCTTTGTAGAAGGCCTATTAAAATAATTAAAAGTCAGTATCCCAGAAACATTTGTGATGCTATCTGAAAAAGCTATCTGAAAAAGAAGACATGACCTGAGGTGCTGTGGACTTCATTACATTTTTGAATGGTGCTTTTCACATTTATGAGGAAATGGAGAGATTTGGATTTTTTTTTTCTAATTTTCAAGTAAATTTTATTAGATAAATTATAGCAATTGATTTTTTGTATGTTGTAATTCTGGGGGTTTTTTTGAGGACAAACTTTAGATGACTGAAAACACCAAATGATGGAGAGAGAAAAAGAAATCAAATCACTTAAAGAAAATTCTTTGAGATCATTAACTTCACAGGTCAGTTTCAGTTCTGTAAGATATAGATATTGGTGTAGGGGAGGAATTTGTAGAGTAGAGCTGATGGTAGGATTCGATGATCCCAAGGGTCTCTTCCAACCTGAATGATTCTGTGATGTGATCCAAAGTTTGGATCAGGCTTTCATAATTTAAATTCATTATTGTGAGACTGAGAAAAAAAAATAGTGTGAGTTTAATTTCCCTGCAGAAATACAAATTATAATCTCCTTGTGTTTTAATTCATGCATATGGAAAAAAAAAGGAAAGAGATTTGCAACTGCTGCTGCAATTTAAGAATCTGTGCAAAAAGTAGGCATTTTTTATATTCTTATATTCTTCATATTTCATATTCTTTATGTCTTATAAGACATAAAAGTTTTCTGGGTACTTTTGCTTAGAATTGAGTTATCACACTTTGTGTGATACAGTCCTTGCCATATACTATTTGTGAAGTGAGAAATAGAGAAAAAAAAAAATAAAGGAGGAAATCTCTGTGGAACCGTTTCAACTATTGGATATATTCTGAAAGCATTTGCATGTATGTAATTATAAAAATTAGTTTTAGATGATTTCATCTTTCATTTCAAAGCATTTTTTAAAAAGTTAGATGAAGACATATTTTTTGTAGTAGCTGGTATTCCATGGAAAACAATGTTTATCAGTATTAAATCACCAAGTTTTCTCTGAAAAACTAATGATTTGACAGGAAGATAAAAAAAAAAACATTCCTTTGATAACACTGATTTAGAAATTTTTTGGTATTTCAATAAAGAAAATATTTTTACATTTTGTTAATTTATATACTATATTCAGGTTGCTGTATATTGTGTACCAGAATTTAATAAAATATTCTGATCAGGACATAAATTAAAATTAATTCATTTGCTTGGAGGCCAACATATACTAAGATAATGCAGTGGTTGCTTCCCCCCCCTTAATTTCTTGCCAAAATGGACATATTCATAAGCAAATGTCATCTTTGTGTTTAAATGCTTTGCCTGCATAGTCTTTAAGGTCACATGATGTTCCTAGACCTCCAAAAATTAATCCAACTATCAATCTCCTCATATTGTCAAGTTGAAGAATGATTGCCAACACTGACAATCCAAAATTTGTGCTACATTTTGCAAATGCCTACAACTTATTAACTTTCCTTATATTAGTTGTTTTTTTAATACCATGACCTGCTGTGCAGTTCCCAAGGAAGTAGAAGCTTAAATTGCAGGTTTAAACCACAGTGTGTGTAGTCTTTTAAAAAAGTTCAAAGAATGTATTCTGGTCTAAAGAAATGTGTGCTTTGTAACTGACCTGTTGTGTCAATGGATTTCCACTAGGTGTAGTGTAAGCTTCATGACATCACTTGTGAATAAGTATGTTTGTCTTGTGTTGGATGTATTTAGATTATTTTCGTGGTAAGAGTGTGTAACTGAAAGTGAGAATAACCTTGCTTATAAAATAATAGTGTCCATCTTATTGCCAGAAGCAAAAAAATCTCTTTAAGAATATGTACTCTATTTTATATAATTGATTATTCAGTTCTTTATGTTCCTCAGTTGTTTACTAGATTACAAAGCATTTGTAAACCAAAGGGTTTGGATAGTATACATTTACTTGTGTAATATTGACAGTCATGGCTTGTGGAGTTCACTTTTGTGTAGTTCTTTCTTTGTATATTCTATCTTATCTGGCTAACATTTGGTAAAAACGCAAGCAGTAAGCAAATCAAGGTTTCTCCACTAAGAGTCCTCGTCTCCTTTCATGGTCTATCAGCAGTTTTCGTTAGCTATGTCTCAGTACAAATTAGTTTTATCAGCTTCTGACTAACTGCAGGTGTTGGCTAAATAAATATGAATCTGCATGCACAAAGTGATAGAAATATCATTGTAAGAGAGATGCAAGTATTGATCCTCAGATTCTAGGTTCAGGAGTTTGAGATTATGAAACTCCAGAGAGATGCCATGTGGACTGCTGTGGCTAGGTCCCCCCACAGTGCACAGCTAGGTCTGGATAAGCCTTGGAAATACCCAATGCCCTCAGACACCAATATAAATAACCAAGAAACTACCCTCTTGAGCTTTTACTCCACTGGAGTGCTATATGCTTAAAGGCTTGATTCCTTTTAAATATTTTGTAACCACTGATTGCAGCATTCCTAAACATGATCTTATTTGTCGCTGTAACGAATAGAGCACAGTAGCAATGTAACAAATGTCAACTTGTTTTCTTTGGGAAAAGTTGTGTATTGTTTTGCCCAATACTTAAAAATTTATTTCTTCAAAGATTTTTGCAGATTTGGTGGAGACCTGGCATATTTTTTATATTGAGTTATGGTCATGCAAGAGATGTAATTAAATGTAGCCCACTTCATTACATCCTAGCACCTACATAAGAGTGAATTCAGAATGCCAAAGCAAATATCCTACAAATCTCATTTAAATTCGTGTCCGTAATGTTTAACTAGCCTCCTATACTACACTGGTCCTAGTATTTACAATTTAGATAATCTGCAGTAATTTTAGACTATATTTTTTAGTTATTGTTTATTTTATTTTCATCTTCTTTCATCAACTAAAGAAAGCAATGCTGAATAAATTAAAATGAGCATACTTTGCTGCTTTAATTAAACAGATAAGATAGTGTGAGATAGAGGTTAATTAGCTGTTAACAAATTAATTTCATTTTCCCACCTGGAAATCTGCTTTGTAATTGATTGCATTTTGCCTTATAAAAAGAAACCGTTCGCAGTTGCCTATACTTTGAGGAAGTTATTGTGATGAGAAGATGAGTAGAAGATTTCCTGAACCTTTAGGAAGAATGTATTTACCAAAAAAAAAAGTATTTTAGAGATTTTTGTATCTCAGGGTCATCTCTCTCTGCCCTGCTTTTGACTTAGAGGACTGGAGAAGGAATATAGAAGACGGTTATTTTATCTCTTTACACGTGCAACCAGCTCTTTTAAACTTGGTAACTCCCAAAGAGTCTCCTTTTAATTTTCTTTCCTGTTCATTTATGACACAGGCAAGTACATAAAACCTTAGAAGTTTTTTTTGTCATTCTCTGGTAAGAATATTAAGGGAGATTTGGATGGAAGAAGAAGAGGGAGATAATAGCTTTTTGAATCACTGCTTTTTTTATCCACCTACCAGAGTAGGCCAGAGGCATATTATAAATCTTTTTTCTCCTTGAATGTAAGTGGATACTGATTTTTGATGATTCTATCAAATGCAACTATAGTAAGATTATTTGTGACTGCTGATTGTTAATATGAAACACATGTCCATAATGGGCTTTGGAACATAGCGTGGGCTGAAGAGAGTTGTGTGCAGAGTTGATGGCAATTACTACACTGCTTTATGCCATATACTTCCTCCAAAAAAAAAACCCTATCTACAACATTTAAAGTTGCAAATCATCAGTTTTAAAAGATCAGTAAAGGAGATTAAAGCCATTTTGACACAGTTTTCAGGTGACCACAGGATCAGACAATCAAGTAAGCAACATTTAAAATAACAGGGATGATAAAAGAGCAAGAGCTTCCTTTCCTGTCCCATTGTTTACTGCTGCTGTGGTTTGCACCAGGTATCCTGCCATTAGCACATCACATGTCCAGGTGGCAATGTTTTCCTGACATCTCTGTCACTGGGGGCTTTATAGACAGGATACTGTCAGATCTCTCCTTGATTCAATCATGTTTTGCCAGGATCTCATTCAGGGATACACAGTGTAACAATCCAAAGCTCATTATACTCAGTCCTTGTTTGCCCTGCTGTGAGTGCCATTGTCCGCCACACTCAGCCCAGTACCCTTGGCCATGGCTCATTGAACTAGTCTGTTGCTCAAGGCAAGGTCACGGTGCTCCTTTGAGCTGTAAGTACTCAGAAGCTGAAATAACATGTTTGAGCTCCCATTTCTACCATGTATTTACTGTTGCAAGTATGTTCATACTGTGCCTGGCTTAAGCTGTAAACCCACCACAATTTGGCAAAATACCTGCCATTTCAACTGGAGTCCAGTGTATACAGGATATGCATTTAAGTAGTTTTTGCATTTTTATAAAATGCATGCTATCTTCATGTATTTCTTCACAAAACAATCAGGTTTGATTTTTTCATAATTTGCATAATTTTATTTTCACTGCAGAAGTTTCTGAGTTTTAGCTGAAATGTTTGCATTACGTGGATTTCAAAAAATATGTCATCAGTGAAAGTAAAGAAGCAATTGCTTTGCTATAGGGAATGCTGTAATGCAGTAAAAACTTGGAGGTCAGAATAATGTTCATAATATTTTTCTAAACAGGAAAGCCCCATAACTGTACTATTGATGTGGCCAGGAGAAAGGAAGGGAGAGGGGAAGAGGAGGTTAGAACAGGACGAATGTCCATTCCATTTGCTAAATGTGACTTATTGTGATGTAATATATCAGGCCGTCATTGTTTATTACTATATTAAGATTATTATAACTATTTCTATATATTAATATATTATTATTATAATTAATATTTTTATATTGAAAATAAAGATGTATTAGATGACAGGAAGTACCTCAAGTTACAGAGGGGAGAGATTTCAGCTCATAGGTCCTGAGTCTGTAGAGGGAAAAAGGAGATTGTAAAGTTCTCAGAGATGTGAAGCCTGAGATTCTTCAAAGATCCATATAGAAATAGGATATTAAGATAGCTGGAGAATATAAATGCTGGAAACTCTGGTACCTCAAGAATTTTAGATTCTTCCAAGTTTAGACTTCAATGAACTGTTTTGTTAAGTCAAGTTTTAACAGTTTTTAACTCAGATGCCTAAATTCTGTCCACCATCACCATTGCAATCTTTGGATTTAGGCTCAGATTAAAATCTCTCAGAAGGGATGTCAAGGGCATTAACGTGTTTGGTTTTTTCTCATACAGTGTATTTTTATCTCTAACCTGTGTTCGTACATTATTCTTATATGATAAATTATCTGTTTATTTGAGGGGTGTATGTTTTAGTCCCTCTATCTAATAAAATACTCATTTTATTTATCATTCTAATGGATCTGTGAATTGACAAGTGACAATTTCATGACAGATGTGTATAAATATGATGGTTCCCGATTGGTAATTTCAGTGAAGGAGTAACTTGTAAATGAATGCTAAATAAATGCATCTCTCTCATGTTTTAGAAGAGTGTTCTGTGACAAAGGGTATGTGGCACCTTCAATCCTCCTTTATGTTACTTCCTGTAATCTTCACCTTCATCTTTTCTTTCCAGTTATTAGTCTCAGTAGAATCTTGAGAAAAGCCCTTTATACAAATCCAATGAAAAAGGCTTATCATAAATTATGGTGCAGGCCTGGAAGTTTCTAATCAGTCAATGAAAAGTAATATTCTCAGAAAGCAGATATTTAATTAAATTATATTTTGAGGGAAAAAGTATAACCCAAGTGACTCAATTGCCCATACGATAGGTAATATGGGGAAGTATTTCTATACTGGGGTGTTATTGAACTATTTGATATTTATAGTTTTATAATTAAAAATAGTTCAATTTTTAAAGGATCTGATTTTTAAGTCCTATTTCAAGATCCTATTTAAATGCACTTTCTAACCTATTTCTTGTATCCTGTGTTCAGACACGGTAGTTGCAACTAATTTACTATACTGCTAGACTCTGTGTTTACTTTAAAGACAGGAAGTGAATTGGTATTTTCATCATGGATATGGAAGGGATAAAAAGATTTCAACTTATTTTGCCTGTGTCATTTCACTTACACAAAATTACAAAGCTATAACAAAACAGGTCATAGTAGTTGGCATTCTTTTTTTTAATAATTATTATTTTTATTTCCTTATTTGCAGGCTCTTATTCCCTAAAGTATTTTCTTTAGAAACAGATGTCATTTTTCATTTGTGGTAGACCGTATTTATCTTTCTTTTCTGAAGTATCTAATTGTGCCTTAAACCACATGTCAGACTACATAAGGGATTACACTAAAACTACCTGGCTCATTTGTCATAGGATTTATTAATTGGATTTAAATCTTAATTACCCTTAAGGTATTAGAGTGACCTTTTTTTAATACACATCTTCCTCTTAGGGGATACAAGAAAATATTTCTTTAAATTAAAGCAGGTGGATTTTACCAACATTTAATTAAGCATTTATAGGCATTCACACTAATTTCCTCTGGCATGTCCATGAAAGATTAAATAAATCAGTATTATTAGTATTTTTTACTGCTCCATTCTGAACAACAGGACTCCCAGTTTTTGCGCTACTGTTGTATGCTTTTCAAAGTGTGTGGGCCTAATAAGATTTTAATACACTTTCCAATTTTGTATCTGTAATTCTCAGAACTTATTTTAAAACTGAACAGCCAAAATCAGACACATATTTGTAATATGTTTTGGGGTTTTGCCTTTTTTTTTTTTTTCTTGGTTTTTCATTTCTTATTCTACCTCATTACATGCACAACAATAGAATCCTCGTAGAAATGGCTACTCTCAAGTTAACTGCAATATAAAGGCACTTTTAAATTTAGCAATTTGAGTGTAAAATACTTAGAAATTATGGGAGGTATGCTGTTTTAAAACAAAATGTTTGGCCATAATTTTGTATTTTAAACCACGCACTAATAAATATGCAGTAATACATATTTGCATTATAATCTACTACAGTAATATTAGGTTTTCCTCCAGTGGTTCATTGAAGAAGATATTTGAGGTGTGGAGACCTTTAAAAAACCTCTTCTCTTTTCCTTTTTGAGGGAGTTCATTGTCTTCTTGCATCTCTATAGCAAATAAAGTCATAGAAAAGAGTGTTATTTTTTGCTTCCATATTTCATCTACAAATTTCAGGAAAAAAGGGTAGTTGTGATGTCTTTCTAAATTAACACATTACACTAATTTCTTACTATATGAAAAGTTGCAGAAAATTGGTTTCTCCCCCTCCTCCTAGCATTCAATTATTTATTTATTTATTTTATTTTCAGGTAGTCTGTTGCAGTGTCTCACCAAGTTCTAGAATTGATTTTATGCCTCCAGTTTTCGCTGCATGCCTAACCCCATATTGGACAACATCACAGGATCTAAGCTAGGTAGATTCTTTAGGAAGCCTCATATGCAGACCTGAGGGCTTAAGGAATCTTAAACACAGCTTTTGTGAAAGCAACATTTCTGAACAAATACTGTTAGATCTTTGCTGAAAGTCTCAAGATTTCTGGCTTGTGTTTTGGTTTGGTTTGGTTTGGTTTGGTTTTTTTTTCGGTTTTTTTTTGTTTGTTTGTTTGTTTGTTTTTTTTCCCATGAACAGAATGCAAACATGTCTTGTGGAAATTCTTTTGTGTGACAAAAATCATACATACGATAAGCACATACAAATTGAGTCATTTATGTTTCCACTGAAAAAGAGTTTTGACCAGTTGATGGTGTCCAAATTTCATAGACAATTCTTGGAATTCTAGCATAGGATTTACAGAGCAAAATTTCCTATGGAATCCGTTATGTGGCAGTGATGACAAGGAGCTTTCATCATTGGCACTTGGTAGAGTAAAGGAGGATGTATAGCTTGTACCAACAAAATAGCAGAGATAGAGTACTATGATTTACTTCACTCAATTATCTGTAAAGTCAGCTATGCCTTGTTACAATGTAATCTATTTTTGTTTTTCTTCGAATAATTAGATTGAAAGAAAATATTATTTGCTGTCATGACAAGCCAACTTCAGCTCCACTGTTATAATCCTGAGTAGAGATTAAGCAATAAACTAATTGAATCCCTAGACTGTATCTCTTAACTTGCTCTGTAGAGAGAATGCGCGTGTAAATTAGTGTTGGTGTGAATCCAAATTTCATATGCAGATGTTCTGAAATGTTATGTTTTCCCATGTTTTTCTTCTGTTTGATGAATCTGTGTGTCTCTTTAAGTCTCTAGACATAGAGATCATAGAGGCCAGAAACTTTAGATTGTGTGATGAAATTCAGGAATTCATTAATACTACCCAATATATAGTATTTCCCACTGGACATATTTTATACCCAAAGCTAGGAAACAAAGTACTGTTGAAATGAAAAGCAATATAATGACAGTGGAACAGTCTAACTTCAGCAGATAATAATCCAAATGAAAGTGTGGAAGAAAAGAAGACTTTTAGGATAGAATAGGAGAAAATAGTGAGTCTCACAAATAAAACATTCATGGCCTGGTGCTTAATGTAATTTTTGCATGCCTTGCATATCCTTGTCAGGCAAATTAATGATGGTGAAAAGTATCCTTCACTTTTACAACTGCATGAATTTTTGTAAACTGTATGATCACTGATACTATCCGAAAACTTCTAATTTGTGCATGTGGTTTCTTAAAGTAATTATGCCATAAATTTAGCTTCAGGACTGCCTTACAAAATCCTTTCATTCATGAACAGAAGTAACTGTGGATATGTACTTCTCTGTCTCATAGCATCACTGGATAAAGAAAAAAATAATTAATCAAGGATATTTACATTGTATTTCAGGCTTACTGAGTAAGTGTGCGGTATTACCTGGTGTCAGAAGTGTAAAGCAGTGGGAAAATTCAAATTCTTTGTGTCAACAAGTTAATAAATAGCTAAACTGCTTGCTTCCAAGCCAGCAACAAAACAATTTGTTCTTGTCAACTAGATGTGGTTAAATTATGAAAAATTGTCGTCTAAAGCTGTAACTGATCCATGAATCTAATTTGTGAACTGTGCAGCATTTAGTGTGTTGTAGGATTGTGTATTAAGAGCAGTGAGATATGACCAATGTCAGTGTTAGTTTATGCATGATATGTGTAATATCTCCAGGCAGAGTAAAGAACTAGAAGATAAGTATAGCCAACCTCCCCACCCCCCCATCTAACTCATTTTGGGAGTGTTCCTTTAATTAACTCATAAATGTATCACGTCTCTGAAACATAGTTCTTTCATAGGTGATTTAAGAAATACTGTTTAGTCCAGCAGAAGTAGGTAGAAATGTTACGCAAGCTTCAATCAATTTAAACAAATAAACAAAAAATTGAAAGGAAGGGAAAAATATAATTGTGATAGTAAAGAAACATTTTGTTTAAGTAGATAAACAGAACTGTGTGCATAGAGGACATTGTTAAAAATCCTATGCATTAAGTGATTCTGTGACAAGGTGTACTTCTATGATAAACTTGATGAGTAGGAATGGGGGTGGGCAAATAAGCTGATATCTTTAGGAGAGATAATACAAGAGATGAACTAAAAGAATTTTGCTTTTATGAAAATGTTTCCTTTTACAATGAAACCACTAAAGAGAAGAATATATGTATTCTTTTATACATGTATGCAGATAAGGATGCAGGACTTTTCCTGGTCTCACTTTTCTTGAACAAAAGCTTCAAGAGAAGAGATTGCAGGGGAACTTCACATATAACATAACATAACACAACACAAGGAGGTGTAGTGAGAGGACGATTCTTTCCCTGTCTTCTGAAATGAAACCCCTTTTTTAATTTAAATTTAACAGACTTTCTTGTGATGAAAACACTTGTGCTAACACTTCCAGTTAGCACCAGTAAGAATTGGAACCTTTGCAGTTCTAAAAGTTGCCTGATAAAGAATTACATGGCTTTTTGAACAGGTCAGATTATTTACAGAATGGTTATTTGTACCCAACCACATATAATGTAAAGAGGTTCCAAAGAAAGTTTAATCTTTTGCCCTTTCTAACTTTATTGAAGGCTTCTACAAGCATTACATGATCTTTACTTTACAGCAGTCAAGTGAATAAGCAATTTGTTCTTTAATTATGAATCTCCTCCTGTGTCTGTAACAGAGTGTGGTCTGGCTAAGTTACCCAGATAGTGATACAAACACAACTGAACTGGGTAAAAGAGTTTCTTGATGGAAAAGTGGAAAACTGCCTTTTGAGGGAAAAGGAAAGAGGATGAGTTAATGTTAATAGCATTTACCTCAGAAGGGCATTTAACTCATCTACAATATATTTCAAGTTTAGATCTCAAAAAGATCATAAAGGAGAATGAACGATGTCATTATTTATGAAGGAAAATGATGGTTTATAAAGGTGAACTGTCTTACCTTGGAGCATGTCATGATACATTTTTAGTGCAATTAATCGTCATTGACTTACCCACTTGAAAAATGATTACTGAAATAATTCTTTCCTGTTGGTATTTATAAAAGAAAAAAAATGTGGTCAGCTTTTTATTTAGATACATAAATCCAAAGGTATTACCATAAACAGAACCAAAAATATAGAGAGCTGGAGAGGGACTCTGTCAGGAAGTGTAGTGACAGGACAAGGGGTAACAGCTTTAAATTAGAAGAGGGGAGATTTAGATTAGATTCTAGAAAGAAATTCTTTACTGTGAGGGTGGTGAGACCCTGGAACAGATTGCCCAGGGAAGTTGTGGAAGCTCCATCCCAAGGAGTGTTTAAGGCCAGGCTGGATGGGTCTTTGAACAACCTGGTCTGGTGGGAGGTGTCCCTGCCCATGGCAGGGGGATTGGAACAAGATGATCTTTAATGTCCCTTCCAACTCTAACCACTCTATGATTCTATAAGGCTATTTTTACAGGCTAAGAGCAATTTTCTCCTTTAAGCAATATGCTGGACATAAAGATACATAACTTCTCCATTTCTTGATTTATTCATGCTCTGTAGTAGGAATCTTAAAAAATGCTATGTATGTGTATAGGTTTATTTCATACAGAAATGCACATAACAATTGCTTACGTTCATTCAAAAGAGTATAAAAACAAACAAAGGACACATTGCATCAATTACATTTAGTGGAAAGCTACTACAGTGAGACTAAATCTTTAAGGATTTTAAATGGTTCCAAAATATTTCAACAGAAAACAAAAACGTATTCCATAGGAAATACCCATTTTCAAGCCACTGTAGACATTCCACTGAGTGAAGTTTCTGAGTGATATTGCAACAGAAACTAGTAATCTTCTCCTTCAGTGCTTTGCTTGAATTACATGGTATGGGATTTACACAGAGTTGCCAGGATCCACTCTGTGCTACAACAGCCAGACTCTCCTGTGATGTATTTTCCCAGATCTTATTTTCACTGTGGGAGGTGAATAAAAAACTAGGTGTGTGTGCAACAAATACTCAGCAATGCCCATACGTAGTCGTATCTATTGCCTGCTAGATGTCACAGTGCATAAATCACCTAATTGCATAGTGAAATCATCATATGTCTGTAAGAGAAACAATTTACAGAAGTCTTTCATGAGCTCTGGATTTTCTGCAACGTTGTTTCTACTTTTCTAGCTGTTTTTTTTGAGTCATTTATATAGTTTACCAGGGAAAAAACATTAAATGAATGCAGTTAAGCAGGTGCATGGGAAAAAAATCCATGAAGCGGAGAGCAATACAAGGTTTGATTCCGTCACACTCCAAAGAGAATACATAAAGAAATGTGGGCTTATTTTAAAATATATTTTAATACAAATTACTTCTAATAAACTTATGCTCTACTTTCAAACTAACACAATTATTTTTCTTTCTCTTGCAGAATAATGATATAATCTATTACAATGCAAAAGATGATCAGAATGATGTAAGTAGAATGTTTCTTTATGTTTCATTGCCTGTAATCTAAGGGATTAAAAACGATAATGAAATTTTAGGACTAGCATTTAAATATTTTGCAGAAGCAAGAAACGAAGAAACTTAGAAATGTTCAAAAGTTTCCTCAAGAGTCAGATAATATTTTATGTTCTAATTCTCAAAGTGTGTCTTCCCTCACACAGTCTGAGTTACCGATTGGGCAGAGAATGTGCTCGGAGAAAAAAAAGTCCTGACAGCAGTATCATTCACTTTTTGAAATGGAATAAAATCATAGTTATAGGTCTGGAGAATCAAAATGATAAATGTAAATAATTTACTTCACTCTGAAGGAACCATTTTCTGTCTCTGTTTGCCAAGCTCATATTATCTTATTCTGTATTCTTTGTAAGAAATTTGTTACATGAGGAGAAAACAGATGTAAAATGTTACTGAATAACTACTTCCACGTACTTTGTAATCACTCATATCACTGTAATAAGCTTTGGGGAAATTGAATATCCAGTCCCAAGTTTTAGAGAAAATGTATGATGTTTCAACTCCTGGTTATACTAAAATTCTTACTTGAAGTGGTTTGAAGTTTCCTATTGGGCTTTAACTATTAAAAATCCTAATGTCTTCTGGGGACAAGACAAGTTATCCTCACCTTCACTAGAGATAATACAACTGCTTGTCTTCATTACAGATTTAATTTATAAAGCCATAGAAAAAGTGTTGTAAATGTATTAATCAGAATTGCCAGCATGCTTCATTTGCGCTTTTTAATCAAGTATTCTTTAGAGATTGATGGCATCACTATTGTAATTGATGCTTCTGCTGTAAGGCGATTAAGGAAGGTACATAGATCACGTCAAGCAGAGCTATTTGATATGCTTATCTGGAGTTACAAGTACTGGAATTCAGCTATAACAAACAAGGATACTATCCTAAGTTTTACAATTTGCATGTTTTAAGTAAAATACATTAAAACTAACTGAAATTTGAAAGGCATTGGTCTCTTCTGATTTAGGTGACTAGGACTGAAGGTGCTAATCAATTCAAACAGGAGTACAAAATTTAAACATTGGATTTTGAATCTAAACGTACCATACAGTGATGGTAGATTATGGTGTGAAGTAAGAGTCTGCTTTATCTGTTATGATTAAATAGGGTTGGGAAATGTCTTGAGGTGACTACTACAACACAAATTCAAATTGGGTATGCAAGGCATGAAAGGAAATACTGTTCCAGAGTTTATTCTTATTTCCTTTGACTCTCCTCAGGATTTTTTTTTTCCCAGAAAAAAAGAAGTTTATTTCACCAGATGTCTTTTTAAAGTTATTTATTTCTGGGACAGTTTTATTTCTGCCATTTTAAACTGTTGGAACAGAGTTTGTAGTAACCTTCATTATTGAGTTAAGAATAGTTCTTGTGAGTCAGGACCTATCTGTCAAGAAACAAGTGACACTGTAACATGGCATCAGCAACACAGAGTACACTACTAAAACTCAACACCACCTTAAATTATTATTTTGAAATTATTTGAATCACAATGAAAATTTTAAGTCCTAGGACTGGAGACTTCTCTGCCTTTTCTGTATTTTATAGCACCAAAGAATTTTGCTTTTTTCCTGATTGATTTCATTCCTCACTTTTTCTATTGAGAAAAGTTCAACTGGGTTGCACAGCTAAACAGCAGTTACCAATGTCTGGTACAATTCTTTAGATCCTTAGTTTAAGCAATACATTCCATGTGAATTATTAATTAACTATACATATGAGGAGAAGAAGCAGAATTTGAACTAGATATCACTGTAACTTTACACGGTGTGGCCTACAATGTTTTGGAGATCTGTACTATATGGACTTTGTAAAATATGAAAATACAGCATTAAGAATGTGGTTCTGCTTGAGTTGCCAGTATATTTATAGGGCTGAATGTATTGAAATAGTTATTTTTCTTTCCTTCATAACAGTCCTCAAATTAAAATGTTAAAGAGAGAGAAGGGAAAAATAAATAGTCTGTGTTTAGTTTTGCTTCTAATTTCTTTATTTAATTCTAAGTTTAGAAAACAATGTGAAGGCAAACGATACTAAGAAAGTACAATATTTACAGTCTGGTTGTTTGAGAGCCTGTTCTTTCTGTCAGTCATTTAAGTTTTTGTGGGCAGGTGATCAGAAAAAATGTTTTGACTTATGGAGATATGATTAAAAGTTCTCCAGGAGTTCAAAGACACCATGAAAAGAGCGGCAGTCTTAGATACCTCAGTCACTTACACCTTGTTGGTTCAGCATATCTGCTAAGGGGTGTATTTCTTCATCCTAAAGAAACATACTCATTCTGTTTCTTCACTCCAAAGAAGAGAAATGAAGCTGGTGAGGGCTCTAGAGCACAGGTCTTATGTGGAGCAGCTGGGTCAACTGGGGTTGTACAGACTGGAGAAAAGGAAGCTGAGGGAAGACCTGATTGATCTCTACAGCTACCTGAAAGGAGGTTGTAGCGAGGTGAGGATTGGTCTCTTCTCCCAGGTAACAAGTGAAAGGATGAGAGGAAAAGGCCTCGAGTTATAACAGGGAAGCTTTACAATGCTGCAATGATGATCAGAGGGCTGGAGCACCTCTCCTATGAAGGCAGGATGGGAGAGTTGGGGGTGTTCAGCCTGGAGAAGAGAAGGCTCCCAGGTGGCCTGCATTTCTCTGCATTCCCAGGAGCAGCATTTCAGGACCTGAAGGGGGCCTACAGGAGAGATGGGACTGTTTTATCAGGGACTGTAATGGTAGGATGAGGAGTAACAGTTTTAAACTGAAAGATGGGAGATTTAGATTAGATACGAGGAAGAAATCCTTTATTCTTTAAGAGTGGTGAGACACCAGAACAGGTTGCCCAGAGAACCTGTGGATGCCCCATGCCTGGAAGTGTTCGGACAGGCTGGATGGGCATTTGAGCAGCCTGGTCTAGTGGGAGGTGTCCCTGCCCAAGGCAGGGGGTTTGGAAGTAGATAATCTTTAAGGTCCCTTCCAACCCAAACCATTCTATGATATTAGGAAAAATTTCTTCACAGAAAGGGTTGTCAAACATTGTAACAGGCTGCCCAGGGAAATATTTGAGTTGCCATCGCTGAAGGTATTTAAAAGATGTGTAGATGGTGCACTTAAGGACATGGTTTAGTGTCCCTAAGTGTTAGATTACCAGTTGGACAATATGATCTTAAAGGTCTTTTCCAACATAAATTATTCTATGGTTCTATAATTCTTGCTATTTAGAAAAGGTGAATATTTCAAAATGATGCTAAACATTATCCTTCTTCAGCTGCAATTTCAGTATTACTCTTAATAAACAAAATAAATCTTATTTATATTATAGAAAAACATTGGGATTTTTAGAGATGCAAATTATACATGCAGATTTAAATCCCTTTAAAGGGCCCAGTATTTCAGGAATGTGCAACGTGGACCTCCTAAAAAAGTCTCATGTATCTTCAGTTTTTCACTGTTAACTTTTTAATACAAATTAAAACCATAATTANTCTAGGAATTCTTTTCCTTCATCAGTAAAGTTAAGGCTGAATAGATAAATGCAGAAAAATCCAAGAACTCCAAGAATCCAAGAAAAAAATGTATTCTACATGTAGCACTTTGTTGGGAGTATGTTGTGGATATGCTTACTGATGATATCCATCTTGTTCAGTTGGTAAGAATCAATTAAATACTTTCTGATAAAACACACTGAGTGTGAAAATGGCTGGTTTTGTGGCTGTGCTGTCATTGTGATCAGTAATCTACCTTGAAAGAAGAAGTGGTAAGGATAAGATGGTGAGTGACCTGATAACGTATGGTTGTTTTGAGAAAACATGCATCCAGGTCTTAACTATGTATGCAAATACATAGTTAAGACTTTTCTACCTTGCTCCTGCCTGAAAAAATGCTTGAGAGGACTTAGGTGGCATCAATTTTTTATAAACACAGATTTTAATAGAGTCATCTCTGAAGTGCTGGCCAGTAAAACTGCTTTTGCCATCCATTCTTTGCTGTCCCTAACAAGTTCATTCCTCCATGCTATGAACCTTCATTTTATCACAGGACATGGTATTATGTTTCTTTTTTGGTACATGTAGGAATAATTGGTAGACAAAATTTATTTATTGAAATTAGGTGTCTAAGCTAGTCGCAGTGGATACCACTAGAGAATTGTTAATTTTGAGATAGGTGTCTAAAGTTAGTTGAATTACTTCTGGCTGTCTGCTTCTCTCTGGTGACCAACTTCCTATAATGGACACCTTTATATCCTCACTTTTGGGTGCTGAAGAATTATAAGAGATTAAACTCATATGTCCTGTCTGCCAGTCTTTATTTGTCTCCACTCTTACTTTTTAAAGTATAGCTTTATTAGAAGAACAGTCATCAAACCTAAATTCTGTGTATTTTTTCTTCTCTATGTTAATACACAGTGCTATAGTTTGCTTTCCTTCTTCCTGTTTATGTACTGCATTCAGGAGATCCTTCTCTCTCATTTTTCATCTGCTGTACCTATGAGTCTTTCTGAATCTAAAATGTAATGCCTGTGTTTGCTTGTTTGGACCAGTCCCCATTTTATTTCCAGTGATAGAAGACCAATCCTTCTTTGGCCTTTGGATTCTCCGTCTCTCAGACAAAACAATCAATTTGTAAGCCCTTAGTCCATCAATCAGTAATACACCTTCTGTACTCTTTATCCTACAACAGCAATTAGATTCTACGTGCTTATTTCACCCACAGCGCTGTAAGGTGTGAGCACTTCATGATAATTAATCAGTTTTATCCTCACAACAAGGTAGGAGGTATTATATACCCCTTTTTCATATCTCATAGGAAGATAATGAACAAACTTGTAATTTAATACAGGTCTCTGGTTTTCATTCACTGTCCTATTCCCTAGAACCCTTTCCGTTTGATATATTGCAGTCCATGTCGTGCACTTTAATTTGCAGATGTCAAATGCTTGTGTCTTATGACTCTGGACAAATGCTGCACCTCTTTTATTGGACAACTGAGTGCTACCACATTGGGATGCCCTTTCCCATAGGTTTTAATATTGCTTTGCCTGTTTTTTCTTCTTGTCCTTTGTACCTCACCCTATTCACTGTCATCTTTGCTTCGCTATTCAGTTCTTTCCTTTTTTTTTTTTTTTTGGACCAGTCCCCATTTTATTTCCAGTGATTGCACATCTTCTTTATAGAACCTTTCTAAATCTATTTTTTTTTTTTGTTTCCACGTATTCAGGTAATCCACCTCTCCACTATGCCCTAATTTGCTCAATTGCTGAATTTTTATTTTGACTTGATTTCTTCCTTAATGTTCCTGTCATCTCCTCTTTGCATCTTGCTCCTTTCCTACCGTTTTTTAGTGTAATTTCTTGTTACGGTTTTATAAACTTCTTGCACGAGCTAAAACAGCCTAAGGAAAAGAAAATTGAAATTTTTTCAGTGATTTAACTGAAAGGACTAAGCATTACAATAAGCAAATGTTTCTTTAACATGAAACCAGGCATGCCTCATTACAAGTTTGCAGCTCCTCTGCAGGTCTTACTCATTAAGCTTTAATTGGGAGCAGCCGGTTGCGTCTCCTGGCAAGAGCTGTGTCCCTAGTTAGCCCAAGTGATTTATTAGAGAGTTCCTTCACACAACCCCGTGTTGGACTGCAGCCGCAGTAGTGCTGGTAACAGAGCAGTACTTCTTGTGCAGTCATTGCTCATGTATTAAGTGATGGTAGCTTTTCTTACTTTACTTTACTGAATTAACATGAAGGCTTTAGAATTACAGGTCACTTTGTGGAGTAAGCACCTGCACAAAATGTGAATTCACCCTGTGACTAGGGTCAATGTGTGGGTTCCACCAGAGAGAAGCAATCTGGAGCATGCCTATGGCTATTTTAAACGTGAAAACCAGGGTTTTATTGCTTTATAAAATTAGCAGGGAGAAATATTTTAAAACTGATAAGTTGGTTTTGCCACATGGTTTAGATAGCATTCCTAATTCAGTGGTGCCTTGTTATTTTAGAATAATATGTGAAACATTAGATCTCCTTGAGTTTAGAACTGCAGCATAAAGGCAGCTGTCAAATTGCTTTTTTTTTTTTTATGGTAATAAATAAAAAAAATATCTACATCAAGTTGAAAACTGTCATAAAACTAAGTAAGGATGATTAGGTGTGGACATAAACATCATTTCAAAAAATACCTGGTTGGTTTAAATGTACCACAATTGTGGGCAAATAAGATGGAATGCATCACATGGAGACCATAGGAAGTGATTGTAATATCTTTTGCCTGCTCTTTTGTAAGTGTTTAAAAAAAAACCTAAACAAACCCTAATATTTATTGGGAAATGTGGGTAAACTATAAACTCTTTTCTTTCCGTTCACTAAATCCATCTCCCATTTTAAAATGGTGAGCTGAGAGATGGGAACATTTTCAAATAGGACACATCTTCCCCACTTCCTTCAGAAAGCATACTCCCTTTTTAGAAAATAAAAAAAAAAATAAAAACCCCAACAAACTAATTCCCCCCACCAAACTTTCTGTACCTACTAAGGCTTTTCAGCAGGACAAGATATTGCAGATATCTGATGAAATGATACTGACATATGTATTTCTCATCTTTTCTGTTTAATGTTGCATCTCTTGACGGTGTGTGATAGAATTAGGCATGTGAAAGTTTCATCGGAAACCAACATTTAACACTTGCTTTAGATGATTTTTTGTACATTCTCAGAGTATCATGATACTGTCATGGGCTAATGGCTCAATTTGTAAAGAAACTGAAATATTAGTTGTTTGATGGAGATGTTTTGAATTTGGACTGACAAGTTGGGCTGCATCTGTGCCAGAATTATTCTGATTCTTGGCAATATGACATGGACTTTATTGAGGTTTTGTTTGTTTGGAGGGTTTGGGGTTTTTTTCCCCTCTCACTTTAATGGGTATTAGCTATACAAACAAATGCCCTGTTCTGACCTTTTTGTTTTTATAGAGACATAGGAGGCATTTTGCCAGGGTAGTTTGCTCTTAGGCTGCCCTAAACTGCAAGAGGAAAAGCACACTTTTGTTACTATAAGTTATGTCTTCCATTACAAAAGATAATCAGAGTAGGACTGTTGATATAACCATATAGGGAACATTTTTAAAGCCTTAGAGAATTTTATTACAACAGAAATTTCTAATCTGTAATAAATGACATACTTTTACACCACATTTTCATTTTTATTAAAATATGTATTGAATATTAACCTATATCTTTTGGTGCTGGTAGTTAGAATTAATAACTAAGTCTATAATACATTTAAAATTTCATTAAATGAAAAGGGGAAAATTTGGTAGATTCCCATAGATGTCCCAACCTATTTCTATTTTCAGAAAATACTCCTTGGTTGTCACACTTTTTTATTCCTGAGTGTATTTCAAGATTCTGTTCTGTGCTTCTGAAATACACAAGAGATTCAGAGATACTAATTTTTAAAGGTATTATATTCTAGATTTCATAGAACATACTTTGTATATACATTGAAAAAAATCCATTTGAATTAATATATTTGAAAGTGAACTGGCTAAAAAAGGAGTAGATATAGAAGGATAGAAAAGTCCTTACAAGATAGCAAAAAGCATCTTATCTTTAGTATATGGGGAGCAGGAGTTAGCAGGAAAGACATGTTTTTATGTCTTTTGATCTTACATCTATTGTTGATACTTTTTATACAAAAGGGATTATTGTTCTTATTTGTAGTAATTTCATGGTACCTTAACTTCCAGACCTTTCAGGAAAATGCATACTCCAGTGTTTTTTCTGGGCACTTTCCTCTCTCATTTCTGGAATCCAGTCATATAATTGCTATTTGGAAAAGGACCATCAGAACTGATGGTGATGGCATGATTGACACTGGCTGCTTTTGTCCCCAGACTTTATGCATTGACCACTGGGAAATGTGTGCCTTTTACCAACTATCACTGCAAAACATGTCAGGCCTTTCCATTTCAAAGCATAATAGGTAAGCTTGAGTCCAACCCAAAGGTCGAGCTTCCTATTGAAATTATAATGATTTATTGCCACAGGGAGTAGAGGTAGGTTTTTTATGGGTTTTGTTTTTTGTTTTTTTTTTTTTTTTTTTTAAGTATTCTGGTTAATAAACTAGGTGTCAGGTTTATATTCCTTTATTCAAATTTGTGCAAGTCGTCTCTTTTCCCAAATGAATATATGTTCAAGGCTGCAATGAAAAATGCATGATAATAAAATATATGACTGCCCCAAAGCTATCTCCTACCTACCTGTGAAACAGAGTTATGAAATAATAATGGCAAGAGTGATAACTGTAGTTGTCAGTGTCCTAAAAAAAGAGGAGGATGTTCTTAATGTGGCAAATCGTACCTTGAAGGCAAATTTGCACAAAAAAGCAGTGCTTGAAGTCTCCCCATGGAGGCTAAGTTTATGCCACACCAAAGATCAGAATTCAGCCCTAAAGCTAGTGATTCATCAGCTTAATGGAAAATTTCTTCCTTTGGGATATTTCCTACTAATATCCAATGTGTGAGTGATAACAATTGCAGTGAATGCAACGTAGCTCTTTATTGGTAAATAAAAGCAATTCCAATAGCTGAACTTGTTATAGCATGTTTCTAGTATTTGAAGTAGTGATTTTTAGCAAGCGCTTTGTTACCTGATTATAGATAACAATGTTGTACGAGTCTTTTGACATGTCACTTTGAAATGTGCTTGTCACACTGAGATTTTGAAGTGGTACAAACAAGCCCGAATGACTGGATCTGATACTTCCATATTGATTGAAGGTGGAAGTGGCTTTGAAATTGTAAGGCAGATCAAGAAAACTGCAATAGAGCACTTATAATATTTTAATAGGATTTACTGTTAAGACTCAAGAAAGCTAAATCATCAAAATCTTTTAGTTGTGTTTTCAAGTTTAAGTTAAAAACAAGAACAGAAATGTGCAGATAGGTGTGTCCTCTGTGGTTCTGCTGACCTATTGCTTACTCATGTCTCAGACCAAATAAGTGACCAAATGAACCCTTGATCAAAGGTATGGCTGAGATTAGGAATATTGAAATTACAAAATTGGCTTTAATATTCAGTTTGTATATGTGGCAAAGGTGACACTCTGGAATCTCCACTTTGGGAAGCATATACCATTAGTATTAGTTGTTTGGGGGATTACTATGCAGTTTTGTGTTTCTCAGATGACATGAAATACTGCTTTACTAGGAGACATAATACCACATTGGTTTTCTTGGAGGTACTTTCAGATTGGTTTATGATTCTGACTATGTCCTCAAGCAGGGAATTATCTATGCATTGCACTGTTTGGGGATTTTCAGGGAGTTTCCTGTAGTGTAAATGATCTTAAATGCAGCTCCTTGCCTGCCCCTACCCTGCCCCTGACTCTGCATATGACAGTATTTCTGAATTGACTGGTATCACCTGCAAAAAGCTGTATCCCGCTCCCTGGCTTTTCCACATACCCATTCTCCATTCTCAATATGCTCTGTCCCCATTGTTGGTTTTTGTTTTTATTTTTTTAATACTGGAGAATACATGGAAAAAAAAAAAGAATTAAGAAGAAAACCATATCTAATATAAAACTTCTCATTTGTAGTATTTACAAGTGGATGAATAGTAAGTATAAGGCTTTCTTACTGGATCCAGCGTTATCTTTTCCTACAGGTCTCTTCATTAACATCTCTAGTTTCCAGTACTTGCTGTAAATACAACAAAGCAGCAGAGCTTCAGAATTGAAGCAAGGTCATTTACTCCGTAAATGAATTTATGCAAGGTCATTTACTCCGTAATACTTCATCTGAGTTCTGCCTTGAGTAGGACTGAGTAGGAGGCAATTTGGAGTTTAGCTTCAGAGATATTTCTTGCCCACATGACTGCGAAAGGCCATCTGGGCTTCTTCTTTTGCCTTGAGACTTGAAGTTTTCCATAGCATTCATATGGGAAAGGGTGGATTACAACTGTTCCTGCAGCATTCCTTTATGGTATGTATTGCAAATAATTTTTGATCCAGTGGGGAATCGCATTGTCCAGTCCCTAAAAACTTTTGAACTTTTTTTAGCAGACCTTTTACAAATCTATTTTCTTTTGCAGACTTTCTTTTTAGGTATTTCAACATCTAAAGGCTGACCTCTTTCTCCTTCTCCTTCTCCTTCTCCTTCTCCTTCTCCTTCTCCTTCTCCTTCTCCTCCTTCTTCTCCTTTTTCTCCTTTTTCTCCTTCTTCTCCTTCTCTTTCTCTTTCTCTTTCTCTTCGTCTTCCTCTTTCCTTGGGTCGGTTTGGGTTTTCTTTCCCCCTGTAATGTATTTCTCTTCTTGAGCAGAATGACTTGCTGAAACATCCCTCAGTCTTTGTGAACGCTATTCGTTTAATTTATTATATAATTGGTCTTCACCATACTAGCATTTTTAAATACCATATAAATAGTCCTATGTAGTGTTATGGCAGTTTACTGACATTATTATATGGTATTTAGTCTGTAGGAAAATTCTATGGTCCACATGTAACACAGAGGTCAGCAGGTGGTTAAGTGTTACCTACTGCTTTTATCTACCTAGATACAACTGGCATTTAATTAGTGAAAAGCTGCATTATATTTATATCAGCATGAATTAGTGAGTGATGTTTGTATAGTGTTTTGAGCTCCATTAGTGTTAACTTAGAGAATCACACAAAAAAAATAGATTAGGAAGGCTTCTGGAGGTCATGTAGTCCAACCTTCTTCTCAAAGCAGGAATTTACTGTTATTAATGTTCCTACTGACATAGAAAAAGGTACAAATTAAGAAGAAAAGGCAATAACCAATTGGTATGCTGTGGGATGTACAAAATCTGGACCTAACCAGTATGACTGAAGATAAGAATGTGCTGTGAAACACGATCAGTTGATGGCTTAGCAAACCATGGCAAAGACAACTGCATCAGATGAAAAATCAAATTAATTAAATGTTCACATGCAATGGGTATTATAACTAATTCCCAATGAAGCACTAAGATGATTTAACAGTTCTTATTCTCCAGGGATAGGATCTTTAATCAGATACGAGGGTGGTAAAAGGTAGGCAGTGTAATTTATTCCAATAAACAGTAGAACAGTCTCTAATTTGAAATTTAATTGGATTATGTATGAAAAATCTATATTATCCAGAGTACATTTTGGTGTTGAAATTGTAGATGACCCAAGTGTTCTATGAGACTTTCTATGAGACTTTGTCAACAATGGATATTTTTAATTTTTTTATTACAGTTGATTACTCTAGTGGGTATGACTACAATAATTTGAATGAGGCTACGAATTTTAAAAGAATTTTTTTTTTTTTTAATAATAATTCACTGGTCCTTTCTGAACTGCTCATAACATTTTAATCAGTTAGAGTAAGATGTGCTTTTATTCTAATATTCCTAGTGTTGACTAATGATATCATCTTGATATCATCTTAGCCAGTCAAGCCGCTATCAAAGTCAATACTGAAGTAGGCAGTTCTGTCCAATACATGATACCTTAATAGCAGGCAGAAAAATTGCTCTTAGTGAACACTGTAGTCCTAAATTCCTGAGTTTTCCCAGGCCATCATTCCATGTAGAAGAGAATCAAGTTGAGAGATTCAGAATGGCTTATTATACATCGTGTAGATGATGTGAACTCCTGACCAGGATGTATGACCCAGGAGGGTGACAGACATGTTGTCTGAACCTTCAAGGATGCAAGAGATAGAATTAGGGAAGTCAAATTTCATCTGGGGCTTGTATTGCTGAGAGACATAGAGAGTAACTAGAAGTGCTTCTTTAAGTAGACTGATATCAAAAGGAAACATAAAGAAACTTCTCAGAGGGAACGGACTTTGTGGCTAAGGACATAGTGAGGATATGCAGTACTTGGTGCCTTCTTTGCCTCAGTCTCCCAGGTACCTTAGCCTGACAACAAAGCTGTGGGAGAGAAGCTATCCTACAACAGCAGAAGAGAGATTTAGGGACCACTGAAGCATGTCAGACATACACAATTCCATGGGATCCGATGGGATTGATCTGATGGTGCTGATGTCATTATGAAGCAGCTCTCCATCCCCTTTGAAACTGTTGTGATTTGGAGAGGTTTCTGATGACTTATAGGGTGGGGAGGAAGCAGCACACATCATAAATATGCCTTATATGTCTTATGTCCTGTGAGAACCCAATAGATTTTTTTTAAAAAAGACAATCGATCCAGAGTTCCATTCATTTTCTTACTGATGTATGGTAACCAACTGATACATAAGAAACGTGGAAACACTAAAAGCACAGAAAACAACTCATATATATTTTAAGTAAATGGCACTTGAGCATGACAGGCTGACAGTTGTAAATAGAAAACTATTTCCCTACATCCTATACATACATATGTTCTTATGTTTATATATATGAATATATATTCTTGTTTAACATGTGTCTGTTGTCTAACAGATAAAGTAATAATATTTAAGTTCTGAGCCAACTGTGTGTGCAAATTGAGCAAGAAAGGGAAGAGACCACCGTGGTTGAGTCATGACCTGCTGGTCAAACTAAAAGCCAAGAAGGAACTGCACAGTTAGTTCAGACAGGACCAGATAACTTGGGAAGAGCGTAGGGATGCTGCCCCATTAGATAGGGGTGAGGTAAGGAAGGCCATGGCACAGCTGGAGCTGGACCTGGCAAGGGATGCTAAGAATAACAAGAAGGACTTCTACAGGTATGTCAATCAGAAAAGGAAGGTTAAAGAAAGTGTACCTCCCATGATGAATAAGAATGGCAAACTGGTAACACCAGATGAGGAGAAGGCTGAGGTTCTTCAAAGCACTTCTATGAAGACAGGCTGGAGGGGGCTTTGAGCAACCTGCTCTAGTGGGAGATGTCCCTGCCCATGGCAGGGGGGTTGGAACTCGATGATCATTAAGGTTCCTTCCAGCTCAACCATTCTCTCTTTCTATGAATCTTATTTTTTTTATAGTTCCTTTTGGTTGAGTTTTGTCCTTAAGACTAGACAGAAGGATGATCTTAGTCTAGCTGAATGAAGACGACAGTTCCCCACTGACACACAAACAAGGATGAAGTAAAGTGTTTGCAGTTCTGTCACAACCACCTAAATGCACTCAACAGCTTTCCCACAGCTGGAAAATCACATCTATCAAAAAGGAAATAAAAAAGTTATCAGATGGCAATGCACTCATGACATTATCTAAAACACTATGGAAGTGCTGTGGGTATTAGAAATGCATTCTTGCTGCCTCTTCAAAATTAGCTTCCCTCATCTTGTCCTTAGAAGCACCATTCTCATCCTTTGCTTGCTGTAGGCGTACTGCTCTGCCCTGAGCTTCAAGCAACATTTCATTTAACTCTCCCTGTCAGGGCCAGATGTAGCTTTTTATCAGGGCCACAAGCAGTGTTGGAGGGGCTGTGTATGTAGTTCTGCTGGATTCCTTTCCTCAGGGAGGAAAAAAAAAAACAAAACTGCAGAACAGCAAAACTGATTTTGAGCAAGGAACTAAGTGTAGGAAAAATTCTTTGCTTATTTTGTATATGATAACATTTGTTTGTACAAAGTAGGTCTGGGAGCAGACTAGAAGAAGCCTAGGAAGTTGTTTAAAATTTAATGTTTAGAAATGTCAACATATCTTCAGAAATCAAAAAGGGGTAGAAACCTAGAGATGAAAATATAAGATCTTTAGAAATCTGCAAGGAAAGACAGAGCAAGAATTTTGATGTCCCTAACACCGTAACAGTTCTAATTCCATCTTCACATTCATTCTCTACAATGGCATCAATAGGGACAGCAAGGTTTTACACAAAACACAGTCCCTAGATAGTAGGGCAGTGGAAAATACTAGCAACCAATTCCTTTTTATTTTACATACAGATGAAAGAAGGTATATGCCTTTGATTATCGGTTCAGGAATAAAAAAAAAGTAAATCACCTTTTATTCTTTGTCCTGACGCTAAATTTGTTCTGATGCTTTGAGCAACTTCTGTGTTGTTCCTGACAGGAGCTTGCTTTCAGAAAACAACTGAAGATTGCTTCAGTTTGGTTGTGGTTTTTTGTGTGTTCCACTGATGGAATTTTTTTTAAATTAATATCACTTTTCTGATCTTCAGTTTTCACCAGCTACAGGAGGCAAAAACCAGTATGTTTTATATTTGTAGAAAAGATATTTTTCATTTCTACAGTAACCAGTACTTTTCAACTGAATGCAATTTTACTGGTAGAGGTACAAAATCCACTCATTTTTCTACAACTGGGATGATGAAAAGTAACTGAATGATACGGAAAGTATTTGGGATATGTTTGGCTGCAGTGAAATGGGCAGCAAAAATGTATCGGAATTTCTTGAAATGACCTCAATTCATTTTCTTTTAATGATTGTTTGCTTTTTCTATAGTCATCTTTCAGTGACACTTCTGGGAATAAAGCTTCCAGTTACCTCATATACATACATTAATTTTTGTTCACAAAGCCCTTGAGAGAAATGTGGCATTATTTCTGCTATGTATTTGGCTTACAAAAAACAGAAAGTAACCTCCAGTTTATTTTAGATCATGCCAGAAATGATTTATCCAAGATCACAAAGAACAACTACAGAAGAACCCACTTTACCTGAATTTTAGCTGCTATATCAATTTCCCTTTATTCTGATGGTGAAGGGTAGACACATGAAAAAATACTTTATTTATTAAAAAAAAAAAAGGCTTAAAATGGCACAAATGTGAACTGAAAAGAGAAATGGATTTTACCTGCCTCACAAGGGAGGGAGAAATTGGTCTGGAGATTCATTGCAGAGAAATAAGTGAGTTATTTTGCTGACTGTCAGTGGTAGGTAACAACGTAATTCAATAAGTGAAGGCCAGGTTTGAATAGATAGAAAATTAATCTTCAGCCACTGTCTCCTGTGGGATTTTCTGGTGCCAGTATTGATTGCATTTCAGCTCCTGACTTGAGAGAGAAATTGGTTGGAGTTGGATTTTAATTATATTCACATTCTGTATTACTTTCTTTCAAAATATGTCATTTACTACTTTCCTGAAAACAAAGTTTAAGCGGGTATTAATATCGTAGCAACCAATGCCGCAATCTGTCAGGCTTTTGATAGAAATAACAGACTAAAATAATTAATAGCATTGAAGTTTTCTGTTTTAATTTGCTTTTTTTGTTGTTTTCTTTTGTTTTTCTAATTTAAATATAGGTTAGTTGAAATTCATAAATTTGGCAAATGAAAACTAAATAGTTTTTACTTTATACAGAAGGATCTGCTATAAACATTGGATGTGTAAGACCTGGCACAGCACTACTCTTGCTGGTCAGGAGGTAGTGACCCAAGCAAATGCAACACTAATTTGCCCCTAATGTTTCTGATCATTGCCTATTGCATGCATAGCTAGCACAGACACCTGTAGATTTAACAGAAAAATGAATCCTTTGTGAAGGAAACTACAGAAATTGTAAAGGAATTTGTCATTTTTATTCTTTCTGGGGTTTGGGGGGCAGATGGATGCATTGATTCAATATCAGAGTTGCACATCACAAAATACTCCTGGGAAAAGTCAACAATTAGGATGCAAAGGCTTCTAGGTTATCTTATCAATTTCTGATAGATCCACTGCCTCCCATCAAGGCTGCAGAGGCAGATATAAAATGTAGTTCAGCTGAAGCAGCTGAATCAATTAAACTGAGAAAAACATAGTTGAAGAGGTTTTAGATTCAATTTTCAGGTTTGGTGTCGTGAAATACTGGTAAGAAGAATAATAGGTCCAGTATGTATTATAGCCAATTTTTGAAGCGGCTGGGTGTATGTGCTGTTAGAAATGTGGGAAATAGACTTTGTGTTTCAAAGTTTAAGGCATTCAGGTGGATTATTTAAATGCTTTCAGTTTCAACAAAGTTTAATCAAATATTGGCAGTAGATTTAGGTTTCTTCCATAGTACATGAGTGATATGAGAGGAGGAAAGTTACTGTCTATTACTTGGAATAAAACTGAAATACCAATCAGTGGAAACACGCTCATTTTATGTTCAGATGCTTCAGGAATTTCCGTTAAAAATCTAATAAAACTGTAGTATGAAAATATCTGTGCAAGACTTGGCTATGGTCTATCCTCTTTCTCTTTTATCATACCTTCTCCCTCACAAATATATCGTGGCAAATCAGTTGGAAGAAATCTTATGGCACCCAATCATTCTAGTGGTTTTTTGTAATAGTTTGGCTTGATGGTCTGATTTTCTGAATTATTCTGTGAAGGCATCACGAATTTGTAGTCATCAGTACTGATTTTAGAAATAAGAATGTTATGGTTTTTTAAAATCAAATGTCTTTCAGGTAGGAGAG
This sequence comes from Nycticryphes semicollaris, assembly GCA_013400055.1. NCBI lineage: Eukaryota > Metazoa > Chordata > Aves > Charadriiformes > Rostratulidae > Nycticryphes > Nycticryphes semicollaris. The sequence goes on from VXBJ01005238.1 coordinate 316,684, forward strand.
AAATTTTCTTATGCGGACGATTGTTGAGATTGCATTTGCACAATTAGACAAACTATTACTTTGAGGAGCGTGAAGCCAAGAGATAACTGGTGAAAAGAACTGCAGAATTTGCTTAATATGTAGTATTTCAGGTGGGGGGGAATCATGTGTCATAATGTAGAATTAAAAAATCCACAATGTAAAAATTGAGCCAAATTACACTGTCTGAAGTTTTCATACTGCCATGTCATTTCAAAATCACAGTAGACATAAGCTGTTACTGATCTTGGCTCCAGTTTACACCTTTCAAAGTACGTTATAATGGTCTGTGGTGGGTTGACCTTGTTTGGCCACCAGGTGCCCATGAAGCTGCTTTATTTCTGCCCCTGCTAACACTCCCTGGCAGGAGAGGTTAGAGAAAATAGGATGACAGAAAAGTTATGGATCAAGATAAAGGCATTTTAATAAAGAAGAGCAAAGGGAAAACAAAAAGACTTATTCTCTACTTCCCATCAGCAGGTGCTGTCCAACCACTTTCTGGGAAGTAGGGCCCCAGCGTATGTAGCAGTTGCTCCAGAAGACAGACATGTTAATAACAAATGCTTCCCTCACCTCTCCTTCTTTCTCTTAGCTTTTATTGCTGAGCACAACATCATGTGGTACAGACTATCTCTTCGGTCACCTTGGATCAGTTGTCCCGGCTATGTCCCCTCTTGCCCACCCGTGGCCTACTGGCCTTTGGAAGAGGCATTTGGAGAGTGAGCCTTGGTGCTGTGGGAGCGCTGCTCAGCAGTAGCCAAAACACTGGTGTGCTAATCAGTACCTTGCTAGCTACAAACACAAAGCACAGCACCATCGGGGCTGCTATGGGGAAAATTAATGCCATCCGAGCCAGAACCCAGTACATGGTTTTACTTTCTGGTAAGGTTTATTGAGTGGCATACTGGACCAAAAACATTTCAGCTTGCTTTGTACAAGTATTTCCTGTTTTTCTAATCCACATTCCCAAGCTAAAACATTACTGTCCTAAAAGCATCTAAATGCACAAACAAGATATTCTTAAGTTGTCTGGCAACCTCCATAACAACAGATCGTTGCGTCCACTAGAACTATTAATGAAAATAATATCACACACCTGAAAGTGAAAGACACCATGTGATCTGAGGTGTTCCAAGGAGCAGAATATTTTAATTGGCATTTTTATCCATTTAGATTATTTAATGCCATGTCATACCTGGAAATACATTTGCTTAAAGAAAAAAATAATCATCCCTTACTTTAATTATTAGAAGTCATGCTTTGTTTTCTGTCTCATCAGCCAGAGTGGGGTTAAGTACTAAGTAGCAAGTTCAACTTCTTCTCATAAGATACAGTAGCTATGCTGCGTAAAAGTAATCAAAATTTGTAGCCACTTTCTTTTCTTCCAGAAGTTTAATAGACTTGTATTGTGAGATTCATCTCATCTAATTCTAGACAGCTGTGTCTCAGACTTCTCCATCTAAGTGAATTGCCCTAGGACTGTCTTTATAGTCGATGGGAAGAAGGAGGCAATTCTAAGGCAGGATTCGTGTCATGGGAAAATAGGTGTCTAATTGAGATGAGATGAACTGCACTCTAAAAGTACCCGTTTCTATTCATTGACTGTGAAGGCAGCCTGGGGTGATGAGTTCAACACTGCTGTGTTGTTGAAATCAGTGGGTGTCACTGGTTAGATGAGTTCTGCCTTTTGTATTTCCAAAGGAAAACACCTCCTTAAAACCCATCTAAGACTGCTGCTTACTTCAGGCAACATTTGAGCCTATAATTAGTATAATATTTATCCATAAGCCAGTAATGAAGCAGATGAAGAAATATATGCAGTTAAATGCATATAAATTAGATGACTTTGTTAGTAATTTAAATCTTAGCTGTCTATACTTTGTTAGGGGATAATAGATACTTTGGCAGTATATAAAGAATAACCTCACCACACATTGCCCAGACAGGTGCTTCTTTGCCAGCACTATTTTTCAAACTTGACATGTTTTCAAAAACTTATGACTCTGTAGTATTAAAAATACCACTATAATTGACTACAATTCCTGGCCTGAGTAATGATAGGGTATCATAGTTGAGTCATTATTGATGCAAGTGGCAGTCTACACATGCAGCTGAACCAGGTGAAGACATTGCAACCTCCCAGTTGGCCTTTGTTACCTCCTTGATTTCCATACTTCATGCAATCTTTGTAGCTAAGTTAGAAAAAACCTCTGCTTTTCAGGATTTTTGAAGGCTAGTCCAGATGATTGAATGAATTGGAAGGAATCAGGGGGCTGGAGAGCAGACAGGTGAGAGAGGATGGGAACCCAAGGCAGGCAGGTGGACACCTAAGTGTTTCAAACCTTTCCAGCCAGGCAGCTGTAGCCAGAAGAATATGAGATCACATCAAGATTTCTTATTAAAATAAATCAAGCAGTAAAACCTATGTCAAACAGAAATTTTGAGAAGGGTTAATTTCCTTTATTTCTTTAGATATGGACCACTATTATTGAAAAATGTTGTTATGAAATGTATATTAGTGGTATAATTTTAAGATTTGTGTTTTACTGTATAATTTATAGAGTGAAAAATGAGATACATAGTATTTATATTTAAGATTCAGTACAAATTATTACATGTAACAAGAGGTAAAGTATCAACCTTGCATTAAGGGTGCAAAAATTTTGTGCACTTATGAAATTAAGATGTGTAAGGTGTTAGGCTCTCACTTCTCTTTTGCATCTCTTAATTTCATTGAATTGCATCAGGTACCTCATTATTCAAAATTAAGTAGACACAAATATTTCTGGATCTGTAACAAATAAATGTTTCTACACAAATGCAAAGCATTAGCTACAAAAGAAAGGCTATGGGTCTGTTATGTAAAAGAGGCAAATGTGAATGGAAATGTTTTTAGCATGCTTTGTAATATTTTGCCCTTTTCATGTCCTTCTTTAAAAAGCCTGAAAAGAATGACACTGAATCTGGCAGCCAGAAAATCAGACCAGTATTTGAAGAAGATCCTGTTTTCCGACGGCAAACCTCGTACCAACATGCAGCAGTCCACATACCAACAGATATATATGAAGGCTGTAAGTAGCATGTGAACAAAGCAATTTTATTTTAATACTAAGCTTATTATTTGTGTCCCAGTCTGAAGAATAAATGGCATCCAAACACGATTTTCATCTCCTTTTTAAGTACATATTTGCTGTTACTGCCTTTTTTTCTTCTTTCAGTAGTACTTCAGAGATGTGCTCTATTAGGCATATGATTCATCTTACAAATTAGTAGGAGTTAAAGACATCCATTAGGATTGGATCTGGGTTTCAGAAAGGAAACAGGACGTGAAACAAAGCTCTTAGATATTCTAATTTTCTTACCCATCTTTCTCTATGGTATGTTTCATTTAATACAAACAATTCTTGACAGCTCTTCTTTACATGGCTTTGGCCTCAGGCAGAGATGCACACTGAAAACATTTTTGTGTATCCTGAAAGCATATACAGTTCAGGCAAATAACATGCTGTGTGAGGCAGTAGTACTTATATTGCATGCAGTGCAGCTCCAGAATTGCAGCAACAGACTTCAGCAGGGAATTTGAATAAATTCTTTCGAAACTGTGTCAAAAATAATATATGTACACACATATATAAATATGCATATACTACTGAGGATTCTTTAATTGCATTTCAAAATCAAATATTTATCTTTCAAGATGAAAATAACTTTTGTTGCTTTTTTTTTTTTCTCCTGTGGTCATCATCAAGAAAAAAATCATTATCCAATAAGGACATTTTGGCATTCAAAATGGCTGCATAATTTTAGAAAAGGGGAAGAAAAAAATTAAATAAGACCCATATTTTTAAGTTGTTTTTGTTTTGTTTTGTTTTGTTTTGTTTTACTTTAGGGTTCTAATATCAAGTATGCAGTCTTTCTCCTCTTTCAAAATCTCATCAAGAGGAAACAGACCCTAATGTGACCTGAGCTCTTTAAAATTCATGGCCACGGTTGCATGCAGCTTATATAAATGACACAGGGATGAAAATGGAAATGTCAGTATGATGGGGGAAAGAATCATAGTAGCTCATATTCTTATATGGTGTGCTTGACTGACAGACCTAGAGGATTATTCTGGGATTCTGGCTTTAATAAGTGGTAAAGTGCACCTTAATTGCAGGATTACAGGGAAGAAACGGGCTATTTCCTTTGTTTTTGTGTGAAGAGAATTGATTCTTCACTGTTAAAACGCTGTAAAACCTTGCCTCCAATCATTAGGCTATTTGTAAACACCATGTGAACTTTGATATAAGATTGGAATCATAACAGCATGTAAAATGTTTTGTTGAGTTTAACATTTTAGATGGTGTTCCTAAGGACACTTATGTCCTTTAAAAATTCATGCTAGCTGATGTTACTGTACAGCCCGTTGCTAAAAATGAAGATGTACAATTTTAGTATCATTTTTTTAGAGGTGACTGCACGTGCATCATATATGGTTCATGAGAAATTTATGATTCTTTGGGTCTGCCTCATATTAATTACCAGAGATGTGGAAACCTACAAAATTCTTGGGAAGTCTGTAATTCTGCATCAGCAAAATCCTGTTGTTGGGTAGTTGGGTAACTTTTGGTTACAGATGGTGCTTTCAGAAATCTGTAAGCCTTTCTGAATGCTTACATTCAGAATGTAATTACATTCTCTTACAGCTTGAGAATACCTAAATATCACTGATTTCATATCCATAAACACAAAATCATCACCAGGTTTATTTTACCGTAACAAAGTTCACGGGTTGCCTGAAACAAAGTGAACAATTGGAATGTAATCATTCACTAACACATTTCCCAAACTAGAGTTTAATTTTCTTTTCACAAGCAATATTATCCACAAGCAAATTTTATAACTCTAGAAAGCGTGATAATGGATCTTGAACACCGTGTCATTTTTCTTCCTGTTCACATGAGCTAAACTGTCATTTCTGGATAGAGGTTTCAGTACCCATTATAGTAGCAAACACTTGTACACACTTTTCCCACCTTATTGTATATGATTTGTAGGATGCCAAGAGAAACAAAGAATGTGTCTTTGGATGTCACACAAAAAGGTTTCAATGACTAGATATTTGACTTGCCTAGTCTTCTTTGAGGTTGGTTTTCACTTCTATTGCTTCTTAAAGTCACAGGTTGTTGTCTCTTGAGGAGAAGGACAATTATATTTAGAGCCACGGCTGTTCTTCAGTATGAATTTTCACTCGCATCTGTTGATCATATTTTGTGATGTTTATTATTTTTTTGCTGTATGAAGCTGGGAATTCGAGAATCACTGACTTAAGAAATATATTGTCCATGGCAATCTTTCTTCCCTATTAATTTTTCATTTTTATTGCAGTTATTAGATTTTTTAAATATGAATAAAAATTCTAATGTCTGTCATATGAAATTCCAAATGTATAGATCCGACCTCCATTTAGCCCTTTGAAACTGGTATAGCTAGTCTAATAATAATAAATAATAAAAAAGCTTTCTAATGATGTCCGACCTATTTAAACCTGACAAAATAACATCCTATAAAATATTATTTTTCTTCTTACATACATAGTGATTTGCTTATTTTGAAGTACAGTGATGACCTAGTTGTGAAGTAGTCACTTTTATTTCATCATAGAAACACATGACAAATCACTACAAAATATCCATTCACTACATCCGGGGTATTACTTTTAGGGTTATTTCATTGCAGAAATTAATATTGTGAAAGTTGTTTTTGCTTTCTCTCTTCTGTATCTCGTGCTAAAACCTTGGCAGAGAGAGGGAAAATTCTAGGGAGTTAATTTATTTACCTCTTTCTGAGTTGCACCGCAGGAGAGGGAAATCCCAATAAAATAGACCCCAATCAGGCTTTTAGTTCAATATTTTTCAAAAGTTTCATTTAGGTTTTGAAATAAAATCAATCTGGTGCTGAAAATGGAACAGCCCCTCAGGTTGTCTTTCCACCACAGGTACTGGAAATTAGCCATGCATCTCCTATTAGTAATAACAGAAGTCTTGTTTCTAAATCTCTGTTAAAACTGTACCCTGCTTATCCTTAAGCAGAATATGGTACCTGCAGGCCAGAAGTAAGAGGAAATCCTTGATGCAAGGCAACTGAGGCCAATCTGCCTGGTGGGTACCACCACGCATTGCTCTTACTGTCTGAGATGCATCATGTACCATCTGCTGCCATGGTTGCTCTAGATGCAAGTCTGTGCTGGTGTTACGGATTTAGGAAAGGTGTTAGGCAAAGCACACAAACAAGGACTGCTTTGTGTGTGTGTATGTGTGTGGTTACTCCTGCTTTACTTCCTCAAATCAGAAATTGCAGTATTGCTTCCACATGTCATGACTTGATTAGCATTGAAGAGTTGATTAAAGTGTCAGGTTGACAGTAATGTGTCTTGAACATGATGACATCACTTTGAGTATGTTTGGACAGCTACCAGCAAGAAAAAAGGTTTCCCCTGTTCACAATCTATTAAAGCAGTCATAAACAGTTAACGATTAATTGATGGTTCTTATAGCTTAATTAGCATAAAATATACATACTGTGTTCATACTCTCATTTTATTGGGATGGCAGTCAAAATTTTTCTGCTCTTTAAAATCTTCTAAGAAATATATTGGCTTTGGATAGCAAGTTTAGTAGCAGACTTCAATTTGTACTGATGCATCATATTTGTGCATATTCAGATATTACTTAAGTGTTTTAACATAACAGTGATTAATACAGAGGAGCAATTAAAACTTTTAGGAATTACTTGAAAAATTCTGGTTTGACGGTGTGGTGATTTTTGTCCTGACTAGAATTTTATCTCTGACTGGAATTTTTGTACTATTGAACAATTTATTCACTTTCTGAATTTCTGAAAATTCTGAGTTTTTTGTCTTCTTGGGTATCTCAGGCTATGAGCTTGAAAGGAAGAAATATTATTTGGGAAAAAACTTAAAAATATTGGGAAATAAAACCATGGGAACAAGACTATTCAACCTCAAACAAACAAACAAACAAAAACAAACAAGAGAACGCCCCACAAAAACCAAACCAAACCAAACCCAAAAACTAAAAACAATAAAAAAAGCCAGTCCCAAACTCAAAAAAATTAGGAAAAAATGCATTAACATGGTCTTAAGGGAGGGCTCATAATAAATATGATTTAATTAGCAATCAAAATATTGATAAAATGTTGTGTAAATAATTTGGCAGTACTTTTTAGAAGACTGAATGAGCAATAAAACTTTTTTGTACTTTTTTTTGTTTTCAGTTTAAATAGCAAGAACAGACAGGGGTTTTTTAGTTAAATTACTTGGCTAATAATATTTTAATATTAATACTGTTGATGTATTGTGGTTATAACTGAGAAATTGAAGTTATTCAGAACTATTTTTCACAAATTTGCTGCTAGTGGATAAATGAACAGGTGGGACTGAAAAATTATTGTTTCAAATGTCTGCTTCCAGCTCACAGCTTTAAATTTGGAAATAGAAGTTTGATTATATCATTATATATTTCTTGTGCACATAGCATGGGAGATTACTGTTTGTTCTAATTTTTTGTTTAATCCATTTTAATTACTGAGTTATTTGTGAAAACATGTAATAAGTGAAGTGGACCTTTAAATGATTCTCCCATGTTAGCTTGCTTTAAATACCAAACACTATGGCTTTGGGGTAAATATAAAGCAAATGTTAGTTGCAGCTAGGTCCCTAAGTGCTGCCTGATTGGTTCAATACTAAACCTGGAAGGAAAATACTGATGTAGAAGCTTAAGCAAAGAACTCTAGGGTCAATATAACTTTTTATGTTGCAACAATAATGATTTTCTTTTTTTTTTTTTTCCCAAATAGCTTACTAAAGCTACCAAATGAAGAACTTACTAAATCAGCAGAAAGAAACAGATTTTCTAACTTCATGGAAATGTTTGTTTCTGTTAGAATTCAGACGGCCAAAGAACTTAAACAGTATCCTCCATCATAAGGAGGTTCTTGCATTTGGCTACATGGATTACATTAGTTTTATTGGATGGTCTTAGTACATTTACCTGGTGCCAAGTTTGTCATGATTTCTTTCTTAAATTCTTAAAATTGAAGATGATAAGGTATGATAAAGAAAGATGGTCCTGTAACCAACCTTAATTTATTCCTTCTTGAAAGACTGAGTTTTGTCAAAAGAAACTAATCCTGTATACCATATTTAGATAGTAAAAGCCAATAAAAAATACCAAGCATAGAGTATTTTTCCATGGCTCTAAGTTAATTTGGAAGATTTACAGGTTCTTACAGATGGACACAGCATTGCAGGTTAAAGCCAAGAAATTGTGACGCTATGTTGTCAAAAAATGTGATGGGAGTACATTTGCTAGAAGAACTCTGGGTAGATAAGGCATTGAGCGTTGTGCTATCTCTGTAGCGTATGTGTCTGCTCACTTTTCTGCTGAAGCTGAGACATGAGGGGTGCGAGAACTGTGGGACCAGAGAACAGAAAAGGCAGGACCATGTCAGTATAATTTAGTGGTTTATGTGGGAGGCTTTGGTTCTCATTCCCATCCCATAAACTGTTGCAATGTTACAGAACACAGAATCATTATGGTTGGAAAGGACCTCTAAGATCACTGAGTCCAACCACACACACACAAACACCCCCTAAGCTCAGCCACTAGAGCAGGCCACTAGAGCACGCCCTGAAGTGTGTCTTAAATACCTCCAGGGATGGTGACTCAACCACCTGTCTTGGCAGGCTTCTCCAGTGCCTGACCACTCTTTCAGTAAAGTAATTTTTGCTAATATCCACTCTAAACCTCCCTCCCCTGCCGCAACTTCAGACCATTTCCTCTGGTCCTGTCATTATTCACTTGGGAAAAGAGACCAACACCCACCTCTCTACAACCTCCTTTCAGGTAGCTGTAGAGGGCAACGAGGTCTCCCCTCAGCCTCCTCTCTTCTCCAAACTAAACATGACCAGTTCCCTCAGCCTCTCCTCATATGACTTGTTCTGTAGACCCCTCCCCAGCTTGGTACCTCTCCTCTGGATATGCTCCAGCACTTCAATGTCCTTGTAGTGAGGAGCCCTGAAATGAACACAGTACTCGAGATGGGGCCCCACCAGTGCTAAGTACAGAGGCACGATGACTTCCCTACTCCTGCTGGCCACACTGTTCCTGATACAAGCCAGGATGCTGTTGGCCTTCTTGGCCACCTGGGTGCACTGCTGGCTGTCCACTAGCATCCCTAAGTCCTTTTCTGCTAGGCAGCTTTCCAGCCACTCTGCCCCAAGCCTGTAGAGTTGCTTGGGGTTGTTGTGAGCAAAGTGCAGGACCCAGCACTTGTCCTTATTGAACCAATTAGCCTTGGCCAATGTAAATATATCGCATGATTACTGAGGACAGAAAAGTAGAAATAATCCATAGAGTCTTAACTGAAACCCACTCTGGTCCCTCCTAGAGAATATCCTGATTGTTCTTAGATGCCCCCTGAGCTGGTTAGGTGCACATTACTTTAAAGGTACCAGTTGTAGTAAGGAATTATAAGCATAGACTTAAAACAATTTGCCTGATAATGATGCTTCATTGTATGCATTATTATTTATGAGTTCTTTAAACTCATGGGTTTAGGCAGAAAAGTGCCACAAGATTTTTGGGAGTGGGGGTGTTTGTGATTTTTTTTGGTTTGGCTTGGTTTTATTTAAGATACATTTGCATAGTTTGTTATAAAATGTATGAAAAATAATTTTGTGGTAAATTGAATGCTGATTGTCATTATCATTTGGTGTGGCTGCCTTTCACTGCATATTTCTCAACTATCAAATTAAGCCAGAATTATCTTGGACGTTATAGCAAGTCTTGTGATTCCAGTGTTTGTTAAACCGCTTGACTGAGCAATAAATGTTTAAGCTGTGCATACTGCCAAAATCTGCTTTGGAGGCCAGATGATTACTGCTGCTCCTCAAATCCCTTTCCATTCCTTCTGCAATGTTTTCTCTCTTCTGCACAGCTTGGAATGACAATTAGCATTGAATCCTCTTGTACCAAGAGGGGAAAGTTGGCTCTGCAGTAAGGTTGGCCATGTTCTTCTGGTAAAAATAACTAATGGTGGCATTTGCATTTTGCAATACAGCTGCAAAGCAGAGCATTGAATATCAGTAGATCTTTATTATTGGAGAAATTAAAAAAGAAGACAATTTTAATGAACTTAAGGGATTGATTGATTATTGTGCTTGGAATTCTCCTTATGTGGAAACTGGTACAAAGTTTCTTTATGTTGTAAATCTGGTTTAGCTTTGCAAAATAGGTTGATGGGGCTGTATATATTGTTCAAGCTTTGCATTGATCGTAAAGAAAGGGAAAATGTCATCTCAATCCTTTATTCAGCTATACCACCTAAAAGCTTCTATCAGTGTAAGGGATGGCAATTTTTTTCTCAAACCTGCCCTACAGTATGGGAAGACCATCATGAGGTTACTCAGGCTTTCTGTAAATTTACAGCACGTATAAGTCTCTTAAGATTTACAGGAAATGTTGGTATTTACTTATTCAAAAGTATTTCCAGACAACTATAATGGACTGTGGGAAGAAATATTAGTCATATTTGCAAGCTCAGAATGAAATCAGGATGTGTTTCAGAATGTCAGATAGGTAGATATGATGAGTTAAGATGATTACTAGGAAAAATGTGCTAAGTTGCTTGAAGTAATTAATATCTAACAAGAAAATACAAATTTGTGTTAAACACTTAATTGGAAAACAATAAAAGGTGTTCTGTCTAAAGGACCTCAAAACCTGCTTAAAGGAAAGTGTGATAGATTTAGGAATATTCCTTTGTTACCCCAAGAGTCAATTCTTTTTTCCTCTCTCTTCAAACAAGTTTCCTCTTATTTCATACTTGGTTGTTATTTTGAGAAGAGGTATGTTGAGTTTGGGGTAAGGAAAGAAGGAGAGGAGAAGAGGAGAACTCTTGTTTTTCTTTTTCTGTTCTCGCACAAGCTGCCAACTGTGCTCTGAGTTGTAAAATTTATACCCTTTGTGACCCTGTGCAGAGCTGGAGAAGAGTAACGTGACTGTGCAGGAAACTTCTACTTCCACTTCTGCATCTTCACAGCATCCAATTGTGTTGTCTGGGCTAAAAGTGTTTCTGCATGGCACAGAGTACTGTGAATCCTTAAAGATGAGGACAGGGTGTTTTAAACTCAGTAATATATTGCAAGCTGCATAAAATAACTAACAAATAAAAACAAGGGCCTCGATGCATACATAGATAACATCTATACACACAAAAGTAATATATTACTATAAGAAGAGTTTTTGTTCATTCTTTACTTGACCTATACAAATTATTGAGGAAGAAAAATAAATATAGTATCTTCAGACTGTCATTTTTTCACTCTGAAAATGTGAAATATTTCTGCTCATGAAGACTTTTAGAAATGTCTTGGTGGTTACTTTTGATTTTTAAAATCTAAGGATTCAATATAACTTATCAACAGTGTGCTGAAAGATTTCACCCTGGAAAGGAATCTGGTTTTCAGCTTTGCAGCATAAAAAGAAGTTTGACATTTGTAAAACCCATTATTGATTACCTCTTATTAAGTCTAAGGGAAAGGCTGAAAGACTTGGGTCTTTTTAGTCTGGAGAAGAGAATATTGAGGGGGGATCTGATCAACACCTATAAATACTTAAAGGGTGGATGTCAAGAAGAAACGTCCAGCCTTCTTTCAGTGGTGCCCAGTGACAAGATAAGAGGAAATGGGCACAAACTTGGACATAAGAAGTTACATCTAAACATGAGGAGGAATTTCTTGACTTTGAGGGTGGCAGAGCTCTGGAACAGGCTTCCCAGGGAGGTGGTGGAGTCTCCATCTCTGGAGATATTCAAAACCTTCCTGGACAAGTTCCTGTGCAACTTGCTCTAGGAGGAGCTGTTTTGGCAGCATTAAATCTCATCCTTCTATGGAGCCAAATGTGGTCCACCCAAGGGTACTGAGGGACCTGGTAAAGTGTTCACCGAGTCACTTTCCATCACTAATCATCAGTTCTGGCTAACCGTGAAGGTCCCAATTGACTGGAGGTTGGCAAATGTGACACTCATCTACAAGAAGGTCCAGAAGGAGGATCCAGGAAATTACAGGCCTGTCCCTTGGTGGCAACAAAGGTTATGGATTAGATCATCTTGAGTGCCATCACATGGCATGTACAGGACAGGGTGATCAGGCCCAGTCAGCATGGATTTAGGGTCCTTCAAACTTAAAGGATTCTATAAATCTAGGATTCTATGGTTGTAGTATTATTTTTAGAGAGGTATCACCTTCACAAATGATATGCTCATTTTAGCTTTGACATGAGGAAGACAGGTAATGAAAAGGTATGATGGAACAATTTTCCCTTGGCATATGTGGATTTGAATATCCTTAGAGAATGGATTTTTGTGTATGTCTAAAATTCATGGCGTTTTAAGCTTTGAAAACCACGTGGAATATAACTTAAGAACATGGCTACTGTTTATGTATTTATCACTGCCTGATTTGGTTGTTTCACTTCATTTCTGCCATGAGTGAATTTCCTGTGGAAACTCAGGAAGGAATAATGTGTAATTTAATAATAAGCTGCTTCTTTGGCAATACATATATCACAGATTTTTTTCTGCTTTTTGGGGGGTATTTTGTGAAGTTTGGACAGTGTGGTTTGAATGTAGGCTTTTCTACATGTGTGTATTTATCTATGTATATAAGTATGTATCAAGATATTTAAATAATACTACTGAGCTGCTTTGCATGCACACTATTTTCAAATGTCCATTTTAGAATAAATTATATTTCCTTCTATGCATAGATATCTTATCAGTTAATTTGAAATTTGTGTTGGATTATTGCTTTCTTATGGGCTTGCATAGTGTATGTGTATGAATATCTTAGCTGGTTTTCTGTGACAGAAGTTGTTTTATGGCAATTTGGGTATGGTTGTTTATCTGCCTGACACAGGTTGGTTTTGTATTACTGTTTCTATCAATGACAACACTTTGGTTTTATTCATTTTCCAGACAGGAAGTATCACTGAGACGAGTACCTGCCCTTTCTATTTAAGCCAGCTCCTGCCTGGCAGACCTTCACGTAAATGCACAATTTTTCAACCCATACAAAACCAATTAACCTAAACATCTGTTTTAGAATGAGACCAGGAATTTTGCATACATCAACATGATAATGTTAGCTGCCTCTAATAACTGAGGTCACACATCTCATTGCAAGTCAAATTTCAGCTTACAAGTTGTTTATTTAAACGATTTTCTTTTATACACCCCACTTTTGAAAACAATTATCTGCGTAAGTGTTCATTCTGTAGGAGTACTGTTCATGGTAAGTTATTTATATTTTTTAACCTTTTGGCCTGCTTCCATGAAAGTCTGAGTGTCCTTGGTATCCATTTATTTCTAGTACTGTTTGAAAACACTGAGGCCCATTCAGGTCATCACCTTACTTTATGATGTGGAAAAAGAATAAATAGCTGCTGACCACAGGAAAAAGAGAGAGAAAAGGGAGGAAAAAAAAGGTGAGGCCTTAGTCTTCTTAGTTGGCAGCTGAAAATCAAAAGCGCACTTGGGTAGCTCAGCATGATGGGCATAGCAAGTGACAGACCATTCAGAGCTGAAACAGAAAATAATGAAATCTTAAATTACAAAATCTTCCAAAACAGGCTGATAGAATGGCTCAAAACAAATTAAGAAAAAGTCACATACAGCTTAACAAAGAGAAAGAAGAAATAAAGATTGGGAATGCAAAAAAGCCAGTACATCTTTAGAGCTTTGCAATTTAAATATTGACACTTTACCACAGGAACTTGTTTCCGAAAATGCATGAATTTGTGCTGGTTAGCTGCCTGAAGGTCCAAAAAGATTGTAGTGTCAATTGGAATCTTCTGGTTTTCATATACCCAGCAGGATGAAAAAAGATTTTTAAGCAACACTATACCAGTAACAGGTGTTTGCAAATTATTTATATTCCTGTGTTTTTTTATGGCAGAACAGTACTGGTTTTTGTTAGAAATGACCAAGTAGGATTGTATGAACCTTGTTCACAATTAAAAGACTTTCTTACAACAATAGAGAAAAAATGATGAAAGAGGGGAGTATCAGAGTGGCTGCTGAGGTGACAGGTCAGGGGTACGTGTCAGATGATGTTGATTTAATATTTCCTAGTCATTTTTCTTCTGGTGGTAAGAGAATGCTTGTTTGGCTGGGCTGTTATTTTGCTTCATTTGACATACACATCTTGGGAATTAACATTTTAGTATGCATCTCATTGAAGTTGCTGCACAGTTGGTCTGGCCATACCAAATATGTATTTTGCACATTGGTTCAGTGTCATATCATTGAACTTAAAGAGGAGTGCTCTGTGCCTTGGGCAACATAATGAATATCAAATATGGTCTGTTCTGTTGCTAATTTGCCAAGGCTCTAAATAAGTACAGGTTGACATTTGGCTTTGAGTTTTACTTTCTGTAGTTCAGAGGACACAGCTTTTTATCTTCTGCCTCTCTAAATGAAGGTCTTCCAAAATCACCACGTCTGAATGAGACACATGTAATGTAGAAATGACTTTAGTAAAGGATCAGACCCAGGAGATACAATGCAGTGTTCCTTGTGACCGATGTTTCTGATATTGTAAAGCTGAATTACAATCTCTAAAAGGATTGTATTGTGTTTTTCAGAAACAAGAGCCAATCTCTTGTTTAGCTGTAAAAAAATAGTATAATATGTTGGCATAGGCAGCCTTGATACCAATGATATGTAACAGAAATTCCTTGTCACTAATTACATTTAAAGATAATACATTTAATAATAATATTACATTTAATAATTATGTAGAGAAATACTGTTTGTGGTACTGCCTGTTACACTCTCACATCACTATGTGATGATTGCGATATGTTAGAAGGTTATGATATCTGTCATTGGTAGTTATGAAGTAGCACTAGAGTTCTATACAAATCATTGAATATTTATTTTATTATCTGATAATTGTAATTAATATCAGAATTTAAGCGGGATTTTTCATTAAAATGTGGGTGTATAGATTACCAATACATTTTAGAACAGTATGTTCACAGACACAAAAATGTAGATAAACTAAGCAGCATAAAATGCAATCCTGCAAGGTCCTCACCTGTAAATCTCACTGCCACTGAATCACACTAAGTCTTTCAGATTTTTGCATAACTTGCAAGACTTTTAGCATATTTTTACTGATTTCTTCAGTTTCCTAATTATGTCACATGCTTCTTTGACTTCTTACACAGTATTTATGGCTTTATTAAAATTTGCATTTTCACAGTATTTCACTCAGCAGTAATGGCAAGTCAAGAGAATCATTTATCTTAACATGTTCTCAACTAAATATAATACTAAATCTGATTTTGTAAGGATGTAGATGCAGTTATATTATTAACTAGCTCAAACTCCCCTTATCTTGTTGGAGGCAGTATACTGATTTTAGTTGGATTAGGATTTCTCATGAAGCATCTAAATAATAATAAATGTGCCAATATTTTCATACTAACATATTACCTACTTTTCCTATGAATATTTGATATAATGAGAACTTTAAGATAGTCACATTTGTATTTAAAAATATGACAGAAAAATAATTAAAAATTGTGGTTAAAGTAACACATTGCAGTTTAATTGTTGGATTATTAGTGATAGCAAAATAATAGGAATACCAAATTAATTCCTGTTGAAAATTTATAAATGAGAAGGAATATAGATGAGGAAGCATCCTCTTACCACCAGAAGAAAAATGACTAGGAAATAATTTCAGCTTGAACATAATAGCATGGACAGTGAATAAATGAGATTTCATTGAAGGATGCCTGCTCTATATTTAGAAGAGATCAGCTGAGAGATACAGAATGTCACTGTTAAATTATCTCTTTATTAACTTTAGATTTCATTTCCTGCAGTTCTCAACAGTATGAGAAATCTATTTTACCTAACCAGGAAAATCTTTCTGCTTTGAAAATCTTAATGCTAGAGAGTTGCTAAGTTTATTGTTAGGTCAACAAATGTAGGTGGTTGTTGGCTTGATTTTAGTTGTAGTGTTTTTTTCTAAAATGTAAATAGTTTGTTTGTTTGTTTGTTTCCACGTTGAATAAATGGTGTAATGCTTGATGATTAAATAGTGTTAGCCCACATACTTGAGCAAATGTGTTTTCCAGTGGACAGAGATATGGTAAACATCACTATTTTTATGAAGTTCTCAGATATGATGAATTGGAGCTCCCAGTTTTGCTGCTGGTATCTTCCGTGCTTTTTTCTTTAGATAATAACTTCCAAAAATTCCCGTAATTTTAAGTTCAAGGCGAGATATTTGATAAAGTTCTAAATAAAAATGCCTATTTGGATCTATTGATCATGTCATCAACCATAATGAATTTTTTCCTCTTACCTACTCTCTGTATGTACCTCAGAATTGGTGCTGATTGCCAATTGTGAGAAATCTGCCAAGTCATACTGCAGGACTCAATCATCTTATGGGCCCTATTTTAAGAAAGGGGGGGAAAAGGAAAATGTTATTTAAATAGTAGCTATAGTTAGGATTTTAAACTCTGTTATATGGTAATTATTGTATAAACCTCTGTGTAGGGTATAAGTAGAAACAAGTCTGAGTGTTGTTAGTCTATTCTCTGAGAGCAATTGGATGGTGTCTGGCATTTTTCTGTCTGGTAGGAAGATTACAGTGTGCAGACTATACTTTCACCTGAAGAGTTTTGATTCTATATGGAATAGTTATTTGGAATGAATATAGAGCACTTTGATGTCAAAAGTTGCCTAAGTTTCATTCCCAGCATATTTTTATGCAAAAGTTATTATTGCTGGGATTTCTTGTATAAGAAGACAAAGATTCAAGAATGAAAAAAAGGAATATGTTGAAGCAACAGTGTGGGTCACAGAATCTGATGACTCCTCAAGCATGGAGAGGAATAAATCTTGATCACTTCAACTGATAATAGCTACATACAGCTCAAAGGCCATAGGTTTAGCTACAGACACTAGATTTATTGTTCCCTGAACAATGTTACTAATGTTACAAACAAAGAAACAAAGGCTATATATATAACCATACCAGATAAAATGACACCTTACTTCAACCTTGGTGTCTTGAAAATTGCTTTCCTTTGGTGCCTGGAGCTCAGCCACATGGCTCTTTCTACCTTGTAGCTCCATAATGGGAACGTGAAACCTCAAATTCCAGGAGGCTTGGGTGTCATTGTCCCCACAGATTATCCATGGAACATCAGCCATTACATTTTTCTTGCATTTTAACTCACTTGAAAAAATAAGCAGCCTTTTCTGTCTAATTGTTTTATATAACAATTAAAAGATGGACCCCAGTTCTGTGCTTTGTTATTTATTTGCTTTACCTTGTTCTCTGTGTTCTGATTTTAAAAAAGGAAAAACATGAAAAAATGGCTGATTGATCTTAGCAGTGGGAAAGTTTTTCAGACTAGGAGATATTTCACTGAGGTTTTGTAAAGTTAATCCTGCCTAATAGTCCTTGAGAAATGTGAATCTCAATTATATGCCTGCCCTCAACAAGCTGCATGACGCTGAGGAATCACTGCCCACCTCCTGTTTATCTTTGAAGTAATAGTGGTTGTCTCTCATCTTGTGAAAGCCTGACATGAAATCAAACAGTTATCTAACAGTTAGGTAGCTTCTGCTCTTAGATTAAATATTTGGAATACAGGAATTAATTACTTGGTTACAAATTTTAGGAATGCAGATGTCCAGATTGTCCCAAACAAATTGGATATTGAGTTATGTTTGGATTACCAGGCTGACAGGTTGCAAAGCTGATTGTGGTAAAAGTCTTGGCCAACTGCAAAAATTCTCTTCACACTGTTGTTGTTGTTGTTGTTGTGTTTGGGCTTTTTGGGGTTTTTTTGTTTGGTTGGTTGGTTTGAGGTTTTTTTTTGTTTGTTTGTTTTTGTTTTTTCAGAATAAGCCTAGAAAACAGTTTTTAGTCTTTTAGGCAGTGTTTGCTGTCCATGGATGTCTGAGACTGTGCTGATCTAATAGAAAGTCACAGGATAATAGTCTCTTGCCACAAGCTTAAATGCAAGGTGAAATTGAAACATTTATTTTCCAGATAAGACATTGATTCGGTAACAGCTTTCTATTACTGCAAATTACTGATACAGAAGTTAGTGTTTTCCCCTCTTTGAAGCAGCCTGGTGTGTTCAGAATGAGTTACATGCTCCAGCAGTTTCACATAGCTAAAAGCTGTTTGGCTTCAACAACAGGCTTGTTATCCAAAATATGGACCACACTTGGAGGAAATAGAAAATCACAATTATCATTGCTGAGGGATGTGCTTGTTTCCTTTATTTTTTACCTCTCTCTTTTTTCTTTTTCTTTCCCACCCCC
>VXBJ01005238.1:342798-386837 GCA_013400055.1 Nycticryphes semicollaris
TCTCCTCTCCTCTCCTCTCCTCTCCTCTCCTCTCAACTGACAATATTTTCACACAGCAAATTATAAAAATAAAATATCACAATAAAAATAAAACATTTTCATTTTTTTCACCAAATATATAATACTACCACATTATAGCATTACATTTTTCTCTTCCTGTCATAGCTGTTATTGTGTCTGATCCTCACAGAATTCATTTCCGTATCCTCTACTGAGAGTAGATATGGGTTTGATGATCTTACGAGTCTTTTCCAACCTAAATGTTTCCATGATTCTGTTTTATATGCTTCCAGAATTTGTCCAAAAAGTCTGTAATTAGAACACACATGACAAAATTCCTGTCGATATGGCGCAACTGATGTACTGACTATACTATTCTGTTTAGTACTCCAAGATCTTTCTTTTTATCAGTTCTTTATTTATCTCATTTCCTTCTGTTTTTTTGCATGAAGTATGAAGGTCCTATAAGTGGCTCATATCTTTTCCCTTTCAGCTGAAAAATTATACCATCTTTGACTCCATTTTCATCACTAATGCTTTGGAAACTCTTGAAAGCTTTAACTCACACACACTTTCTCTGCTTATTGTGGTCAGGCATCACCAAACCGTGATGACTTTAGTTTCTGACCCATTTTTTTTTTTTTTCTCTCTGGACTAGATTCCCTTCTGAGGATGATCTGATCCTCCGCTTCCTTGACCATCTTTTGTCACCTGACATACTTGCTTTTGATCTGCGTGAAGGAGGTTCAAGCTGAATTATTTATTCCAGTATGAAAAACAACCAGTAACCTCTGTCTTGCTGTCACTGGGATATTCTCTGACTTTGTGTGTTTTAGTTCTCAGGAGACAGAATACCTGTCTGATTTCTGGAACTTTACTTACAATAAATCTATTTTTCCTAGGACTGTTTCTGAAAGACTTTCAGTGGTGCTAGTGTGATTTTTCCGGTCTTCTATCTCCCTTTCTTTCAACTAAACATATTTATCATCCTGATACTTCTCTCGAATACTGAAAGAAATACTATCTTAGTCAGTCTCTGAGGAACTACGCTATCATCCATTTCTTTTGAATTAGCTACCTATTTTTCTCTTTCTCTTCAGTTTCCATCATTTGCCACTGCTTGTTTTGCTTTTGTATCTTCAAAGACAGCAAATTTATGCTATAGCTTTTTCAGTAACCGGTTTTCTCTGCCTTGTTTTTGCAGTTGCCTTCTTCCACTGATTGCCCGGGCATCACTCAGTTCTTTGATTTAGGTGCTCTAGCAGAAGTAGTTTTATGTCCAGTCACCTTCTTCCTTCCTTCAATCACACCCTCAATTCCTGCCTGACATTAATTGCTGTTCTCCCTGACATTTTTAACCTTCAGGTTTTCTCAGCCAGTCATTCTCCCTCTGCAAACATAGGCACATATAGGTTCTGCATGTGTTACTTCTATCAGAAACAAATTTCAGAAGAAAACCGTTTGGTTTTGAGTTTTCTGTGGTTGAAATGCTTATAGTTTTCATTACACTCACTTAACTCTGGCCACTGTGCATATGCGCAGTTGTTTCAAGAGGTGATGACTTGTTTTATTTTCTATACAATAATGCACACAGATTGTTTCTGAAGAAAAAAATTCCACTTACAGTAACTGGAAATGCAGTGACTTAGAAGCAACGGCAATTTCACTTTATTAAAGAACAGAAATTACCTGTTATTCTTTAATGTGTGTGTAACAGTAATGACAGACACATTATAGTAAATAATATATTTACTACGCTGTGAGTAAGTGGAAAATTGGGTCAAGTATCTTCCTGGTGCTGGCTTCAGTACAGAAATTAATGTTTTCAGGCTCTACTATATAAGGGTCGGATGAACCAAAGAGAGTGCTTACTAATATGTAAAATCAGTGAAATGCACCTTCAAACAAGGTGACAGTGTACCATTTGGAAGAAAAAGCGACTGCATATTCTTAGAGTAGTCTATTTATCACCTCTTTAAAAAAATTTAAAAAAAAAAAAAGAAAATAATTGTCTTTAGATCACATTATACCAAATCTTGACCGTTTGAACTGTTTATCAGTCCTTTTTCCTTTTTTTTCTTTTGGGGGAGGAGGGAGAGAGGGAGGGAGAAGGTGGAGTCTTTGTTTCCTTGTTCTAGTTTTGATAAGTTTATAATTTGTTTCTGAAAGGGTGGTGATAAAGTGGCTTCATTTTTATGTTCCCTTGGCAAAGTACTGCTCCTGATATTTCTGTGCAAGTATAGGGTTTAGAACCTGCTTACGTGCAACTAACCCTTGCCTTACTGTATAGTGTCAGTTTAAGGCGCCATGTGTAGCCTGAGAGCTGGAAAGAGGTGGAGGCTGCAAAGAATTGGGTCCAGTTCTCCCAGCACTTTGACAGTGATGTTAACTTTGCTGTGACATGAAGAATATTTGATTTAATGTGTCATTTTGTAGGTTTAAGTATGGAATAAAAATATTTGGATATACATATGTATAATAATATTTGGATATATATGATATATGGATATATGATGACTGGATTGGTAAAAAATGCTTGCAAAGTTAACCACACAGCTGCTCTGGCTTCACCATGGAAAACATACTTTCCCTGACTCTTAAGTCAGGGTAGCTCTTTTGTGCCATATTTTCCGGTAATATGTTTCTGATGTAGTCCCATTATTGAAATTGTTTCAATATAAATAATTAGTTTTTACATTTTTTAATACATTATCTAGGGAAAATATTGATTACAATAATTGCTAAGATTAATTGTAGCATTGATTTTATCTGCATAGATAACTTCTGGTTAAAGGAAGGTATTTTTGATCATCGGCAAGAAATAGTTGCCTTGCAGGGCAGTCTCTGAAATGCCCCCTAACACTCTGCTGTTGTGATATTTTTAGTATTCTGTATTCAAATTTTGTCAATGTATTTCCTTCCTTTTAATTAATTTCTACTAGTTTTATGTCTATGATCTCCTATTACCTAAAATATATGAATAATTGTGCATCAAAAAAAAATAAGTCAGTCATCTTATCTTGACATCCTGTGTCAAGATCCTCCTGCAAAAGTCACTCTGTGAGTTAAAAATTTTTTTTTTTATCAAATTTGATGCTTTTGGAATTTTAATATTTATGTTATTAAAGGCTGGTCATTCAGTAGATACATAACTAAAATGTTCTATTTGGCTTGTTTAAAATTGTCAGACCATATGTTTTCTGTAACTTGGAAATAATTGTTATTATCAGTGATGCAGGCTTTGCAGTCTGTCGTTCAATGTTCATCAGCAGAAAGCTTTGTATGTATGTACTCTATCAAGAAAGTATCACTGAAACAAGGAGTTTAGCCCAAGGCTAGAACTTCCCCCCTCCATAGCTGTTCTTCCAACTGCCTGCTGTTGTTCTTTCTATTTTATGGCTAAAAATTCAGTTCCACAATAATGATATCTAGCCAGGCTGAGCTTTTGAGCACCACTCAAAGCTGTCTTGCGATGTGAGTCGTAGCCTGGGGAGGATGGCACCTGCCCCATCTTTCTTACAGCAACTGTGTGATTGAAAATTGAGAGTTTTGAGCTCTGTGCACTTCTGCTCAGGACACATTTTTTTTCCTGTTTTAGCCTGAAGTGGAGTCGAGATCATATGTGTAGGCACAGTGGATGTTTTAAGAGACAGTTCTGTGAGCTACTTGTAATCGGCATTTTCAGGGCACAAGGGAAAAGTGTTAAACTGAGTTTAATGGAAGTGAAGACGAAATGTGGAGATGAAATCATGGACAGTTCTATACTTATTTTTGCATAAATAATTGCTGACCATGGTGGAATGTTTTGCTTTTCTAAAGATTTTCCCAGGTTTCATAAATATATAAAAAAAGTCACTTGGCCTAGTTGTACTGAAAAACAGATGTGCTGCTTTGTGTGTGTTAGTCGCAAGGTTACACAACTGTGAACTTTTAATTTATTTTTACTCTCATCAAAATCAATGGGATAATTTGAAGAGTGTACAATTTTTGGTGTAAGGACAGAAATACATGATCCAGAAATGTCATGAATTTAGAACTGTAAAAGACACTGACCAAAGTCATCACTGGGTTACAGGAATGTCCTTCTGAGCAGTTAATGATAATGTTGAAATCAAGTCTTTAAAATGCCTTTAGCAACAGAAATGCTATAATGTGGAGAAATGCCATGAAGTATCAAAATGATGAGTTCAATATAAAAATGAAAATGATACATATGAAAATGATAAGGAAGTGGAAAGCTGTTACTTTGAAAAGATCAATACAAAAAAATTCAATAGAAGCTGACAGGAGAAGTGAAAGCTCTTTACTTGAATAAGATGAATATAAAATAGGAAGGAATAGAATCTGACAAGCAAGTGGAAGATTTCCGCTTGCATGTGATCAATATAAAGACAAATGCAATGCAAAGTGACAAAAAAAAAAGTGTTCTTGCAAAAGTAAGATTAATATGAAAATATGTGCAATAGGAAAACACAGAACTTTGCATCAGAGAGACCAAGGCATGTGATAATGTATATAAATAATAATGTTACTCTAGCGTACTTGGTTTTTTATTATTATGCCTTAATTTTTTTTAAAATTGCTCATTGAGATACACTGGTATTTTGTCACCTCATGGCAAAAACTTTTAGTTCTTTTTTTTTTTTTTTCCTGACTTTAATAGCCTTTGCAAGTTATCACACATCACAGGAAGATGCCAGGGAGATATTTTGGTACAGACTTTTAAAGACTTCTCTGCATCTTTGGAAGGGGTAGATCCAAACTTTTTTCTTCCTCATTGTCTCTTTTCAGTGGCTTGTATTTACTCTTTTATGAGGTTACTGCAGAAAGTGCCAGACAACGGGTTCAAGAGGTTCCCAACTACACTCAAAGCCTGGTCTCTGTGTCTGTGGCTAATGGATTCCATTTTCTATTTGTAGCAGTTTTTTCTGCAGTCATTTCCCCCCTTTATTCTTTTTTGCTTGGAGTTGTATATATATGGCTTTCAGATGAGCTTATTTTCTTCCTCTCCTCCATATGGCAGATGTGACAGGTCTACTAGATCAGAGAGGGAGATAAATGTCTTTACTCTCCTTCCCACTCCCAAGTCCAACAAAGGCTGAATTCCAAGTTGATGGGCACTAATAAACTAATACAACATCCCATGCCATCAAGTGTGTGTATATTCATTCCATGCTCTCCTTGTTGCTACCTAAATGATTAGAACACAGCTCTAATTTACCTACTAAGGCAGAGCCTCCGCAAGAAGGAGGTGTTCTGTACATACAGGTAATGATGGCATTGAGGAACCACCGTACGTCAGGTACCTGTGGAGACCATCTACTCCACACCCCTTCTCAAAGCATACTCAGCTAGAGCAGATTTCTCAGAGTCATGTCCAGATGGGTTTTGAGTATCTCCAGGGATGGAGACACAATTTTATAGCTAAATCTCTCCTAGACAGTTCTTTCACTCATCTTGTTTACAAATATTTCAGTCTCTTGTCTTGCAAGAATACACTGTTTGATGGTACTGAATAGAGAGCAAGAAACGCACAAGAAGATTTCTAGGCCCAAATTTCTTACTAGCATATGCAGTGTGTCTGTGTATGTGTGTAGAGGAGTTGTTTGGTTTTGGAGCAATAGCTGTAATGACAGCTTTTTTCAGGAGGAGTATTTTACATGGCACTGATATGTAATGTATTTAATAGTGATGTTTGAAGTTTACTTTTCTGAAGGTCAATATTAGTATTGACCACTGAAAAATACTTCATCAATATTTGCAGATAGAGATATAGTAAAAAAAAAAAGGTAATGCAGTAAGCACTGTTGAACTTTCAGTAAGGGGCTGATTGTCACTGAGCTAAATTCATCTTTTATCTCATAATGCTAGAATTGTAATAGCACTGATTTCTTTGCTACTTGCTCAGATAAGTTGTTTGATTTATGATCTTTCATGCATAATCCATTAGCATTTTTCAGGCTTTCTGGTAGTTAAGCTTTCCAGAGCCAGAAATATTACTAGTGTTCAATTTCAGTGCCTGAGGTCATCTCGAAGTCCTGGACTGCATGATGTGCCAGATGCACCACTGTGATTATGTAGTGGTCTGAAGAAGAGCAAGTCAGAGTTCTTACATTAGCACTTTGTTCTGCTTTTCCTTCAGATACATTCTGAAGACCTAAAAAATAATAAATAGAAATCTGACAATCTAATATGCACTCATATGTTGGCTGACAGTGCCGGTATTCAGTTTTGCTCTTCACATCGAAGGGGAAAAAAAACCCTCTCAATCCAGCATAAAAACGTGCATTAATATCAGTGAGACTACTCTTATCAGTAAATTTGTTTGCCTATGTTACTGATGCACCTGCTGATTCAATTTTTACTTGGAGATCTCTTGAAGAGTGCATTATTCACAATATTTAGGGTAATGTAATACTAATTAAATCAGTGAATACAGTCACTGGATGAAATGGTGAATTATGTCCTGATTTCAGACCCAAGGAATTCTAAGAATTATAGTAGTAAACCCTGTTGTTGTTTTTTTTTTTATTATTATTTTTTTTTTCATTTTGGCAGAGAAAACAAACAAATATTCCAGTTGATTTTCTTATTATAATTTTTTTATTATTTTTAAACCTGACAACACTGTCAGCTCTGGGCAGATGAAGCAAGATCACGAGCTGGACTGGTTAGTGGAAGCCTAAGGGAAGACTGAAGTAATATGCAACATGAGGGATAATTGAGTAACCGATATCTCAGCTTCTTCCTATTCCAGTGTGAAAATGGTACTTTTTGTCTTAACATAGATTGAACTGATTGCTCACTGCATTTATGTATATATGCTATATCACAGAATCATAGAATAGTTTGGGTTGGAAGGGACAATTAAAGGCCATCTAGTCCAACACCTCTGCAATGAACAGGGACATGTTCAATTAGATCAGGTTGCTCAGAGCCCCACGCAATATGACCTTGAATGTTTCCAGGGATGGGGCATCTACCAGCTCTCGGGGTAACCCGTACCAGTGTTTCATCACCCTCATTGTCAAAAATTTCTTCCTTCTACCTAGTCTAATCTTCCCCTTTTTTAGTTTAAAAACATAACCCCTTATCCTATCAAGAAAAAGATAAATATATATGTCCCATCATATATATGTGTGTGTGTGTATGTCCAATCATACCTTTGTATATATATGTATACATCCATGTATATAACTGTATATTTACATAATTATGTAGATAATTTCTACAATTTGTTAGGAAAGGAGGTGTGTTGCATTTTGTCAAAAGGGTGTATTTTTTTGCCTGCTCTGTAATCCTTGGTTGACACTGTAACACAGATAACTATTCTTGTGCAGATCAATGTATCCTTTTCTGGGTATAGTTTTTAAAATTCAAGCACTTTTAAAAAATGCTTAAGTGTATTTTACACATGTAAGGTATCATCATTGTTTAAACTGCTTGTTCTATTTGAATCTGTGCATCCTAGGACTAAATTATATTCTTTCTAAAATTAGTCTTTCTATTGAACAGTTTAAAGCTTCCTGGACTCATGAGTTAGGACTACTGAGAATTCAATTCTGAATAAAAATGAGTAATTTTTATGCAAACTATCAGTAATATATGCTTTGTTTATGTATAATGGTTTCATCTTTATTTTCAACAATTTTTTAGCTCAGAAATGTGATGCTGGTGTTAGTGATGTGGGTGCTACTTGTTTTTTAATCCTTAGCATTATTTGATGTAGGTGGAAATGTTATAAAAGTAGGTAGATTATTGATAGCTTTGTATTGTGAAAGTGAGTTGGAACAAAAATAAAAGGTACAAAATACTAGAATAAGCATTAAAAATTTAATTTGTATTATTTATTTTGATCTAAATTCTTCTTGTCTGTATATAAACTGATAAATTATTTGTGAATGGTACTTTCTATTATGCAAGAGCTAAAGGCTTATATAATGATCCAATCAATGTATCGTTCTGATAGTCTGCTGCAAGCTTGAATAGGTGTCTCTAAATGGACGTCTGCTGCATTTTCTTTTTTCCTAAGCAGTAGATCTATAAGGAGTTGTGAAATTTAAATTGTGGTTTGGTTGGTTGGTTGGTTTGGTTTTGGTGATTGTTTTCTTTTGTTTTTGTTTTTGTTTGGTTTGGTTTGGTTTGGTTGTGGGTTTTGTTTGTTTGGTTTTTTTTAAATAATCTGAGTATACCTTTCTTTCTTTTTAAACCAGAAGGCTTTGAATATTTAGAATGTATTTAGCTACAAATGGTACTTCTTACATATATATACAACTTACTGATAATTTTTTAATGTGTTTGTTGATGGTTAGCACAAAATATATAATTTATCAAAGATCTCTCTTTATGCATCTCTGCAAGTAGCTTTGTTGCAGTTGGTCGTATGGGCTAAATGTTTTTGTTTCCCTTCTCAATAATCAGTACTAAATTTTGAACTAATTTTATAAAGGACTTTCTGTCTGTCACACAAGCATTGTTCTTGACTTACGATCTTGAAAGATCTCATTTGTTGCTTCCAACTATTTTTCTCCCCCCAAAAAATGTTTTTCATTTTTT
The DNA here is from genome assembly GCA_013400055.1 of Nycticryphes semicollaris. Taxonomy (NCBI): domain Eukaryota; kingdom Metazoa; phylum Chordata; class Aves; order Charadriiformes; family Rostratulidae; genus Nycticryphes; species Nycticryphes semicollaris. Next base: position 351,355 of record VXBJ01005238.1, read on the forward strand.
TGTGTCTCACTACATGTTTTTTCAGCTAATTTGTCATAAATGTCTCTCCATTTCTATGGCAGGTTCTTGCACCACTTCTCCTTTGGTTCTTCCAATCCTAGTCAATAAAATTTTCTTTCACTTTCAAATTATTCCTTAATTTGATCAGACTTCTCTGTCACAGGTAACTGGTAATGAGAGGTCAAAGACAGTGGGATATTGGGCAGGTTTTTCTTTCATTTTGCAGAAACCAGAAGGACAGTAGGTAGCTGAGGAGTATGGCCCATCTCTGCAACCGCTCTTCTCGTTCTGCTGTCATTACAGTTATTCCCTCAATCTCCTGCCCGTGTTTGTCTTAATATGTCAGCTCTTAATTCCCATTTAAAATTTTCAAGACATGAAAGATTCCTGCTTATGTGTATAGAGCGTACTTAGCACAACGAAATCATAATGCATTGATAAATAAATAATTAACGATGAAAAATTACATAGCTGCAGCATTTCTCTCTTTTCCCTTTCCTTTCTTTAGGGATTATAGTGTTCTGGGCAGATGACGGATAGCTTGTCAGCTTTGTCAGTTTATGGTGTGTTGTCACAAAGTGCAAACTGGATGCCTTTCACAGTATTTTATGCTTTGCAGTGGCATCAGCTGTCAAGAAGGGGGACAGGGGAGAGATACCCAATGATTACTTGCTAGGTCATACACCTGAAATCTCATTCTGTGAAAAAAACATTGTCTTTGGTTAGTCCTACAACATGGCTTTAAATGTTGTCCCTGAAGTAAGTTTCTAAGAGTATGTCATCCAGAATTTTTGTATGTTGCCTGTTTTGGCATTTATCTTGGAGATAAAAAAAAAGGAGTAATTTTTTTTTGTTTTTTTTTTTTTTTTTTCTGGTTACTGCGAAAATAAAAGTGTCTTACTTAAAAGAAGAAATTTTGAAACTTAGTATTTTTTATTTCTTGACTCTAAAAAAAAATATCTTTTTAAATACTGCCAGTGATCAGAAGCCTGAAGATCTGAAATATAAAAATTACTATGTATATTGCTAGGAAAAAGTGATTTTTGTTTGACGGCTCTGCAAGCATCAATCGATCTTCCAATTGCTGGATTGTCTTTGAAAAAAAAAATCATGAAGTAATTTCTTTACATATGACTCTGCTGACATGAGTTTAAAATTGCAAAATGTTAGCTAGATGTTGGCTTATAAATGATACAAAAACTGCATATATCAGAAAATTCTTTTGGGCCAAGTGCTCACTTAAAAGACCTTCAAGACATTAAAGACTCTTAAAGTTTGTTACTGAGATCTGATTATGACATTAAGAATACATAAATTGTTCCTGTTCTGTAGCTGAGGAAGATGCTTAGTAAATTTATAATATGCTAGACATTTTCCTGTAAGTCAGTATTAGAATCAAAGTTAAAGGCATATATGTCAAATTAGAACCAATCCCTTCAACATTGTTTTATCAGTTCACATAAACCAGGATTGCTGCTCTGGTGGTTTTGTTGGTTTTGTTTTTATTCTCATTTTCTGAATCACTGTTATCTGCCTAGAGTGTTTAGAGGAGCTGACTAAAGTAAAATGCAACTGTTCTATAGTGTTGTTGGATTCTTAAAGTGCCAACATTTCTTAACTTCGCTTATTATCATTATTATTATTGCCTATTGAACGTGAACAACTTTTATCGCTGAAAACCAAGTTGTTCTCTCTCTCACCAGTGTCATTCATTTGACCCTTCATTATTGTTTCATGAGAGCTAGATCTGGCTGTGTTAGTATTTTAGCTCAGATCAGAAATGCCCTTTGGAAGAAGACACTGTTTGGCCCAAGTTACTGCACTTGATATTGCTGAGGCACCTCAGAGCACACCAGCTGGACTCCCCTCTCATGCAGCTGGACCAGAAGGTCTACTCTCAGAGTACACCTGACCCACATCAGCTGTTAATGGACATTCAGGCAACGACACAGATTCGATGTAGCAGATAATAAAATCTCCAAAGCCTGTATAATACGAATGTTACATTCCCAGCACCAACTGTTTCAATATACAGACTTGCTCCTACTGCACTGCACTGAGGGCTGATACATGTGAAGCCACTGAAAAGAGTCTGCTGTTAGAAAAGTGAAGTAATGAGTTTCTCACTTAAGTCTTCTGTTGCTACATACAGTAATTTTTTTAAAGTGATATGAAAACAAGCTCCACTAAAGTCTTTCCTTTTCCTCTTTTAAAACAGTTGCTGAAATGGATTGTGAGCAGACTTGGACCCTTATTTCCCTGGAATTGGTTTTGATTGTCAGAGCATGATGGGATTTAGCTGGTGCTAAACCCCTGGCAGTCAGTTTGCCTTTACTCCATTTATCAAATATGAAAGTTAAATATGTGTAGAAATGCCTGTAAGACTGGGTCTGAAGTTTGTTGTATTTCACTATATGATATGACACCTTCTTAAAGCCAGGTTTTAAATCCAGTTTCATAGTTTTATATCTTCCTCCTTATTCTACGAATTGTGGTATTCTGTATCCTCACCGCCTGGCTTTAGTTGAAAGTAGCTGTTTAAAATCATGTATGACACCAGGGGTCTTTATAACGCCTTCTTAATGTTTGGATCCTGATGCATTTTTTTTCACTCCATAGCAATTGTTATATTCATATCTATATCTCCATAATATATTATTCTATTCCTTTTATTTGGAATGATCTATATAAAAGCCATTAGAGGTCTCAAACTCAACTACTTCTCTGATTTAAAAGTTGTGTTTATGCAGTATTTACTAATTAAGGAAGGATTATGGCTCATGTTGAAATATGGGAAGCTAAAAATTAGTACAATTTAAAACATTAGAGATATAAGATATATATTTATATAGATATAGTTAGATAAATATTTATATTTATATAAGTTTAAAAGTTGTGTTCTCAAACCATAGGGTAGGTATCAATAAGGTGATTTCCTTACTGCTTACTGATGTTTTATATAATCACAAAGTAAATTATAAACAAGGAGACCTTCAGCAAGTGCATGATCATAAAAATGTGTTTCTGTTTGGACATTGTAGAACACTCAAAGAACTGCTATAATATTTGTTGAATAAAGAGTGAACAGAAAAATGAGATGAATCCTAAGAAAGTACTCATGGCATGGAAGCAGACAAAAAGCTACAAAGAAGCTTAATTTTACTGCATTCCCAAGGATCATTTTAAGTCTTTTATAATTTCAAAGGCATTTTGAGTATCATGAAGTGGTTTGTAAGGGTGGTGTTTTCTTCATTTGTTTAAAAAATCTGAAGTAGTAAGTCCTGACTCCTAATTCTGTTATGTAATTATTACATTAGACTGACAAAATACTTCATACAGAGAGAGCGGCTGAACACTGCACGGTTACGGTGTTCTGAAGTAGAAGGATGAATTCAGTTCCCTGTGCAGTGAAAGAGTTTTGTCATTACCTTCAGGGAGGGCAGGATTCACCCCAAGAGTGGAATTCAGCTTGGCATTTCTAAAGCCGAAGACTGGGTCCTCATAGTTTGAATGCTACAGATGAAATAAAACCAGTTTGGTTTTTTTTTTTTTTTTTTCTCTCGTAAAGATACAGGCAAAGTCTTAGTTTATTGCAAGAAATAGGCAGATCTTCAGAGAGAGGAGAACCTCTGTACACGCATCAGGTGTGGAACTTTCTAGTACCCTATAGCACCTTCTTGTTTAAGAGAGGAGTTGTATGCCTATTCCCTCTATATAACCTGAAAAAAAACATGAAACCAAGCTTAATTAACAGTTGATGTGCAATACCTGTTATGATGTCAGGCTGTAGAATGACAATTTCTATTTTATTTTAATGTTCTGCTTCTGAGAAGGCATAATGCAGTTGCACATGGGACAGATTTTTCATCTGTTGGAGAGAGGGGACTTCTTCCTCAGGTAGATGCATTTTAGATGGTATCTGTCCTCTTCCTGTTTGGTGCAAGCTTTAGCCAAAACCACCAACACCATCAACAACAACAAAAAGAAAGGTTATGGAAATGTCATTATTTTTAGTCCGCAAGACTCATCCATGGGATGGTCAAAGTATTGACAAGCAACAGGGGCTGTCACATCTGCACCAGCTCAGGTGATGAAACAGACCTTGGCTTATCATCATTTTTCTCACGTTTCCCACTTGTGCATTGTATTCCCTCACATGCAGCGTCTCTTGGATTTCTGTTGCCAGAGATACATTTAGATAGATTAAACCCGCCTGCTCTTCATTAATATTTCATTTATGTGGGGATTTGATTAGAATCCATTAGCCAAATCCACTGTATTTTTTTAATATTTATTAAAGTGGTTTAAAACTCAGGAAAAAATATTGCCTATGATTATGTATGTTTTCCATGTATGATCTATATAATATATATAAAATAAGTTTATGATATATAATTATTAATAATATATAGATATGTATGAACTATATAGAGAGATAGATGTAGTAAGTATATATGTATAATGGAGTAAAAAAATTATCCATAATTTATTTAAAAAGATTTAATACCAATTAATAAAAAATTAATAAGAAAAGCAGTTTTAATTCCAATTCTTGCGATACGTTATATCTGTATAAAACCGCTTTGTTTGTGTTTACTAAATTTCAGCTTTCTTTATTTGTGACAAAAAGTTCTGTAACCCTGTTCAAGGTTGGACTTACTTTATGACTCTGCCTCTTTTTTCTAGACTACATTACTCAAATTCTCCATCTCCTTTTAGAAGACAGGGTTTCTGTTCTTCACCAGGTCTCTCACTGATCATTCTCAGCACTTTGTCCACTTGCAATTAATCTATTTGGCATAATGGAGAAACACAATATCCCAAAGTAGCTTATTTTTTTTTTTTTTTTTTAACTTGTCCAGGCAAATTTTTAATGTTTCCTGACATGGAGAATCCACCACCTCTCTGGGAAGCCTGTTCCAGGGCTCTGCCACCCTCAAACTGACAAAGTTCCTCCTCATGTTTAGATTAACTTCTTATGTTCATGTTTGTGCACATTTCCTTTTATCCTCTCACTTGGCAACCCCCCTGAAAAAAACACTGGCCCCTTCCTCTTGACACCCATCCTTTAAGTATTTAGAGGTGTTCATCCGATCTTCCCCCTCAGCCTTGTCTTCTCCAGACTAAGATGACCCAAGTCCCTCAGCCTTTCCTCATAGGAGAGATGCTCCAGGCCCCCTAATCATCTTTGTGGTCCTCTGATGTACCCTTTCACTTGTGTCTCACAAGATACAAGTACTCGGCTGCACCCTCTCACAAATATCTCACCAGAGATACTTGTGCTTTCCAATTTACCATGACTAGAGACAGGATAGAAAGGATTGCTCTTGATGGACAACACACATGTCGAGGGAAAAATCATTAAGGATATTCTAGTACATGAACTACATAAAACTAACATGTTATAGCCTCCATTTCTGAATTAACTAAGTTTTCAGACTACAAGTGATATAATTATGGCAAAATAGTTTAAAAATTGCAGAAAGCATGAGGTAAGAGAGAGAATATGGTTGCATGAGTTGGTCTGTTTCTAGTTCTTTTCCTTCTCACTTCTCTCAGCTACTTCTTAGGATTTACTGATCTCGTAAGATGGTCTAGTGACTGGAAAGTTATTGAAGTGGTTCTACACTGGCAGACTGAAGACGAAGTTTAGTAAATGATTTCAGAACAGCATTTCAAGACAGTGTTTTGATCGGTTTTATTTGGTTTTGTTAACACCTAATTAAAAATTTTATAGAAAGAAAAATCTTCATTAAAGATCAAGCATATCTCTGTAGCTGGTTTAATTTGAGTGTCACTACGATATCCTTTGAAATGCTCACAAAAATTAGAGCAAAGTGAAGGAAGACCAAAGTTAATATGTGTAATATGGTCATCATTACTTTCTAAGTGGTGTTTTGTTGATGTTTAACCACTGTTATTTCCATAAAAATACAACCTACTCACTTAAAAATAATGCTTCATCTGGTTTTTTTTAAAGGAATTATTTCCAGTTACAGGATTGAAGTCACCTGTAAAAACTAGTAATAAATTTTAAAAAATCAGGAGGTTCTGTAATTACTTTAATAAGTTCGTCCTGTTTTTCTTACACTGTGTGTAGCTCTACAAAATCCTCTACAAAAGTCCTCTGGAACCATTCTAATTAGCAGTATCTTTCGTATAATTTGTCTAGAGTACTGTAGTACTACAGTACTGCCCAGTTGTTTACATCAGGTATTATTCCATTCTAGAATATGTGCTGGTATATTTTGGTATTAGAGGAAGCAAGACAACACCCAACATTCATCCTTTCCAACTTGTCAGAATCACAAATACTGTTCTTGGCCATAGGTTGCACTATATAATACGACTGTCTTTTGTGTTTTATAGAGATAAATAACTTGTTGAAAAATCATGTGTGTACTGAAGGGTCTATGACTCTGCATTGTATTAACTTTTTTTTATTTTTTTGTTGAGCTATAATAGAAGATTAATTCCATCTTCTCCTCTTGACATTTTTATTCTCATTTCCCTCTCCTGGGCGTTTCTTATTTTAATGAGCTTTTACTGTGCTGCTCTAGTTATCAGCATGTGGTGAGTAAGCCAGTCAGCACACAGCGTATGGCATTGCCAATTAATTTACTCGATTTGACACAGACACAACAGTATGCTAGACTTCAGTGACTTCTTCAGAGAATTATTTATAGAAATGTCTGGGACATAATGTCAGATATCTAATGGGGAGTAGAGAAGTTGCTCATTTAAAGAAAAAAAATACATGACATTTTATCATTTATGCTTTTAATTAAGAGTGCAAAATAGTTACGCTATAAAATTTTCTTTAAGCAATCTTACTTGATTTCATTATTGTTCCATATGCTAAAAATTGCATTTTAATTCTTTCATTTTTATGCACCATTGAATTCACATTATCTGAACAGTTCTGATTATCCAGTAACTTTAAATTCTCTTATGATAGGAAATACAAATGCTACTTTCAAAGCAAGATTTTTTAACTCATTTGTATATACAAGGTCGAGCAGAGCATCACTTAAAATAATGACCTGTCCAATTGGACTATATAATAGCTATTGTACATTAATTTTTAAGATTGTTTCCCCACCCTGTGCATTGAATGACAATTTAGTTTGAATTTGTAAATCCTTGTTTTGATAAAAATTAACAGTCTATTCAGGTTGTAATATTTTTCACAGTTGTAATTCTTTACCTTTCAAAGTATGCAATTGAATAAATAAATAGAACAATTTCCAATCAGCTGTGGATGTTTTCAAACTAAATACAAGTTATTATAATGTTTGTAACTAGTCTGATAAATTTGGTGCTCTGGAGTATGTGTGCGAACTATATTTAAACATAAAGTTTGTAGATGCATGCTCCTGTGACCCACATATGTATCTCACAGTGTTCTCCAATAGTCTAAGTAGATGTAAGTGCATCCTTTGAGTTCTAATTTATTTGCATAACCTATATAGAGGGACTGGATAAAACACTTCCTGTTTCCTCTGGCTCTCAAACTTTTCCTATTGCTCTCTTCTAACTGTTTTCTAATCAACTGTGAAGGTTTTTTGGATGACAGTTTTGAATTGGATGCTTTCCTGCGGTTTTCTGTGGAAAGCCTAAGTATCTAAATTCAGATTTCTGATTCTGCTCTGAGGACCAGTTACCTTGGAGACAGTGTTCAGTTTGGAGCCACTACAATCTTTCCTTTGCTCTGGCCTTTTGCTTATGCTGAACTTTGCATGAGAGAAGTAGATGGCTTAAAATATTAATCTAAATTTGAAGGAATGAAGTTCAAGTTACTACCAGAAGAGTTCTTCAAATTGCTATATTTGGCAATTATGTAGAAGATGGGTATGTGCACATGTGAATATGTGTACAAATACACACACACAAATAAAAGCCAGTGTAAAAATCTAATTAGAAACATGTTAAAATAAAAAAAAATACCATTCCTTTTTAGTCCAATATAAAATGACATGGGAGTACAACTTTGAAATGACAGCTGAGCGTGTAACATTCCATGTAATTTAGCATAAACCGGAAGGCATGTAATCTTGAAAAAAATAGTAAACATAAATCATAAAGGAAACTAGTTTATACCCTCAGTAGAGTTTCTATAATATCTGATTAACATGGCTACAGATGGAAGCCTCTGTGTCTACACACACATAAATAAATGCATGCACTTGCAAATGTATTGCCCCTTTGTGCCTCCTTTTAAATAACATAATATTTGATCGCAAATACATAATTAATTCATAGCAATAATTAGTCAGTGTTATCTTTAAAGAAATCAATGAGTCAACTTCATTAAAGAAGATATGGAAGTGTAATACAATTCCGTGCACTAAAAGAAGATTAATGAACTGCTAAGGAGCTCCCTTCCGTTCTACCCTGTGCATGTGTAGCTGCCACATCAGGGAACAGTACCTGACATATTTTCAGATATAGTAAAGAGCTTCCAGGCTTTTCAAATAAAGTTGTACTCTACCTTGTCTGCAGGCCAGGGCCTATACATTGAATAAATCTTCAGAAGTGTATTCCAGTTCTTTTAAAGAGAGCGTGGTAGTGCTCTCTATTTTTTATTGATTGCATTTGCAGAGGAAAATTGAAACCATTCCTTGTCAAGGCCCCTAAACCTCATGTCATAAAGAAGAGGGGGAAAAGGAAAAGATGGATGGAGTTCACTGGAATTAGTCAAAAAGAATGATGTTTCCTATTGTGTGATGATAAATTTTATTTTTTCATCTTGCCCATATCAAGTGAAAGGTAGTGGTTGAAGTGCTTTGAAGTAGTAATCTTCAACGTCTTTTTTTAGCAGAATTGGAAATAAGCTTATTGGAGAGTTGTCTCCAACTAGATTTTCTGCCAATTATCAGTCGAAAGCTCTTTCCTCTATGGAAGTTAATTCAAAAAGAACGCCAAGTGTTCCTAGGTTATATGGCGTCTCAGCTGTATAATGTGTAAATGTCTACACACTTTATTTTAGGAAAATGCATTTTTAATAACAAAAAAATAAATTAAATTCTCACTATATTAATGAAGTCAATATAAATATGTGTTTCTCAAATTAGGGTCTTCTGACAGGTGCCATGGACACTACTGTGAGCTAGGGAAAGCAGCACTGCATTGATTTGAGAATCATGATATTTTAGTAGGAACCATTCGAAGGACAGTTTTGTTGCTTTTTATGAGTGTTTTTGCTTGCTTTCCTTAGGTTGGCAAGTTTCATATCCATGGCCATAGGCTTTAAACCAGGATCTAGAGGTATTGGATTGAAATTGCCTATTACCAGAGCTATTGCATTAAAAGAAAACAACAGGGGACTTGATTTACAGCTTGCCATTTGAAGTCCAGGGTGTGTTCTTAAGCAGAAATAAAAGTGTAATGTAAATTGTGTAAAAAACACTTAAATAAGTTATTACAGCTAAAATTCCCAGCTCCTTTTTCCTTATTTACTGATTAGTAGATCAGTTAATACAAATGTGAGTGAATTCTATATCAAGTATACTTGTGTATAGAATGAAAACAAAACAGAAAACCAAAAAACAACTGAATGGAGGGAGCAAATTTGAATTACAAATAGCAAACTGCTCCAGAAGTAATTGTTTTAATGATTGCATAATCAGCTAGGTACCTATCAGTCCTCCCAAATAGATTCAGTGTGTCTGTTCCAGGCACAAATTCTTGTCATCAGAATGAGAAAGTGAATTAAGAGGAAGGTGATGTATGTTGCAGTTACACATGTGTTGTCAAAATGCATTCCTGTAATGAGACTTAGGCACTTCACCATGAATCTGGAGTACAGGAAGGTGTGTTTTTCAGTATATGAGAACAGAAATGTTACATCATGTTAGTAGCCTTTTCCAAGATTTATTTCATTTTCCTTCTCCTAGGATGCTCTTTGATCTGTTCTTGTTGCTCATCTTAAATTCCACATAAATTATTTTTTTTATTCCAACTTTATGTATTGAGTGGGCTTTTTTCCCCTTGCTGCAAGCTCTTGGATTTTTTCAGGTTGTTGTATTTGTCTCTGGGAGAAAGCTGTAGAGGAGGAGGAAGGGGAAAGCGGTAATAAAAACTCTTAATAAAACTCTTGACTAGCTATAAAACATCACTTCTCCACAAATATTACAAATAAAATCTAGTAACCTATATTTTTTGCTTTATCACCTAATCTCAACATGTCTAATAAAATGCTGAAATTATTAGTTCCAATATATCTATTCAGTACTTCAGTCCTTAGTTATTTTACTATTTGTAGATTGTCTCCTTAGTTTCTGCTTTTTTTGTATATGCGTGTATTTTAGATGTATTTTTTATATATGACTGTATATGTGCAGAGGTATGTGAAAACATATAGGTTCATATATATATGTAAGTCAACAATACATTTTTTGGGTGATGTTACACAGACACTCTGCAACAGTATTTGTAAATGTACAGTAATGTGTTTCATATATCTTTATTAAACATTGTTTATTCATTAGTAAGCTGACTGTTTAAAGGAAATACTCTCTTTAGAAATATTGTATCACATTGCATACATGAGGACATTTTTTCCTGGGGTGCAGAAAAGCACTTTATGAGCACGATTAACTTAAAAACGTTTTGTTCCTGATTAAATGTTTTGCTGATTGAGGATGTCAGTGGTCTGACCAATGCGGCAAAGTCACTGACAGATCTGGGAGTAGAGGCTGCAGCGATTCTAGGTCAGGTCACAGGGCCAAAGAAATGAGCTGGTTCATATTATTATGGGGCTTGGGAATTCATAGAGGACCCTGAAACCTAAATGCTTTATCACCTGGCAAAGAGGCAAGAATCCCATGTGCCTGAAGTAAGTGTCCTGTGCTCCAGTGCCTTAAATGCCTCTGGAAACCACTGGCATAGGTGTACCCTGGGCCAAGTACTCTGTACATCAGATGATGTACAGTAACATGAAAAAATAAAAATTGAAGCACAAAAGGAAATTCTTTTCTAAGTAAATGGGATTCCAATGACTTCATAGAGCCAATTCTGGAAGTAGGATCCAAACAAAGTTGAGAAAATCTGTATTTAATGTTTGATTAAACAATAGATCAAGCTGGATCTGAAAGAGATAACATTTTAAATTATCATTTAAAATGATAATTAGCTTCTCATGGTATCTCAGGGAATTATTCCTCTTCCTTAACTAAATATATATACATATATATATGTATTTATAATTATCCACTTGACAGACAAGTATATAGTACCTGTTTACAGGGAATCTCAAGAGTTGGAAATTTAATTGTATATTTATATACAAAGATATATCTTGAGAGAGGAATATATCTTCAAGCTACTTTAAAGAACAGAGAAACTTTTCTGCAAACCTTTAAAAGAAGCCTATAAAATTTAATGGTGTGATCTTGTTTCTCTAGTACCTGTTAACAACTTCACTTTGGAAATGAGCTGTCAAATGTTGTTTCAACCTTTTCTTTTTTTTTTTTTTTTTCCCCATAGTAGCAGAGGGCTAGAATGTATACCTACGTACCAAATTTTGTACAATTTGAGATGGCATTCATGTGCTTTAAACATGAACTGCTTTTATTTCAGCTTGACTTGCCCATTTGCAAAAGAACTTGAATTCCCTTTCCTGTGTGCAATACTATGATGTAATTAGGATATGTATTGCAGTGTTGGCTTTCATAGGATTTATGCCTACATCTTTACCTGTTTTCAAACTTTTTTTTTTTTTACCTGCAATTTCCTTTCTACTCTTGGCTTGCTGATCTAGGTGTTTCAGGTTTAGAAACATTAATTACACTGCCATTAAGCAACACAAAAGAAAGAATTAGTGACCAAACCACAAAAATGCCCTCGCTCACTCTAATTAACTGAATAACTGCTATTTCTTAATATTATTAATACTTTTGGGGGAAATTAATGAGATATTTACAGATGATTAAATGAGGTAAGAAGCGTGATTTGTCATAAGGTGTACCAGAAGATATTCTATATCACAATAAAACTTAATTTACTACCGACTATAGTCAATTAACTCTTACTGTAGCAGTGTTCATAAATTTTAAAGTCTCCCAACATATTTTTTTTAAAAGATACAGAACGTGTTAATATATTGCACATTTGATTGATTAGATACTGTATTTGGTTGATTAAAATAAGCATTGGTACAGGACAACTTTATGAATATAAATTTCTGTATAACTGGGCACGTAGTATTTAGATGAAATGTGAATTTCCTTGTATTTTAAGTTCATTGTGGAACCAACACAACTCATAAATATTACCGTTCACATTGCTGATCTTTCTGTAAGTGATCACATCTATGAACATTAGGAACTTTGTAGCAGGCAATAATGAAGACTATTGTGCATGTGGTCCCATCTTCTTGTTATACCTTTCTCTGTTTCCCATGTGGTCCTTACAGCATCCATTTGGAAAGGGACATCTTTGTTACCTTTATGAGACTCACCTACTTTTGTTGGCATCATTCTAGTTGTTCTTATTGCAATGTGTTGTAATTGCTAGCAACATCAAATTTATATGCTTGCTATTATTTTTCTATATCTGGGAGGTGCAATTGGAGTGACATCTCAGAACTAAAGTATTTGTAGAAGATGTTGATTATGCAAATAAGCTAACAGTCATTGCATACAATTAACACAAGGGGAAGAAAAGAGCATGAAGAATTTAAATTTCCAAGGAAGAGGAGTATTTCTTTAAATTTACTTTGTTGATTAGTTAAATGCAATGTTATTACTTTCTGCAAGAGCTGTCTGCTTTGTGTAGTCATTTTTGTTTGTGTAAGGATGTAACTTTGTAATACCAAGTATGTTTTACCTTTGACAGCAACAATAGTGTTAAATGAGCTCAACTGGACTGCAGCGTTGGATGATGTATTCAAGAGGAACAGAGAAGAAGACCCCACTTTATTATGGCAGGTTTTTGGCAGTGCAACTGGTCTCGCTAGGTATTACCCAGGTAATTGAAGTTTCCTAAAGACATGTCCTGTATCACCTATTGCTTTAAAAATACTCTGAATTATTTACGAACAGTAATAGATAACCAAAGATGACTTTACATATGACTTATATAGATGGTGTTTCTGTATATCAGAAGTAACTAAAATAAATTATTCTGGAGTAAAGCTAGTATCATGGGGAAGAAAGTGGAAGTGAAATGTGTAGCTAGCATTTTTTGACAGTATCAGGGGCAAAAGATGATGCCTTTCAAAAAGCTGAACAGTTAAATTTTATTTTTGTCTGGTTTTCTATGTGTTGTGTAAAGAGTTAGTTGAGTATTTGCCAGTGAGATTTTTTTACCTGTCTAGTTTTATATATAATGACTTGCTGACTAGACAAATAATCTTACTGTTAAAGTCAGTAAAAGTACGACTATCTATGCCATGGTGTGGTTTTTTGTCCTGCCTGCAGAAGTCATGATCTCTGGCAATTATGTCTTTGCTATTAAAGCTGAGGTCAGTGAATACAACTTGATTATTTCAACCAGCAGCTGAACCTATTGAAGATTCCTGTTTCTGGATCACAGAAATTAATTTAAGTAGTTGTATATTTTACTGAATTTAGGTCATCAATAGCTGTAATTTGATTTTTGAAGTGTACTAGCTAATGGAAAGGTTTGTTTTATGGCAAGGCATACTGCCAGTGCTGCTGCTGTGTGATGTCGTTATCAATGGCAGAATAATGTGTCTGGTACAGGAAAGACAATTATGTGCAATGTCTTGTCCCTTGTCTACAACTGGTTAAGGAAGACCGTTGATATCCTTTCAGATACTTTCATTTCTGTTTATATAAATCTGTTGGTGTTTCTGAGGGTGAGGGGGATTATTCTAAAGCTGTTACTGTATCATTAGCACAATTGCTAGCACAGGCAGAGAAATTGCCTTAGGCTAGTTTACAGAAAGAAATACTTCATAGCACTTGAATCCTGTTTGTTTTGTCATGCTAGGGGCTGATGAAATAAATACAGTGAGATGTTGCAGAACAGATAATACTGAAAATGCTAATTTCATATCTCTCTCATTTCCACGTGTTTTGTTTCAATGCTTTGGGGTTCTATTAGTACTGTGTTTGGGGTCAACATTTGTCATCGCTTACTAGATAGTATTGTTTTCCAAGTGCTGAAAAGTAAGTGTCTCTTAAATACATCTATGTGGCAATCTCTAGGAAATTAATTTTCAAGTGTCAGTTTATTTTATATACTTAAAAGTATATTCTTATGTCTAGTTAACCAGTCTACTCCACTTGTTTACCAACACAATGCAGGAGCCTCAGAATCTTTATGTATTCTTCCTTAGAGCAGCTCTATAAAATGGGAGAAGCTTGTTTACCTTATTTTTCTGGTGAATACTTTGCTTGCATATACTCCAGCTAAAGACAAATTTATATTTAGTATGAAGCTCAGGTCCTCACACATCCTGCTCATTCTATACACACGTTCAATAGCCTGGAACAGGCTGACAGTCCCTAAGTCGGATATGCATTGTTCTGTGTCTCTTCTCTTTCCCACTTCCTTGCATTTATAGCAGTAAGCCCTTTGGGTTTTAGATTTCTAGAATAGGTCTTTGGCACAAGTTTATCCATCTTCCTCTTTTTGTAAACTCCTTGTCTCAGTTTGCAGAGACCTATCTGACACAGACAAATGTTCTGAAAATGAAATCAAGTTTCACATACTGGAATGGATTTTTGAAAAAGATATTATAAATTGTGAAACAATGCTTCATTATATTGGTCTTAGCTAAGCCTGCTTCAAAGAGATTAATTTCTCCTTAGTGATGATATTTGTAAAAGTATTTGGAAGTATCAAACCCCCAAATTAAAATGTATAGGTCATTATTAGCTGAAAAATAACAACTCAGTCTTTCCTCCTTTAAAAAGAATAAATCTTTGTTACCTCTAAGCTGTAGAGGATGTCTTCAATCACAGGTTTCTTGACCTAATGTTTTTATCTGATAGTATCCCACTGCCATGAGTAATGGGCGTGACGGTACATCACTTCTGTCCTGAGTAGTCTCTTGAGGTGTCCTTGTCACCATAGTAACCAGCAGCATAAAAGAATCTTTCTGTGAGTGACTTCATGGGTAGAAAGTATGTGTGAAATAATAGATTTTTCTTTTTTCTGCTACATATATCCCCTTGTTTCCTACATATACTCTATTTTTGGTACAGTTGTACGCTCCTCTAGTATCCCGTATATGATGTCATATAAATTTCAACTGTGCTTTGTCTACCTCTTCAGTACAATTGTGTTCTTTTCTACGTATCAAGAGGACAAGACAGCTTCCTTCTGACTATGACCTAGGTTGAGACGCACATTTAGACCAGTTCCTTTCTTCAGCCCTTCTTCTCTATACACTATAATAAATCATGTTAGACTTAGATACAATAGTAATTAGATACAGTAGAGTAAGAATAGGAAACTATTTTACAAAAATAGCTTACAGCATCAGGTAGAGGCAGTAATGATACTAAAGTATTTGCTTCCTTTGATGTTGTAAGGATGTAATTAGTATATCAAATGTTCCTTATGCAAAATGTCATTTTTACTGAGGAAAAAAACACCTTATGTGGTGTTACCTTTGAAGAAGAAGAAAATAAGTAATCCAGGCAGGCCAGATTTAGGAAGACACTTGTGTTGGTGGATAGATCCATATGTGCAAGAAAGTTAAGTATTAGAAATGTATACATGAACACACATATATGTTCATATGTTTCATGAAAGGGAATTGTACAGCAGCTTCCTATGTTTACCTTACAGTGCACCCCAGTAGAAACATTAGAGACTGCATTAAGGTCAGCTTCTCTTTTTATAGGTTAATATATCACTTGCTTAATTTTTCTCATTATCTATTTTTCCCTAAAATATATTCAGTTCAAGTCTCATTCTCAAACATCAAGACAGAATGGCAGAGAAGAGCAAAAGGTACAGGATACCTCCATGGGCTTCAAACCTGTTTCTCCACCTCTTTCAGTTGGACTTTTCCTCAGCTTGATTTAAAGTCAGTATGAGTCTGCTCATACTGAACTTTTTCTTCTTTAAATTATTTAAGAAAGTGTGTCTTGCCTAAAATAATTTTAAAGATTAGTGAGGGTACTTAGTATCAACATTTTCATTAGTCTCTGTGGTAGCATATTTGTGAAGAGAAATGCTGTGCTCTATTACTGTTCTGGAAACCATCCATTTTGATATGAAGATGCCAAGAGCAATCTTGAGATTTCTATTAGCTATTCCATGAACTCTGAGAAACTCAAGAGTAACTTTTAGGAAGGATGTACTGTGTATTCATTCTTACACTTGAAGTTGTATATCACAAATTAGTTTTTCTTTCAAGAGACGTTTTCAGCATTGTAAGAAAGCGAAGTCTTTTTTACATAAATTTGTGGAGTAGTAACAGAATTATGACAAGAAATTCTATCTCCAGGGTATGAAGATACCTGTGTCAGGATCAGGATCAGCTAAGTCCAACATAGTACACAGACCTCCACACAACGTAGCTCAGGCAAGGAGCAAGGGCTTGAGCTTAAATGAAGCTCCCAAACCAGAGGCTGCCAGGAGATTTCTTGCAGTTTGCTGTCCCTCTCCTCTTCCCACATCAATCTAATCCCAGGTTATACATCTTCACCACATAAATGTGAGCTTGTGAGCTTGTGAGCTTGAACCCAGGCACCCATCACCTATGAGGCTTCAGAGTCTGCTGGGGCATGTAGAACCCTTCATTATTAAGGAACAGACTGATTTTATCTGAAGAAGCAAGCATACCTACGTAAAACTACAATTTATTCCATAATCTATCAGTTTTCCCATTATAATTTTCCTCTTGCTCAAAGGGAAAATAATGTTTGCTGACACAAAGTAGCACCAGGCGTCTTTCTGCTTAGAAGCTAAATTGCATTTATTGGCTTATTGACTGAGGATGAAAAAAAACTCCATATGTTTTCTGTCCATGTTCATCTGTCAGTGCAACCTACTGTTGTAGGTACAGGCTGCACAGTGGTTGTTTGCAAACGTTCTGAAAATTATTACACTAGATGTAATGACATTAGGTTGCAAGTACTTTGGATGCCGCATAATGAAAATTTGCTATTCGAGTTACAACTGCCCATTTCACCTGTCATTGACAGAGACATTAACACATGAAAAATGTGAAATGTTACAGTTTTAATATATAATATGCAGTTGCCCAAACTTCGGATATTTTCTGAGCATTTCATTTAATCTTTTTGACATTTAATAATTTTTAGTAATAGTTAAAATACGTTAAAAATTTTCACCAGACTGGTGAAATTATCAAGTCATTGAAATCAAATGAAAATCAATGAAATCAAATGGCTCAGCCATTTTAAAATAGTTTTTTTCACAGCCAACTGTAATACCTCTGTCTTCATGTTACAAGCATATTATTACCAGAGGCTATTTTTGCTCATAGAATTTGCCTTGTAAGCAGTACATACAGAACCCTTTGTGACCAATATGCAGGTAAATAAAGCATTCTCATGAAGCTATAGGGGAGGGATTTCTGCTGTTTAAGCTTTTGGTACTAATCTTAATTTCTGTAACAAGAAGATACAACGTGATGACTGAGATCAGATTCAGTAAAATTAAATTCAAGCTGCAGTGAAATTTCTGAATTAAAAAACAAAATGGGTAAAAATATGAACAGCTTTAAATGTGCTAGAGTGTAACTGAAATCAGAATTTCAGTTCCTTTGTTTGTATTGACAAGCTTGACCAGAAAAGCCAGACCCAGACATAAAGGCATGAAGTGAATATGTATTGTGATCTGTTAGACATGATGCTGGTTTATGTATGGTCCTTGTCTGACTTGTCGCCACAAGGACCTTGAGGTCATTGTCCTGCACTACTGTCCAGTGCATGCTCAGGGGCTGTCTTGAGTCGTCTCAGAAAAAAAAAAAAAAAGAGATCTCAATGTACATGGTGACATTTTTGGGAATTAGTTACAGGTTTTTTTCTGCTTTTCAACAGGAAATTACAATCAGCTTTTACTGAACATCTCCCAAATATAACTCGTATGAGAAAACTCTTCCTGTTTCTTAATGTTCAGTTTGCAAACAGAATTTTAGCTGAGTTGTATGCAGAACACAAGATAGGACAGGCCATATAAATGATTTCTTATCCCTCCTTATTGCTTTTGTCTGAGGGCTTGGTTGTCTTGAATGCATGCTTTCAGTTCCAGTTTCTTTACAAAATCCATATTCCTGCAATGGAAGAGTTTTCCATTACTTATGTATAATACAAGAGTAAGTCTCAGTTTTTATAAAAAAAAGATGAAATGTATTTTGTGATTTTGTGTTTTTTTTTGTTTTTTTTTTTTTTTTTTTTAAGCTAACCCTCTTGAAATTTGATACAGAATTTTGAAAGGCAGGTTTGTGGAAACAATAAACAAAATCAGAAGAGTTTCATTGGGAAAACTGTGTTTAACATTTGGATTCTCTGTGAACTCTCAAGAGAGCACAAATTATGATAAATCTTGAAACACCTTCTCAGCAGTCCTAGCAGATGTACATCTTTCTGCCTAATTTTTGAGCTTAGACTTCTAGTTCTAGAAACTAGTATTATCTTTTAAGATGTCGTTTTAAGATGACATTTGCCTAATTCTAGTCCAGACATAAGGTTTCAGTAGTTTTTGGTTAATAGCAGTAATCTGACAGCATTTTAGCAAGGTCAGTAAAATTGTCAATTTCTTCTAAATCAATTGAAACTTGCAAAGACATAAAATTGTCTTTAAATAATATCACAACATAGTATTTTAATATCCAAAACTTTCATCTTCAAAAGAAAAGGGAATTATGGTCATCCTCAGATGGTAAAGACTCTAAACAGCTACCTGATATAGATGAATATTCTGGAGGGATGCATCTCTTTCACCAGATATGGACTATATAATACAGTATATCTGATGTGTTTTTAAAAGGTAAGAATAAGTGATAATAATTGCAGAATCACAGAATGACTGACGTTGGAAGGAAACTTTGGAAGTTACCTGGACCAACCCTCCTGCTCAAGCAAGACCACCTGAATCTGTAATGTAGATCACATTTTGGGTTGTTTTTAATTTATAATATTGTTTCCAAATAGATTTTAGTTTGAAAAATTAAACTCTTCATTGACTCCACATCAACAGAAATGTACTTTAATATAGATCAGACTGAAGATTTAATTTATAATTCACCAAAGCGCAGTGGACAAATCAGTTACACAAAAATAAATTAATCTAATCAAGTAGTTTAATATGGTTTAGCAGATATTAAGTTACTTACATTTCGCGAGGCATCTTCCCAGCTAATTTTACTGCTGTATTCTAGAAAACAACTATCTGAAAGAACAATTTAATATCAAATTTTTGGCAGGCTACTTGAAAGCGTAGGTACAGTTCCTCTTTTAATATTGAAATCCTTCTTAATTATAGAGGTAATGAGGATTATAATTGTTAATCAATGTTTCATTAAGATACTGCACTGGAAAGCATATTATTTTCACTGTAGCAATTACTAATGAAACTATGTATATATGTGCCTTTTGCCAGATACCAGCTCTCTGTTTATTTTCTTGTTGTTAAGGCTAAGATTCTTAGTAACGGATGCATTTTGTTGTGGACTGCAGACAGCAGACATTTATTTGCAGTTAAATATGATGTAAGAGTCTTTCTAGTTATAGCAATAAATACACTTAAGAAAGTTTGGCTGCAAAGGATTACACAAATGAAAACACACTCTTGATTTAGATGAATTTTTAGTAAAAAAACCTGTTTGATCAGCAACACCGACTCAGCTCTCTCAGGGCAGTATACTAAATCATATCCGCTGAATATAATACTGGAAAGGGTAGCATTGATAAGGATAGTTTCAGTTTCCAGTCAGGGGGGTGTATAGAGCAATAATACCACCACAATGATGCATGAAGAGATTCAGCATCTTTTATGATGAAATGTTGAACCCAGACTCAGTGTGACAGTATTTGGTCTGCAGTGCACTGAAGGGGGGAATGTGCCATACTTGATCAAGATCTGAAAAGTTGAGGCAATTCATAACAAAAAGAAAGCTGAAAAAGAAATACTATCCTCCCCAGATGTTCCAAATCTTCCCTCTTCCATCTGGAGATTTAACAAGGGCCTTTGGGAAATTAAATTTAAAACTTGCTTTCCCAATGCACTATGGCAACTTCCACTCTCCCAAACCACTGCATAGCTCTGTGACTTCTCTCTGCTGTGTTGTTTTGTTTTGTTTTGTTTTGTTTCCCATGAAGGAAAAAACAGCCTCCAGCCTGCAGCTCCGTGGGCCTTCTCTTACCACGTAACGTAGACATACAGATTTATCATCTTTGTTTGACCTTATCCATGTGAGAGAAAAGGGTGAGAAATGAAAGGAACTGGGTAGAGGGCTTTGTTTTGGCTATGCCCAGGCTCATAGAACTAGTTAAAGTGCAACAGTATCTTAGGTGAACACTGGGAACTTCATACTTGTGAAAAGAAATAGTATTTCTTAAGAAGACCGATTCTTTGCCAGACTTCCAGGAGTACTAGCCATGAAGTAGCATTTTGAGATGTTGGCAGTTCCTGTTATTTATGAAGATATGACTCTGCTTACCTGCAAAGTGTTGAATTCAAGTTGCAAAGTATCTGTGAAGTTAAATTCTTTCTTAGCTAAATGAGTGGATACTGAACAAAATTGCGGTGTTGATATCGAGTGCCTATATAATCTTAATTCTTACTTTGTTGACTTCTGAGCATGTTTTATGCATAGAGATGTTTCTTAAGCTCATCTGCTCCCTCAGCTTTAAAGATATAGGTATACTAATGAAGAGAACAAATCAGAAGTTTATTAGCATCCTTTAGTGTGACTGAATGGGCAACGCCTTCTGGTAGCCTTTCTCCGTGGACAGCACTGGACCCTGTTTTATTATACTGCAAGGTTCTCCAGTCCTGTTCTAGGAGGCTTCATGTTCTCAAGCACTGCTACATTATTTTATTCTATACTGCATGGCGTATAGAATAAAGCACAGCTTAATCTTCAGCCCCCAAACATCTTCTGGTTTAAAAGTAAAAAAAAATAATTAAGAAAAAAATCACTGTCCTCATTTTGCAGATAAAAGAAATAGGTATAGAGAGATAAAGTTACTTCTTCAGTGATCCTCTGAAGGTTAGGGCTTCAAGCCAGGAATATGTGTAACACCAATAATTTTTAAGATTCGGTGTACTATTATATTCATTAACTCATACTTAAATTCACAGCATTGTTTAAGCATCAGCAGGTGTGGTAATCTTCTCGGGATCTTCTTAATACCAGGGCTGAAAAGTACAGTGATAAGAACTGTTGTATTTTTTCACTTTTTACTGAAGATTTGCCTTGTATTTAGTCTTACTTTATTTATGTATATAATAAATAACTACACTATGACAGGATTTATATAATAAATAAGTATAATTTGATGGGAACTTTAGTTAATTACAGAAAAGTCTCTTTACATTGCTCATGCCAATATTTTACTAAGATATTCCTATGTAATTAGGGCTTACAAGGTATTAAACGGAGAAATTCACAGACAAAGAGAATGATGGAGCACTGATTATCCAGAAAAATAGTTTTGTCCCCAAAGTCTTAAAATTCTTGGATTAAAAATCTGAATAGAGAAGAAATAATAGTATATCTTCCCTTTCATTTAAAAAAAAAATAAAANAGAAAGGATGTGGGCTGACGTGTTTTGGATCTAACCATACTCATCATATGGAAAACCTTGCAAGATGTTTAATCTTGGCCCATCTTTCAAAACTGCTGTACTGAGTGTTGTGGTTGTGCAAGCAGGTCCACCCAGTTACAGGACAATATGCTATTTCTAGGGAGTTAATGGAATTGCAACTGCAGCCCACCGTACCTACATGCTGAAGTTCATACCATCTCTGTGGTTTTATACNAACCTATTTCCCAATGTCAGTGAAGCAGGTCTCAGCTACTGGAGCGTTCCCTGCTTAAACAAATTAATAATGAAAGGGATTTAAAAATCAATTTCTAATAAAATAAAATGGTATCTCTCCAAATGAAGGACTTGCTGTGCACAGCTGCTCTTGTGTTAACCATTAACAGTAAGCAATAGTGTTTCAGCCATGTTATTGAACTCTCCGAAGAAAGTCATTACTGAAGCAGATACTAAGAGACTAGAAAGCCTAAAAAATCCATACAAAATGAATCAAAGGCCTTGAAAAACTGAGAACTTTACCTTTCAGGTTTTTTGAAAAAGGTTTTATATTTTATAGCTGTCAGTTCCTTTTAGCAACTCAACATTTAAAGAAATCTTTATAGGAAAAAANATACCAGTCAAAATCTCCAGAACTTTCTCTTATAGGAGCAAAACAACAACAACCAAAAAACAAACACCTTGTTGCTTCTGTACTTCTCTTCAAGCTTTGACACTCCAGCTCCCTTTCAGGGATTGCTAGTTAATCCAGGTGAAACAGATGTCAGCAACACATTTATTGAGGATGCAATTCAGTTTATACATGTGGAAGCAGCAGTATTTGCTTCTGACAAAGATAACACAGAGCAATTTGAGGGCCAAATTTTAGTGGCAGGCTGCAGTATGTGTTACATGTTCAAATAGTTTTTGTTTCTTTTGGCATACCAGGACCAATAAAGCAATATATTTGTTTGTATACAGACCATTCCTGTACCAAACTCATTGCTGAATTGATTTGGGATGAAACTGAGCCCGCTATTGCCCATAACCACACAGGCAATACTTTCTGAAATAAAAATTCTGTGACATGATTATCCTCTCTGTTCTGTATGGTGATGGTGCTATAAAAGTCAAAAAGGACATTGCACAGTACTGTGCACATTAGATGTTACCTGAAGATAGTTTGAGCTCTTGGCACTTTTAAGGCATTATCTGAGTAAAATAGGTAGCATTCAATAGTTACATTCAGTCTTGACTGAATATCTTCTTTGGTAGCAGAGAGTTGGTCAGGAACAATCTCTGTATTGGGAGGATGGTAATAATCAGTTATTAATCCAACGTATCATTCTGATATAAATATCCTGAGTCATAAGTATAGTAGTGGAAAACCCTTAAAGATGATGAATGTTAGGGGCTTTTAAAGTTATGACTGTTTACTGTTTTCAGCTACCATGTCTTGTCACTTTTCACCTTCTACTGAAAAATAACTAACTAATTCTGCAAGGATGCTGCTAATACATCAAAATTCACATGACTTCTTTCTGAGTGGTAAGCTGAGGAATACCACATTTCCCAACTAGTGTGAGATATTGCAGGAATTCACTAAAAGATGAGAGAAAATGCAAAATTAATCTAAGGGCCAAGTATAAGCTGTACATTGCACCTCAAACTTGGGTCCAGACTTCATTGCATCAGGCATGGGGAATTGAGTAGTCGGTATTTATGGATGTTTTGAATATCCACATGAATGTTTTCTTGAGAGATAGCAAGGTAAAAATCAACTTTAACAAATACTTTCTTGCCTAGCCCAGTAAATGTTAACCTTCTGAGATGGAAAGGTAATGAAATTTGAGTCAGAATAAGATAATGCTGTCTGGGATTTGATAATTGGCATTTTTCACCTGTCTTACTATCAGCTCTTTTCCCAGCTGTGTTACAGGGAAGTAAAGCTGTTAATAATTCATCTGTGCCACTCTGTTCCTTGCACACACATTCAGCACCAGTAGAGCAGGGTGGATGTAACTGAGGTCTCATTCAGCAGGACTTGCAGGATGGCCTCCCCCATGGCACTCACCTGTGCCTCTGGAATCCTCTCATGCATTAAAAATGGACAGGTGTAGCCAAGGTCTCCCTTTCCTGAGGTGTACTTTCATTTCACCTTCACCATGTGACAGCCTCTGTACTGCATGAATTGGTTTTGCATGTAATCAGCCAAACAGATGATTTCCACTCTACATGTGCAAAAATAAAAGAGCATGCCTTACTCTTGCTTGAAATGTAGCCGGGCCTGTATCTCCATAAGGCAAACAGAAGTGGGAGGGATATGAAATTCAATGAATAATTTATAAAATATCAAATCTCACCATATGCCAGACAAGAAAATCATCAAAGGAGAACACAACTAAAGCCTAATGCATGCAACAGAGAACTGTGTAGTGTTGACATAGTTTAACAATGCTAGTAATGCAACAATGAAACACAGTGAGGCTGATTTATTCAAGACATTCAGGGGTCCAGGTTCCAAGGCATCCGATCAAAATGCATGTTTTAAACAACAGGTTATATAAATAAAACTGTAAATCCTCAAATCCTTGATCTTCAATTTTAGTTTTTTATGAAAATGTGTAATCAACTTTTTGTCTATTTAATTTTGCTTTTGTCTTAGACCATATAATGGCTTTTGTCAGTAAGATGTAAATCAGTTTCCCCAAATGGCTTTATAGAATGTTCTTTATATGGACCAAGGCAACACGTCTTTTTTCAGTGGTCTCCATCCCTTCTAATTATTTTCTGTATAATTATAAATACATAATTACTTATTTTTGCATAGAGAGCATATATCATCTTTCAAAAACATTTTTTAAAATATTAAATCAAGGTAAATTCATATTAGATCATTGGAAGTCAGAAGTCCTTAGGGAATTTCAGTTTCCTGGGAGCCACAATTTAAGTAAGATCCTTAAATACTCAGAATGTTACCAAAACCAGTGAATAGATTTGAGCCCATTCAAAGCCATCTAAAATTAAAAGTGTTAATCCAGAGAGAGTTTAGGATTAATGAGTTATTTAGTCGTGTTAATTCTTGAGGTTGAAGAGGGAATTCAGCACTTCTTTGGTGTGAATGAAATTTTAAATACTACAGTCTGAACCTTTATTTATGTTTAGCCATGCAGAGGCTACTACTAGGGTATGTAAACTGCTGTCGAAAACATCATAAAGATCAATAGAAGTAATTTGCTCAGTAAACTTTATACTTCTTAATTAGTGTCTGCATGGTCCAGCACCCTTTAATATCTAATGAAAAATTTTGCAGTCACAGCATAAATCCAGAAAAATTTCCTTGCATGGGAAACTTAAGCATGTAGGTGCTTATTATACTCATCTCAAGAGAAGGTAATATATTAATTTGGAAAAAGAGGCTTATTGATGTCTGGCACAGAAAATACAGGTTTAATGTCATGCTGAGAGATAAGTTTTTTTAAAGACGTACTCCACAACTCTCTGATGCTTGTGACAATCTTTCCAGGACTGGGCATACTGAAAGGGCCAAGCTAGTGCAAGAGAAGTAGGATTAAGTTGCTGTTTACAGCACTCAGTTTATCTCCCAAAATAAGTCAGTGTTACCATTCACAAATCTAATCCTTTTTCCTCCAAAAGGATTAGATAGGCTGTAAGTAGTGTGCTGAGTGGTTATTCACAGTTTCTTTTGTAGGCTAAAGGAATAACTAGACCTTTGCAATAGTTCATAGGCTAGTTCTGGGAAATGTCTTCCCTTCCATTGGGCTTTTTAATTTACTAATATAGATGTAGCCAGAAAGGGACAGTTTGTACTTTATTGCAATCCAGGAAATTACTGAAAAGCTGTGGCAGAACTTAGTGCAAGTTTAAGTTGTTTGAATATTAATGGAAGGACCTCCTCTGAAGAGTCATTTGGAAAGATTTGTCTTCAGATCCTTTCTTTTATTTTGTTTCAACCAAAAGTGTTGAGCATTCTCTCTGCAAAGAGAAAGGAAGGAAAAATATTTAAAAAAAAAAAAAACAAAAAACCAAACTGTTCTGGTTGGTATTCCAGTTGCTACTGGAATAACCAAGCTACTGTTATACAGTGTCTTTTAGTGCTTTTTAGCGTAGTATTAATTTTTCCACTTCATGCTTCTGAAAGATTTGCCACACTATATCTTATCTAAAGGACACAATTCAAATGAAATGTGTTCTGTCCAGGCAACTGGTGTTGACTTTAAGGAAATTATGTGCTTACATGTCAGGTTAACATAAGTTTGTAGCTTTCAAAAATGCAGCTGGATTATTTCTCACAGTGTCTTCCTTCATACAGACAAAATGGAATCTTAACTGATATTTCTGTAAATTTTAGGTCAGAATTTAGAAAATTAGATTGTCACTCAAACTAATGTGCGAAGTAAGCTACACTATCAAATTCTTGAAGGTTATGATACCAGATAAATCATAGCTAAATGTTCGTGTGATGATTTTCAGTGGACAATTTATATTAGCTAAAGAGCTAATAGCTAAATGTTAGCTAAAGAGCTAAAGAGTTTTTTGTGAGCCTTTAGAAAATAGATTAAATTTTAAATGAATATCTATGTCGGTATCTGCTGTTATAGGAGAATACAATCACAATTAATTCACTTCTTAGTGGAGATTGCTAAGAGTTATTGTCACACCAGCAGTGTAAATGACATTTTGTCTGTTGCTTTGAAATAAATCTTGATGCATACATTCAGATAGTGCTCTGTGTGTGGAGACTGTCTGAGATATGGGTTGATTAAGAGAGACAGATTTGATAGGACAGAGGCTTTTATTGGATGTTAGTGGAAAGACTTGAAAGTTTGGGCAGTGTTTCTCAGTATCTTGGTTTATATGTGTAATTTTACATAAAATACTTGTAATAGAAACTGTAATGAGCATATTGGATGTAGATTTTGCAAGTCCAAGGGGAATGTATTTCAAGGATAGATTTCCTGATGGAATTCTAATGGATGGGTTACTCTGGATGGACACAAAATTTCATGATCAAACCGTGCTAACCGTAGCTTCAGGCTTATAAAATACTCAGTGAATTTAATCTGTCCGAACCTAAGTAATGACAATTAAGTTACAAATTTGACATATACCAGTCTCAAATACTCTTTTTTTCTCATTTCTGGAAATGTCAAGGAAGCTTATCCCTTTAGATGGCAAAGGACTGACAGGTGGTCTAGTCTGAGATCAAAGGCAATACTGGTACAGAATTTGAGGTTATATGCAGTGTTTTCTGTGGCTGATAAAAGTAGACTGATAAATGTCCTGTGGGTTATGGTGTGCTTATATGGTGCAGTATCAGATATGCCAACTCAGGTTATGGTCACCTAGGAAAGGGTTAATTTAGTAAAACCAGAAACAGGCAGCTACTCTAAGCTGATGGCATCTTTTATATTCATGGACAGAGATACCATAATTCTTCCCATTTGTCTTAAATGAATGCTTTTTCAGGAAGAATCCTGAGGCTGCTTGCATCTTTCTTTATTTCCTAGACAGAAAAATTATTAACATCAGGAAATGGCTCTCCCAATGCTGTTGGCATACAGCAAGAGAGCAACTTGCAGAATATTATTTTATTTCACACAACTTTTCACATTTTTATTTGTGTTCATTAAGATGTCAAATGGTTTTGAAAGGCTCATTTTGTTTTTCAGTAAAAAAAAAAATGAGCCTACCCTTGTTTAACATTAGGGTAAAATTTAGATTAAATGCTTGAAAAGCATTATTAATCTTAGCATTTTGTTTACAAAGACACAAATATTTCCATGTTATTTTATTTTCAGAAAATAAGATATTTTCATGTTATTTCTAATTTAAATTTTTATATAAAGCTCTCTTGAGTCAGTTAATAAATTTTCAGATGTGTAGCTGAGCTTTAGATCAGCATAGTACCATTGCATAAAGCATTAATTAACTCATAAATGTTTATAAAATTAAGTACTTTCTTGTAAAAAAAAAATGTTTTTCCATATTCTACAGTACTATGGTTAAAATTTTGATTGCATTTAAGTCAGTACTCAATTACAGTCAGTAACTGTTTCTTCAACACAATTTGGTCATTTAAGGTCTTTATATATAGTTTTATTGTATTTTATTATATGCTCATATATATAGTTTATGTGTATTTCAAACAGATTACACAAACACAGATATTTTTAATGATAGAAAATATTGATATTTAGTGCAAAATCTGTCATATCGGTTCATTTTACTATTGTGTTTAGAATATTTAAGATGAAGGTTTTAATGTACATTACATTTTTTTCCCATTTTAGCTTCTCCATGGGTAGATAAAAGTCGAACTCCAAATAAAATAGATCTGTATGACGTTCGCAGAAGACCATGGTAAGCTTTCTTTAAAGTACTGATGTCTATATATTTCTTAATCTTTAGATACAGTTTTAAAGACAATTTTTTCTGACTATGTATATCTAATAATTCTTACTTTTAGATGATGCAATTTCATTTTTATGAAATCTCTTAATTGTCCTGAATAAAAAAATTTCAAATCATACTATTTATTACAGAATATGCACTATAGCATGTTGTACTTTTGTGTTACATGGACTTTTTTGTAGGATGATAACTATCAAATAGGAATAAAGCAATTAAAACCTTCGATTTTTGTGCCAACATCAAATGTAATTAATATTATTAGACTAAGTCATTCTTCCAGACTTTTGCAAGTGTTTATCTCAAGGGATAATGCATATTGGTACTTGGATTGGTAGTAGTTGAATATATTCTTTCAAAAGATGAAGTATTTTTCCCTAAGCTGGGCTGCTGCAACAATTCATATGTCATTAAGATCTTTAGCTCTGAAATAATATTCAAGTTATTCACTTATCAACATCTGAAAATAGTGAGTTTTGATCAGTGTGTCCTACTTTCAGGCTTTCCTAAAGCAGTTTGGACTTTCGTTTACTTAAAAAACACAATAAGAGAGAAAATTGTAGCGCTTGGTTTTCTAGTATCTACATCAGGAGGATTAGGTTGGTTCAACTAGATTTAGTTTAAGGATCGCAGAGTGTCTTCCATTATGTGCAACAAATGTGTTTTGAGATTTGACTCATTCATACCCTGTATTTATTTCAGGTATATCCAAGGAGCTGCATCTCCCAAAGACATGCTTATTTTAGTTGATGCGTAAGTGTATAATGTCTGGATATTGAGATTAGAGGCAGAAATGTAATTAGATGTATCAAACAAATGTGTACGTTGGAAAAGAGAAAGGATTAAAAAGTCCTTATATGAAAGGATTGAAAATCTTGGTATGAACAAAATAATTACACAGGTAAAAATAGTTCCAAAAGGCACAAACCAAACCTGAAAGTTATTTAAACTGGGCATAAGGAAGTGGTTGTTAATCGCTTTAATATTCCACTTTCAGCTTCTTAATTACTGAACTAGCCAATTGAAAATTTCTCATTTGCATGACAAGGTCTGCTGTAAAACACAAACACTGCAATAGACTTAATCATGGTTTTATAATCCTGAAAATGAGAATATATGCAGACTTCACATGGTTTACTGTACATATTTTAAAATCACCAAGTTTGGTTACTGTAAAACATTAATAGAAAGTGAGAAAGAAGTTAATAAAAGCACTCCTTTGGCCTTGGCAAGGCTTTATTTGTTTAGCTGATGTTCAGGGACTGAAGGCAGCATTGAACCTGATGTGTCATATGGATTGCTTTCTGTTGGAAAAATTCTTCATAAGAGAATTTTCATTTAATGCTTGTAAATGTGGTGAAGTGCTTCCATGTCAGCAGTGAGTTTTATCAACTTCTGTTATTTCTTCACTTCAGCTTAGGTTTTGCTTTGGATCAAACAAGCTGTCATTGGGGTATCTGAAAATCTAAAGCTGTAAATCTGGATGTAGGTGTAGAAAATGTTTACATAATGCATTGGCTGAAGCTGGTAAACTCTTTCGAGTTTCTTGAAATTAAAATAAGGAAATGAGGTACCATTATGACTTCATCTGAGCCATGGGACTGGAGCTTTGAATGCAAGTTTTGGACTTTTTTTTTTTATTATGATAATGTAATAACACCAATGATGAGTTGAAGAATTCAAGAGAATTCTTTACAATTTTCCTATGAAACTTGATGAGAATGTTGCCTAGTGCTCTTTATTTTCTTTGTACATTTTAAATAAAATTTGTTAAAGTCAACTTTTCTATCATTTTGTGGATTTCTGTTAGGAGTGGGAGTGTCAGTGGATTGACATTGAAGCTGATCCGCACCTCGGTCATTGAGATGTTAGAGACCCTGTCTGACGATGACTTTGTGAATGTAGTTTCAGTGAGTATCTGTTCTTTCCACAAAACTTGGATTGTCAACAAAGCCATAAACAAACTATTTTTAATGCTAGCTATGAGATACTTGAATGTTAGCTGCTGAAACTGAGACTGAAAATGTATTGCAAAATACCGCATTTGTCTTGCTGTTTTCTTGAAAAGTATAATGAGAGTCCTGGATTTGTTGCTCTCTATACATTTGAGAGAAGGGTAAAAGTTATTTGAACAAACATCTATGTAGCCAAATTCTCCTTTCCAATATATTATTCAGGTCTGTGTAACACATCTTCTATTGACTGGTACATGCCAATACTCTTGAAATAATTGGGCATTCCCAGGTTTTGTATTCTGGTATAAAATAAAATGATACAGAGGAGGTAGGGTAGGTAGTTCTTTTTTTCTACACAGGAGATATTTGGGTTGCTTGTGTTAACTGATGCCTGATGCCAGAAGATGTACAGCCATACACCTGACCTGCTGAAAAGGTGTTGCTTTAAAGTTCTACAGTTAGCAACCTGATAGTTAGCAAAGCAGTTTTTTCCTATAGAATGTAATACAACAGGGGGGAGAATCTATGAAGGAATTTAAAATGCACATAATTTATACATACAGAGAACACATCTGTGATGTGCAGGTCAGAGGATTGTCAGGAAGAGGGTAGGATTGTAAGGATTTTCAAATGAAGGTGATGTCGGCTTTTTCAGGTTTGGCTTTTCAGTAGCTGAGGTCTTCCAGAACATGATCTGAAACTTTAGTACTACCTATAATTGCTACACTTGATTACCAGATTTAAACCATTTGTTTCTATTTAACAGAGTTTTTAAATAGTTCTTTAAAATAGTTTTGAGTGGGTTTTAATGGCATTTTAATCTTTCTAATACTTGTCTGGAATTTAAAGTGCAAATTCTTGTTTTCAAGAAATCTGAAGGCAAAATTAAATATTTTTGGGGAGGGAGAAGGTGGTATGGGCAACTTTCAGTTTTCAGGCTGATACCTTTGATGTCATGCTCTAGCCTTGGGCAAGGCTTTTTTATTTTTTATTAAGATATTGAACTGTAGAGCTTTGATTCTAAAGATTTAGGATGGTACATTGACATACTCTTAATGACAAGAGACAGCCCATGTGGTGAGTAACTGGAATGATTTTGGAGTCAATTTTAAACTTCTACAGATGTGTTATAGCCAGCCTGCAGGAAGAAAAACCTGAAATATCACTATGAAAAATCTCTTTGAATACCGCTTATTGCTTGATCATTTGCTGTCAGTCTAGTTAGACCTTTGTTCAAGTAGTAGAGAGAATCTTTTATTCGCAATGGCATTTTCTTTGTTAAAGTTTTGAATAGTGGATTAGGTCATTTTCTTTAGTCCAAATTGCAGGGGGAAAAAAAAAAAAAAAGGACACTAATGTTTTTATTATAATTATTAAAGGAAATAAGCTTTTGCTGTTGGAAAATTGAGCACCTCACTCCCTCCTGATTTACACAGCTTTCAAAACTTTCATTCATTTTCCCAGGTGATCAGAAATAGTGTATTTTAGTGCTAGGCCTTCCTTAGGCTGAGGGTATTTTCTTAGCTAAGGTTCAGTGTCATTCTAGTGATAGGACTTGTGTTGAAAAAGGACTAGAAATCTTGGAATATTTTCTACCATACGTTTTTCCAGTGATATGTAACTTAGAATGTGTAAGAACCTTTTTTTCTTTGAATGCATTTTAGAGGTTTACATCAGATATTTGACTGCAGAACCTGAGGACATTTTGGTCATGCTGCATTCATCCTCGGAAGAAGGCAACACTCACAGAAATGTACATAATAGAACATGGCATCTCTACATCTTTTATAAAGTGCTATTCGTTGTTGTACACATAATTTAAAAGTCTATCTTAGATCCTTTCAGTATTGCAATTACTTTTCTATAACCTATGTTTTTGTGTGTTCAGTTGACGTGTTAGAATTGTGGGAGACGTGTTCTGATGTCTTATTTCTCTAACAGAAAGGGAATTGTATGATCAAGATAGGACATAAATGGTTGCAACTGCTACAAGGCATTTTTTTTTTAGCAAGAAAAGCATTTCTTTAAGTAAGAGTAGTGAATACAGATGTTTGGTCTCTCCCCACCCTCTGCCCCAGCTTTTGTTTTGGCTTGATCACTTTTTCTGTAGTCCGAACAAAGCCTCAAACCAAAGTTAAGCACTAGATGTGACACCGCTTAAGAAAGTGGTATATTATCACACTCAGTATTATTTGGTCTTATGATTATTCACAAAGGCATATATACAGGCCTAACTTTTATAAAGCATTTATTCACTTCAAAGTTGGTATTAATTGCTGTACTGTTTTCATGTTTGTTCCTTTATTTTTATCTTTGATTTAGATATCTTGACACTTAAAGTAATACATTAGAATGATAATTGTTCTGTTTGTTCATTAGATCTTTGAAAATTACATACATTACTTTCATTTAGGAGGATTTCATAGAAAGACTGAGATCTATCTCATCTTCATTCAAATATTAAATTCTTCAGTTTTTTTCCCACTTCCTCTTCCTCGCATACCTCTGGTGAAGAGCTTGATAATTTATTAGCTTTATGTGCTGTGTTAAAAGGCATGTGGTTCATTAATTCTTGTCTAATTTTAAAGTAATCTCATTTTTCTTTTTTTCTAAATGATATGAGGATCATCCAGAGACATGGTGATATATAAAAGATCATCTGGCCACAAACGGTTTTTCCCCAGAGCTCAGTATCAGGTCCAGTTCTGTCTAATATCTTTATCAATGATCTGGATGAGGGGATTGAGTGCACCCTCAGTAAGTTCGCAGACACCAAGTTGGGGGGGACTGTTGGTCTTCTTGAGGGTAGCAAGTCTCTACAGAGGGATCTGGGCAGGCTGGATTGATGGACTGAGGCCATTGGTATGAGGTTTAACATGGCCAAGTGCTGGGTTCAGCGCTTGGGTCACAACAATCCCATACAGCGCTACAGGCTTGGGGAAGAGTGGCTGCTGGAAAGCTGCCTGGTGGAATGGGACCTGGGGGTGTTGGCTGAACATGAGCCAGCAGTGTGCCCAGGTGGCCAAGAAGGCCAACAGCATCCTAGCTTGTGTCAGAAATAGCATGGCCAGCAGGACTAGGGCAGTGATTGTCTCCCTGTACTCGTCACTGTTGAGCTCCAACTTCAAATACAGTGTTCAGTTTTGGTCAAGAAGTGCATTGAGGCACTGGAGCATGTCCANTTGGTATGAGGTTTAACATGGCCAAGTGCTGGGTTCAGCGCTTGGGTCACAACAATCCCATACAGCGCTACAGGCTTGGGGAAGAGTGGCTGCTGGAAAGCTGCCTGGTGGAATGGGACCTGGGGGTGTTGGCTGAACATGAGCCAGCAGTGTGCCCAGGTGGCCAAGAAGGCCAACAGCATCCTAGCTTGTGTCAGAAATAGCATGGCCAGCAGGACTAGGGCAGTGATTGTCTCCCTGTACTCGTCACTGTTGAGCTCCAACTTCAAATACAGTGTTCAGTTTTGGTCAAGAAGTGCATTGAGGCACTGGAGCATGTCCAGAGGACAATGAAGCTTGTGATGGGTCTAGAGAACAAGTTTTATGAGAAGCAATGGAGGGAATTGGAGTGGTTCAGCCTGGAGAAATGGAGGCTGAGGGAAGACCTTTTTGCTCTCAACAACTACTTGAAAGGAGGTGGTAGCAAGGTGGGTCTTGGTCTCTTCCCACAAGTTACAAGTGAAAAGATGAGAGGAAATGGCCTCTAGCTGTGTCAGGGGAGCTTTAGATTGGATATTAGAAAAATTTTCTTCACTGAAAGGGTTGTCAAACAATGGAACAGGCTGCTAAGGGAAATAGTTTAATCGCCATCCCTGGAGGTATATAAAGGATGTGTAGATGTGGTGCTGAGGTACATGGTTCAGTGGTGAACTTGGCAGTGTTAGGTTAACGGCTTGACTTGATGATCTTACAGGCCTTTTCCAACCTAATTGATTTTGTGTTTCTATGGTCGTTATTCTTCACAGAATATTTCATATCAATGAAGCCATGTCTAAATCAAGTTCAACTCCAATGCTTTCTTAATTATTTCCAATGCCCAAAATATTAGCTTAAACATTTTGTTCTAGGTGAAATAAATGTAGATTTATTCAATGTGGTTCATGTTATTGCTTAAGGATATTTTCCTCTTGAAATGTCCTGGTATTAGACATCATTGGCTAATTAAAAAGTCCAAAAAGCTAGGTGAAAATTTTCTGTTAATACAATATTAGGGGATGGGTAAACAAACACTACTAATATCTGGAAATTATCTACATTTTTTGTTTCCCCCCCTGGATATTTTGGCCAAGAAAGCAATAGTTGTTTTACGGCTTGTTCACTTTAATAACCATAGAGTGTTTAGTAATGAGGTTTTGAGTTAACTAGAGAGCTGTTTTAGTGCTAACCTCTGCCAAGATGTTGTCCCACAAAACCCATATGTATGATGATTCATGCCCACAACTGAGAGACACAGATTTAAGCTCATGCCAATCACTTCTAGAAAGTGACAGGATGATTTAATGAACCGTGCCTGGTATATGGAGAAATCCTAGGGAACAAAAAGCTTAAAAGTAGATGTGTTGAAATACATTAGTTCTACTGATTTAATATACTACTTGCATTTATTTCCAATGAAAAAAGGTTGAATGAACTACTAAGTCATGTAGAGATTGCCAGGGGTTAATATGTCATGATTTCCTCTGGGATTTGCATTTTTCTTATCTGAAGTGCTGTGCTTTGTGGCAGAACGAAAACCTGCTGTTTGAAAGAGCTTAAATGTATGAGTAATACAGCTGTTTTCCCACTAATCCGGTTATATGCTTTGATAACGGTAAGTGGTAGATGATAGGGGCAGCAATTCCATCCCAGCATGTTATGATTTAGCGACTTGGTTTCAAATGTTGACACAGAGAGTGTAATTTGTTTATGATTGTGGGTAGGCTGAAGATTGCAGGAGAAATATATTTCAACTTCAAATCTGTAGAGATGCGGAAATCCACACAAAGGAAAAACCTACCTTACAGCAACAGACATGTTAAAGGTCAGGAACTGTAGGACTGTTTAGAATCACTTAGCCTTTATAAAAATCCAAACTAGTATTTACGTTTAGGAACTGGAAATTAAATGTTATGAGGATACTAGGGGTAATAGAATAAAGCTCTGGGAAAACTGAGAGCTCATCTCCTGCTCTTTTGCGGTTCTGCACATGGACTAAAGTCAGAAATGGAGATTTCTGGATGAATTGATTTAAAAGAAAAACCTATGCACCCAGCCTATGAAATTATTGTTCAGGGTAAAACAAATCCCCTTTTCCCACTGATTGTTAAGAGCAGTTTATTATGTAATTCTCACAGCTCAATGGTTACAAAATGGTTTCTTTTACCTAGCCCCCTCACAATCCCCCCCCCCCCCCCCCCACT
>VXBJ01005238.1:394675-430514 GCA_013400055.1 Nycticryphes semicollaris
TTTTTTGTTCCATGTTCTAAATAATTTGAATTTGAATGAATGAAGATTTCCCTAGTCAAGTTATAATAACAAAAGTCTACAAAATAAATTACATTTCTCTGCTAGAGTGTATCTGGTTCACAGTGCCGTACAGGGCAGCCTCCAGAACTGCAGCACTACAGGAGCGCAGTAGTTCAGATCAGCCAGCTCTGGGAGATGCTGAATTTTACAGTACTGAAATTTTCAGCAGAACTCAGAAAGACATGATTTTAAGTAAATAATAAACGATAACTTAGACATGGCATCATGAAATGACCATAAATGAGTTCATCTTGCTAAGCTAATTCATCTCTCAGCCTACGCTGATGTTCATTGTTGTACCTCTGAGATTTGCAGCACAGCGTCAGACTGTGTAGTCTTGAACATTAATCCTTTTGCACACAGTTTTGCATCAATTTATGTGCAGATAATCATACTGGTGAGGATGGTTAACAAAGCTAACTGAGAGCAGATTTTGGCCCAGTACTTAGTGTTTTTCCAACCATTTATGTCATATTATGCTAAAATATTTTTTCAGCAGATATTTTATGATTTAACAGTTTTATTGTTGTCGAATGCTCCTACCTTTGTCTATAGTGCACACATATATATTTCACAATGAAAAGAAATGCAAACAGTTTAAATGTCAAGAAATACCAATAGTGTAAATTGGCATAAAACCCCAATATTTGATCCTATACTTGCAACACTACTTAAGAAATGCAGATGTTCTTCTGAGTACAAGAATAAGGTTTTTAAATTTTCTCTACAGTGTATACTTAGGGTTGTGCTGTATACCTGAAAGCTATATCTATGCAAGTTATAGGATAGGAGAAAACAGTTATTCCATAGCAAGATATGAAAGCAGAAGTTTAAAACCACATATTAGAGATGGCATGTCAAATTATAAACCTTTATTATTTGAACTGCCTCAAATTTTCTGTGTACTGAGATCTACATGGGTATAAAACTTTGCAAATTGCTTTCTTCCTATTCTTTAAATGGCTTCTGATACATATTTATAATATCTTCCCACTGCTGAAATATAGATTGTAACTGGCCTTATTCAAGATTCAGTTATTCTTGGGATTAACCCTAAAATCCTATTACCAAGCCTAAAGCAGCAGGGAAAAAAGGAAAAAGAAAGCAGCAAAGCTGGATTTAGCTACAAGACGAAACCCTGATGAAATCAGATCTATTTCACTATTGCTCATTTAATATGTATAGATACAACTGGGTCACCAAGCTGATTTAGCCATGAGGTAGAAGTAGCATAGCAACAAACCTTGGCAGATTGAAAGTCAGCAGCGGTAGTATCTGATTAACTCTTCAGCAAACTCACTATATTTTTCCCAATTTTCGGTATTCCCAGAGTGACATTTCTCATTTGTTCAGCTACCAAGACGTTGGTATTTTAAATGTATAAGTTTTGTGTCTGTACCAAGTTTAAGTTAGAAATTACTGCTTTGTTCAAATTTATATGATAATCTATAAATCTAAGATAAACACTTCTGAATGTTTAAAAACACACAATTTACAGTTTAAGGCAAAATCTCATTTAATGTCAGAAATTTTTGGAGAGGTAGTTTTTTAGGTTTTTTTTAGTTTTTTTTTTACTTTTTTTTTAGCTTAGAAGTGGAATTTCGGGAGATTCTGATTAAAAGTTGAATCAGTAAATGTAACTGGGATGAGTGAAGAATAGGGAGGCAGGAGGTAAGGATGGCTGGGAAAATCTGATTTTTTTAACTTAAATTTCATATTAAACAGTGTTTAATAAGAATGTTACTACTTTTACAGCTTTTAAAGATGCAGAAAGATATTTCAATAGGAGATTCGTTGAGAAATGTTAACTTTTACAGCTTTTCCATCATGAATACTGTAAACATGGTTTGTAACTCTATTGGAAATGGACATGCTTGTTTTGAGAGTATGGATCATTTGTACGGAACAATAGATTTTCATCCTCCTGGAGCTGGGATCTCTGGTGTTCAGCATGTGGAAATTTTACATTCAGGAGTAGCTTTAGATTTTAATATTCCTGCTTCTTCACTCATTTGGCACATAGGAATATTTAACTGGTTTTAGTTGTAATGAGAAATGTATGCCATTCATCGAAAGAAACCCCCTGCACCAGAAGTGTAACGTTTCCCATTTCAAGGTAACAGTTGTAAGAGCAGTTCAACTTTTTTTGTTTTAGTGCCACCTAATGACCAAAACCTGAAAAAGGTTTTAAAAGTTTCATTAACGTCTTCGGTTTTATTTGTTTACATTGATGCATTTTCCCTTAATGAGAGGATTTACAAAAGTTTTTGTGTTTTCAGATTAAATTACAGAGCTAGCACTTCTATTCTCAATTTCTTTCCTTGAGGATTTGCATAAACATATTGCTATCCTTTTTGAGAATGGTGGCTTTCCTCAGGGGATTACTGTTTCGTCCAGAGAGCATCTGATAAATGTTGACTGAAGTTTGCTTTCTTGATCTTGCCGTGAAAAACAATTAAGCACATACCTACACATAAACATATATTTTAATAAATATATATATGTANAAGATAAATTAATGCCCAAAGATATTACTCTTTAATTCCTTATAACATTTCTTCTTTTGCAGCTGCTTTAAATGCCTGCTTGTTTTACTAGTGTTATGCATAATGTGAATTATAAGTCAATGCAAGGAAGGGCATATTTTGGGGTTTTCTTTCAGAAAAGAAGCAAAATCAATAGAAATGTTTTATTTGTATTTAAATAACCTCCAAACTTGTCAAGAGAATGATTTGCATCGGATTTCAGATTTATATCCCTTATACATCTCAGGTGATGGAGGTATATGTAGGTATACAGAGAGGGATAGGTGGATATACAGAAGAGAACTTGAAACATTCGTCAATTTATACATTGCCTGTAAAAGTAGAGATTTTTCTTGCTGTGCTGTAATCTTCAGAATGAATCACATTAGCTGTGTGTGGATTTTGAAGATGTTTAAGTGACAAACTGTTTATGAGAATTCATGCTTTAACAATTTGTGCCCCATTTGACCTTGTGGTTTAAATGGCATATGGCAAAATAACTAGTATTAAGCTAAAGGGAAAAATTGAGACCTTGGAGTTGGTTGCACAAGGTGATGGGAAAAAGCGTATTCTAGTAGTGGGAAATGAAACTGACTCTGTGCCTTGGATTTATTTTTTTTTCTTCCCTGTTGCCTTGCTTTTCTTACCAATAAAACAAGAACAGTTCTGAGCTATTTCATAAGAAGTCTGAGACACTCAGTAATGTTTTAAAATGTATGTGATGCTAAAGTGTGGATGTCCCTGGGAGTTACATGCTACGTGTTGCTTGCTAAAGCTTGTTAACTGGGGAGAGGTTGGTTGGTGCCTGGAAAAGGCAGATTTATCAAAAAGTTTCCCAATAGACAAGCCAGTTTTGTATCTGTTCAGCAGGTAATATATTGAACCGAATGCAATTTTAGGAAAAAAACACAAATTATACATGTTTTTCTTCTCATCTATTTTGTTTGCTGCTTTTTTCCAAGACAGCTTGATAGCTTGGATCTTTCTACTTATCTGTCTCAAATGTCTTGCAGTCCCTGTATACCCCACTTCTGAATACTGATCCTTTCTTTTTCATTTTGCACGTTTTTTCCATGAGGTTTTTTTTTTCCCCTCAGTCTTTTGTCTTACACTTCCTCTTAATGAAAACACCTGTCTGTAAGGTCTCTTGTAATTTATTTTTTGGTCTGCCATCATACCCACTGAGTGATTAGAATGGGAACAGAAATAAGAAATAAATCAACATCTATGTTTCACTTCCCTTGAATCCTCAAATATCCTGATGTTGGGTAAGAATTTAAAAGGAGGATGCTCTTAGAGCAAGCTGAGACTCTGGAAAAGAGCGGGGTTTAGCTGTGTAGAAGTAACTGTTCTGGAATCAGAAGAGGGTTTCAGAATGACAATCTCTTCTCTTGTCTATCAATTTAATTCTTGGGGTGTCACGGGTTGCAGACATCCATGCATCTAGAGGATCCCACAGCTGAATGGAACCACCCAAGGGAGGGGAAAGGTCTCTAGTGTTTGCCTATTTCAGTGCAGTTCAGTATAATTTTCCACTGGTTTCATAAGTTGATATTTCTTTGAATAGGAAGATAAAGTCCTTGTGTTGTGGTTTAACCCTGAGTGGTAACCAGAACCATGCATCCGTTCACTCCCTCCCCAAGCACCCGCAGTGAGAAAGGGGAGGAGAATTGGGAAAAAATGAAACCTTGTGGGTTGCAATAAAGGGAGTTTAATAGAACAGTAATGGGAGATAATATAATAATAACAATAATGACAAAAGAATATACAAAATAAGTGATGAAATATAATATTTTACCACCTGATGACTGATTGCCCAGCACATCCTAAGCAGTGACTGTGGATTCCTGCCCTCCTAGAAGACCCCGTTTAAACACTACGCTTGTCATCTATCGTATTCCTTTGGTCAGCTTGTCCTGTCTGTGCTCACTCTCAGCTTCTATGGGAAGATGAAAGAGTCCTTAGTATGAACATCACCTAGCAACAAGTAAAACAATATCTGTTAGCAACATTATTCTTATACTAAAACCAAAACACATCAGCTACTTAGAAAATCAACTCTATCACAGCTGAAACCAGGACACCTTGTAAGACTGTCAGATTACTATTTCTGTTTCTGACCTTCTCCAGAATGATGAGGTTAATGCGGCATTAAACTCAAACC
The DNA here is from genome assembly GCA_013400055.1 of Nycticryphes semicollaris. Classification (NCBI taxonomy): domain Eukaryota; kingdom Metazoa; phylum Chordata; class Aves; order Charadriiformes; family Rostratulidae; genus Nycticryphes; species Nycticryphes semicollaris. Next base: position 399,425 of record VXBJ01005238.1, read on the forward strand.
CCTTTGTTCAGAGTTCCATGTTAAGTTGAATTGATTTACTCATCTTTCAAATTATTCATTTGCCCCAGAGATTATACTGATGGTTTGAGGTCAAATAGATGAAGGTCTCTAAACACTCTTAGTGCTCCTATAATAGGCTTGGGTGTTCTTCCCCAAAGCTGTGAACAGATCTGCATTTCCTGAGACATGAAGATAGTTCTGGGAAATCCTAAAGACAGGGACTGCAAAAGGATATAAATAAATTGGGCAGTGAGAAATACTCTAGTGAAAAATGCATCTAGATCCTATACTTTGCTATATAATTACAAGACAAATTAAAATATGTTAACACTTCATGGTATTTCAAAATAAAAAGATAAGGCTGTCCTGATTTCCATGTTTTCCAAGCGTTCTGCTCTTATTTTAGCTTCGATGAGGAATAAGCGTGTCCCTCCCCCCTCCTTGGTAGTGAAGCACTGTATAGGGTAGCTTTATATTTTAACAATTTAATGGATTGCCTCCAAATGTCATCTGTTGTCTTGTAAATGACTCCCTGAGCCCATGGCATCGTACACAAATTCCACTTTTTTTTTTCTTTTTACCACAATATCATTTTTGTGACATATGTTTCTCTTTACTACAATAATTAGGGGGAAATGCCAGTCTGATAAATACCCAACTGACATGTTTCATGTAGATACATTGAGAGTATTTTATTCAATAAAGTACGGATTTTGTAAGCATATGAAGTGGCAGCAATATTTTGAAATCTTTCATGTTCTTTCTTCCAGGGAAATAGTAAGTGATTGAGTATATTATTAACTGGCTTTCAGGAAATCATCCAAACTTGAATGAGCATTATTATAGTACTTAGGAGACAGGTAATGTGACTAGTAATCAATAAGGCTTATTGCAGATATTTTGGCTTTTGGTATTTTATTGTGTAAAAAATTATAATGCTACCATTGCTGTTATGTTTCAGATGACTCTAACTGGAAGCTGGCTCAGTGTAACTAATTCCAAGTTCTGCGTGGTCCTGGTATTTGTCATGTGGTCAATTGGTTAAAGAGCAAAATTATTTTAATGCTATGAAAATAAGCAGTTTTAAGAGCAATCTAAAGGCTTTTGGATTTAAAGGCTTTTAAACACTTATCCTTCAGTTACTCAGTATTTTAAATTAATTAAATGTAGCCATGAATTGTGTTCCTCCTCTGGACATTTTTATCAGTCAGATTTCAAACTTCAGACTCACTTTCACCTTTTAACAAACAGGTAAATGTTAATTTTGGCGGATTGTTGTTCCATCTACTGGTTCCTTTATCTAATCAAAACCTCTTCTCATCTGCTTTGCTGACTGACATCAACATCAGCATTGTCTGATATATTTGCAAACAACTGGCCTGTACATTTTCTTAATTAAACATCATTTGCAGACTTTGGTTGATGTAACTTTCCATTCTACAAATGTGCTATTTCTGTCCTTCCCTTTACATCACCGTTTGTTAATCTACAGTTGCAGATAGTGTGACCTTCACCCTGTGTTCATTTTACATCACGTGTAAATATAGTACAGTATAGTTTACTTGTTAACTGCTTAAAGAGTTTGAGCCAGTATCCCTGTCACTTTTTAAAATGTCACCTTTGTATCCATAATTACCAATCCATATGCTAGATACCTGACCTTCATAGAAATTATTATCCTGGTACATCTGCAGAACTGCGAGCAAGCAGTTTAGATTTGGAGCTTAATGTTAGTGGCATTTAAGGGAGAAATTTTCACTTGTCACTAAGTTTTCCCTTAAACACCAAACCCACTGTTTGCTATAGCCCAAGATGAGACATGCACTGACCATAAGACTGAACTTACTGTTACTTCATATCAGCTTACTAAATAATTTGAATATAATGTCACTGATGAAACAAAATAGTGTTTTCACTCTACTTTTTTTACATGGAATTGGCTTTTGTAAAGCAGAGCTACCAAACAGGCAGTGTTTTTCTTCTACTTTCCAAGTGCAAGGTCTCTTTCTCTCCTGCCATCTCACAATCAGAGTTAATTTTCAGAGCTCATATTTTAAAAATTACTTTACATCCGTAATTTTCCCATCATGGCTACAAAATTAGGTTGAAGCAAGCTGAAATAATTCTACAGCACAATATTTTTTTTTTCTCTCCCACATAGTTAATGTAAAAATAATCAAAGGGTGATTTATTGGTTATTTCTGTAAGAAGCTTCTATTAGAACCACCATTGAACATGTCAGTGTTTTGCATCAAAGTAAATTATTTACAGTTGTGTAATCATCTCATGGTTTTGCTTAAGCAGCAAAACGTGCTGCTTAAGCATAGTGAATAAAAATCACCATGTGATATGAGGGGAAATAGAAAAATGAACGACCATAATTTGTTTGAGCCTTGGGAAAGAACTTTTTTAAGAAATAATAGCTTTAAAAGCACATAATGGAAATGTTAGGGTTCAGCTGGGAGTCTTACTTTTTAATCATACCAGGGGGTTGATCCTGCCAAAATTATTCTTTTCTGGGAAATATGGCATACATCAAGGCAATATTCAAGCTGAAAGTGTTACTCAAGGAATATTCAAGCTGAATATTCAAAAGGGAATATTCAAAGGAATATTTAAGCTGAAAATGGTTATATGTAATCCAATTATATGTGCATATTTATTTTAAAGGTGAAGTTTGCATCGTGACACTGAGGGACCTGGAAAATATCATAATTTCATCCTGTTCTCATATTTTTGTCACTGTAATTAATTTAGATGCACAATACTATATTTATAGTCGTGGTATTATGAAAATTAACCCCTTGAGAAATAAAAGAACATTAGAAAAATAAATAAGCAAACTTTGTCATATTATTGTATACAACTAACTCTTCTGTAGAACACTTGGTCAAATACAATGTTGTATTTTTCAAAGTTAAAGTGTTTGTTCATGCTTTTGTATGGTTTTGGAAACAGTTATCCCCTTGTGACACATTGGGAACTACATATTGATGGAAAAGGGGCCAGAAACTTTGCGTTAAGTCATTTGAGAATAACTTGCTCCCACAGATTTTGATCAAATGGGGGCGGGAGCTATACAACTGGGACAAAGTAATAACTGTCCTTTTTAATTAGAAAGATATATGAAGATTCTTATATGGATATTTTCATAGTGTATTCTGCATCACAAGAGTCGATATAATATTTTAGCTTATACAGTCCTCAGGAAAACAGCAACTATATCATAAAAGTATCATTATTTCACAAAAAGACAATATTAATTCATGAGGAATGAGCGAAAATAAGCTCCTTAGAAAAATAAATATGAAGATGAAGCGGTCTAGATGAGTTGTGAGCTACTTAATGGTCAAAATCAAAATAGTGGGTGGGGTTGTTCAGTTTCTGCTTACGTGCAGGAGTGGCTTGTGGCACAATAATGGCATTAGAAGATAAAGCAGACAAACTCATGTTTTAAAGTCTCTAGTTCATGGGATGCTTTGACATATCCTTTTTGCAAGAATATGAAATGACACGTGGAACCATAAGTAAGAATCCAGCCTAGCAAACACTCTCATAACACCACCTGGATTTCCTCACTACAGCCAAAAAGCCCTCAGCCACAACTCTGTGACTATTTTCAAGAAGGATCTGGAACAAATTAGGCCAGTCTTCTGCTCAGGCTGATGCCTTTTTCTGTCAGTCATCTCTGCCATCCAGCTGTACTATATTTGCTGTTACACATTTACTCCTACTAATTCTGTTCCAGAAGTAATCGATTAAAGGGGATACTTGATAAAAATTACTGGTAGTTCATATTTTGGTTGGTCCTAAAAGCAAGGAGGAAGCATCTGTACTCGTCTGATCCCAGGAATATGGCAAAGCCTGCACACCACCTAAGCATCCTATTGAATTGAATTATACACATTATTTAAATGTTTCGATAGCATCAATCCCTTCATCCTTTTAAGTTCTGTTCATTGTAAGTGTCCTACAATTACAGTGCAAGTAAATTCGTTGCTGATAGCAGTTCTCTCTCTGTACTTTGTGCCTGGTACTTAGTAATTTATTTTAGACATGGAAGTAGTCTGAGCAGTTATTGAAATCCGTGACCTTATTCACCTTACCTTCTATACAGTACCATTGAACTCCTTAGCAATATTGATGCTTAACCCTACAAGGACTGGTTTTTAAGTTATTTTAGCACTTTGCACCAAGTAGACATCATAAAATTACATTTACATTTATTTTCAGGGAAGAACCTTAATCAGAAAGAGGCATAAAAATCTTGGTTTAGCTGAACTGTAAATTAGTAGATCTGGATTTTAGTGCCTTTACTGAAATGAAGTTTTATAGACTTTTTTAGACACCTTATTTGCCAGTGAGAAAAAAACGTAAATACTCGCACAGGAAATACGGATAGATAAAACAGTGTAAAAATTGGCCAAGACAATAGTTTTAGTAATATATGTCAAGAGTATCTTAAATAAAGATCACTGTGTTGTAGTTAAAAAGAGATTTTATTTCGAATAGAGTTAAACAGGTTATGTGCTGGAATATGCACTTTCAATTAAGACTATGGTCAGAATGATAGATGCTGCAGCATTTCTTTGAAGTCTTATCTTTGACTTTAGATAGATGCATATAGAGGTAGCTAACAAGTGAGATGTATTTCTGCATCTCTATCCCTCTACTGGGATAAATATATTTGTAATTATACATGTATGTACATGTATTGATAAAGTATAAATTTAAAGAGATCATACACTGATTTCTACTTGTGCAGACAACATTTTGCACATTAAAAAAAATTCTCTATATGTTTCTGAATAATGTCAGAATCCCATATAAAGGAATTTTTCAAGGAATAGTCTTTAACATTATGTGGGTAAGAGAGCACGGATATGTGTGTTCTCAATATGCACATTTGTATTCTTTTTTAATAATAGCTTTCTATTTACAGATATACTCTCATGAGCTTCCTTTGTCCCAAGAGTGTATTTTGTTTTCCGTAAGGTATATGTAAAATTGATTATGATGTGCAAGTCTCATTGTAAAACAGCAGATTAATAAGTGCAACATGAAAATCACCTGATAATTCAGCCAATATTTTTCAGTGATAAAAACAAAAGTACAATAAATGTTTTCCCACGTCTTTTTATTTCCCTAGATCTGCATTTCTTAGTTGAATTTCATTATACAAGCTTGAATCAAAATTCTACTTTTTGGACAAATAATGAAATACGAAATACCTTTTTTAAAATATATTTCTTGTCCAGTTTTGAAATTTCCAGGCACCACTGCACATTCTCATTGTGACAGAAATAAAAATGCTGGTGTGACATGCTTTATCTCATGGATTAAGAAAATATTAGCCTTTACTAATATCATACTTAGAAAAGAGAATTAAAATTAACTGCCTTTAATACTATTTCTGCTTATTTTACAGTTTAACAATAATGCTCAGAACGTCAGTTGCTTTAATCATCTTGTCCAAGCTAACGTGAGGAACAAGAAGAAGCTGAAAGAAGCTGTCTATAAAATCTCTGCTAAAGGAATTACAGATTACAAAAAAGGCTTTAGCTATGCCTTTGAACAGCTGCTAAATGTAAGTATGAAAATCATCTCTCACTGTACAGTGAGGAAGGAGAACTTGAACGTTCAGGCAGCCACTGCACGCTATACATTGTGTAACTAAGTGGTAGAAGTGCAAACCGTAATTTAAAAAGTAAGTTTATCCGAACAACATGGTTTTTTAATTGCAAATCCCCCAGCGAGTTGCTAAGTTTTGTGAATTTGATTTTCAATGTGCTGAATTGGTTTTGCTTCATTCATTCAGTTAGTTTGTCATGTCAGCTGGCACATAGCTGTGGTAGTGGTATGTTTATTAAATGTCATAAATGGTTGACCGTGGCTTGAGCAGAACAGAGGATAGCAAATTACTTAGTTAACAGAGAAATATTTAGCACCTGAGAATATGTATGTTTTCAAGGGTATTTTCTCTTCAGATCATTATTTAGATGAGCAGAGGGGTTTGGTGGGGAAATGATTGTGTGCCCTCTGCTGATGGTTATATAAAACTGCAAACAGGATTTTAAAAGTTGTTGGCCTTTTTTGGACTGAGCTGAAAGGCATTTCCCCTTTTCTTCATTCATCACGTTCAGGGGAAAACAGCAAGACACAAGAAATTTTGCCAAATACAGCTTGTTCCTCATTTACTTTTTATTAAAATGGTGTATTCCCTTTGGTGCAGCACCAGACGTACTTTCTGTGCAGGTAATATTAAGAAGACTTGAACACAGGGGAAACCTCAAAGTTCACTTATTTGGGGAACTAAAAAAAATGCTTAAAAACCTAAATGATCAGTCTCATAGTGGGACTGTCTGTTTCATAACTGGAGACAGAAATGTGATTAGCCTCACATAATCTCTGCAAACTTGTGAATTATAGCTGGATAGTGTGGATATGCATATCGAGGGAAATTAAGAGATTGCACTAGGTTATAGAAATGCACTCATCCTCTCCAGATATTGGCAAATTCATCTGGCAGGAAGAGTAAAGGGCTGGTGATGGAGTTAGGGCAAGACTCTGATGACAATATAATAGAATGATAATACAGGCTTAAACAAATAATAATAAATATGTTTTGGGATAGTTTACAGTTGTGAATTTATGCATTCAAACACTCCAATTGCTTTAAGGTCCGTGGCAATGGAATATTTTTTAACAGCTCAAATTCTCATAATAATTTTTTGGATATTGTTTCTGGATGACAGTTATTTCAAACAATATTTTGAGTACTAAAGTAAGATTTCACTTCTGCCATGGAAACATTACTGTCTGATGTGTTGCTAGATGGAAATAGACACCTCAGGTCTTTTTTAGCATACTAATTCAAGTTAGTATCAATAATCTGGATTCTATTATGTTTATACAGATGTTTCCATTATTTATTGTTATATTAACTTGCTATTTCTTTGAAAATAATAATATTTCAGCTTCAGCAATTCAAGAATTTTTTTCCCTCCTACCGTAGTAACCGCTGTTTGTCAAAGATGTTACCTTGAAATCATCTCTTCTTGACTAGTTCATTTTTGGTTTAGTTTAGTTTTTCCTTTCTCAGTGGTGTGAAGCACATAATGAAAACAGCAATCGTGAAGTGTCATATCATGAGGTATAATCCCAATCTGCCCGTTAAGGACTTAATTTTTAGTGATGTGAAACTTGTGTAAAACAAAAGCGATTTTAGGGTCATTATAAGATAGATCATTCTCTGCTTGCCTGTTTGAAAGAAAAAAACCCACAAACAAACACATAACAAAAGGTATTTATCAAGTGCAACAGAGAACAAAAGATTAATATGTAGACTCAGTTCCAACTTGAATTCTTCTGTGGTTTAAGTTAAGAAAACAGTTTTTGACCTGGGGAAGCTGCTGTAGAGGCAACACATTCCTTGTCAGCTCTGGTCTGTGATGGGAGGGCAGAGCCATCCATTGGACTGCTGAGGGAAACTCTTCAGAAAAATAATGAAATTATGGCATTAGCTTTGAAAACCCCCTTATATTCACTCCCTGAGTCAGGATCTCACCATCTTTGTGCAATTGCATGGGAAAAAAAAAAGTGTTTTAAAGGCAATTCTGCCTTCCTCTTGTTCCCTTGTAAGGGATGTGTTAAATTCATTCATCAACCTGTGAAGTTTTTACGGTCAGACAATATCATATGATTTGACCTTATTTATGATTTATATATTTATTTTAAAAAATAATGGATTTTCTTTTTTCCACGACTTGACGTTTGTGTCTAAACAGTGTAGTGCAAGTAAATGCCCTTTTGCAAGTACTACAAGTTAAAGAGAAGACACTGCATTCTTCTTATACTGTATTAGCAAATGCTAAGTAAGCCGCTAAAAAAAAATCCCGATTTAGTCAGTTAAAAAAAAAACTAGGTCAAGTTCACATTGATCATGATAGCACTCATTTTTTTTATAATACGGGCAGGCTTTGGTCCCCTTCCCTGTCATCTCTTTGGTTTCCCTCTGATTTTATTTTCACCTGTATATTAAATCACTGTATATGTAGGTGAGTTTCTTTATTTATGAACTATCCAACTCTATTTTTATTACTTTTTTTAATATCAAAAATATTGCAGCCCAAAGCAGTATCTTGTAGGTTATATTTCAAAATCAAAAAGTGGTCATAAATTATTTAATTCCAAATGAAACACGCTGTGCTGATGAGATTGGAGAGGATGTATTGATTTCAGGCTTTTTTTCTTTGTTGTTACATGTAAGAAAATCTTTGGATTTTTTTATTTCAAATGATTAAATAAGTAGTTATTCACTGAATATTGAATTACAAAAACAAATCCTCTCTGAGGAATAATTATTCATCTGTTAATATAGTGATTGGAAATAAAGTTTTTATATTTTAACTCCATTGTAGAACTGTGGAGCTGCAATACTGAGGATTATGGGCTGATTTTTGAGGGTTGGCTTTGGTGTTTCAGTCTCTTTATTGCAGAAGAAAAAGGAATCAGATCAGATAGTAGGATGAAAATTAATGAAAGGGAGCACCTGACCAGCCAGGTGAAAGTTAGTCACTATCTAGTCACAAAGACAAAGAAAGGGATAACTAGGTACTTTGTAAGGATGACCCTTCTATTTCTTTTCCTGACTGTATAGTAAATTCATGCAGCAAAATTCAGGCTTGTGGAAAGGGAAGTTGAATTTATTTTGCTGAATCTCTAAGGGTTTTACTTTGTCACATCCAACTACTCAGAAGTACCAAGATCTGTCAGACTCAAACCATTTGTATGCAACACAGAGGACAAGGAACACCGGCTGTAAAATTCATGAACAATTTGCTCAGACTGGATTCTTAACTTTTAGGGACTAAGGAAAGAAGAGAAATGCCAAAGTGGGAGCCTTTGCTTCCTTTCATTAAGAGCCAAAATTCTTATTCATCTCTCTGTCGTTCTGGCTGGGGAACAATGGTTTTGTTCCTTTGCACAACATGCTGCATTTTTCTCAGTGGCTTTACTAGCTGCTTTGACTGGCGTATTAGAAGTCAGAGGGCTTTCTTCTTAATTCTTTCCATTCCAGGCTTGCTCTTTAGAAATAATGGCACATGCTCAGCTCTTCACCTCTGACTGCAATCCAATTAGAAAAATAGGTGATGGAGAGATCTTAATAGTCTAGGCAGCCATAGCTTGGCTGCAATGTATTATTATTTAAACCTGGTTCTAAAATATTTTTCCAAAGATTATCTATTAAATTAATGATGATCATGATGATAATAATGAACAGGAAAAAATTAAAAAGTGGAAGACAGATCTTATTTTAAGGAAATATGACAACAATAGCAAATTCCAAAATATTTATAAGTTTATAAGGTAGAGGTTTTAGATGTACGTACAGGATGACTAAATTATCAGAGTTTGTATTCAAGTGGTCAGTATAAAAAAATTAAAAGAATAAATCAGTAATTCATTAAAGGGTCTTTATTCCCAAATTTCCACAAGGACAGAAAGGACAAGAAAAAAAGTAAGGATGAAAAAAGAGAAGAGTAAAAATATTTAGAAGTCCTAACAGTACAAGTTGTATGCAGAACATATGCAGAGGAACGCTGTGGGGCTGATGTGATGGGTAAGAGCTTTTCTCTTGGTGGAGATGAAAGGAACCACCAGATCCCCAAGATCTGAAATAAGTCATATTTGACATTCATGGAACAAAAAAATGTTTTTGTTTGGTTTGAGGTTATCGTATTGTACTGTATTGTGTTGTGTTGTATTTTTTTCATACAGAAAGGAGCATTCAGTGAAACCTTAAAAGACTTCAGAAGTTTTGCCATTACCATATTAAAATATTAAGCACGTTGATATGAAAGCCATCAAATATAACAGGTTTTATTCTTTATAGCCTGAAATTTAAAAAAAAACCTTCTGTTTGTACCTCCTACAGCACAGTGTCTCTAGAGCTAACTGCAATAAGATTATTATGTTGTTCACGGATGGTGGTGAAGAAAGAGCACAAGAAATTTTTCACAAATACAATGAAGACAAAAAAGTAAGTGATATATGAAATATCTTACTACATAAAATACAACAGCACAAAGAGGAACATTTAAGAATGGAAATGAAAGGTTTACTATGTGTGTAATACATATTAAAAATGTAATATTATTGAACCTTAAGGCACTTAAAGCTTTCTCAGTCCATAATATTTTTTGAAAAAAAGCATAAAATATATTTAGTCTTTTACACCTTGTGACTCATTGGCCTCAAGCGGTATAGAAATACACCACAAACCATAAAAAATTAAACTTTTAATTGACATTTTTCTTTTATTAGTGTAATCTTTCTATTTAAATTATATATCTATAGTTCCTCACTGTGAATATTCTTTATGTATTTTTGTTGTTCATCAAGCAAATGCAAAGCCAATGCCCAAGGTTAGAATCAAAATCTGAACAGATTTGTGCTGGAACATGGAAAATGCACATTTTTCCCAGTGAGGCTAATTATATCTCTGAATGTCTTAGCTAGGAGTGGGATGGCTTTCTATTGATGAAATTTGACCTCTGGTTCAACCAGAATTATAGGTTTGATATGAGAATCACTGGATGAGTTGTGGTGTTCAGATTACATTGGATTATTAGCTGTGCTGGTTTTAAGTATTGAATCTAATCAAGCTTCTGGTCTGGTTTTTGCATACTTAGAGATGTAAAACCACATGAATGTGTGTGTGTGAAATAAAACAGCTTTGTAAATTGTCTCCTACTACATTTCAGTGCAAATCTTTATATTTAGATTAATTGCTTTCTAAATAAAAGTTAAATAAGAGCTGAATTCACACTACAGCTAAGAATTTACCTTTTCTAGTGCTTGAGGATGTGCCTGTAACTGTTGGTTTGGGTTTTTTCTGGTGGGGTTTTGTATTTTGTTTTCAAAAAAAGCACCTAGATCACAATTTACCAAGATGCTTTCACAGTTGCCATGAGTGCTTATGTATAAAAGAATGGAAATACTGTATTGGAAATCCTCATATATTTGAATTAATCTTTTCAGAAGAATAACTAGAAATGCAAAGCACAATTTCCGTCTCGACTAGTGATTCACTCAGTGACCCTGAATAATCATTTTGTGTCTGCTTTATAATAGTGTTTCACATAGAATTATATGGTAGGGTTTACTTAATCTTCGTGTCTGAGCTGAAAATACGTTTTAAACTGGCAATTAAATGGAAGAACTGAAATCACAGCAACTTGTGTGGCACACGTTTGTATTCTGAAAATATATGGTAAGATTACTCTTCAAATTTGGACTCGGTAGCTTGCATTGTGTTACAACAAAAGCCGTCAGCTAAGAGAAGATCCGCAAAAGGGGGAAGATGTGTGATTCATTTCTTATTATTTTCCATTAAATTTGCCATGTTAGGAGCAAAGTATAGCAAAACATCCAGTCCAAACAATGAAACAGATTTGTAGTGCTGAGAGTCTTACTCACATCATGCCTGACAATCGATTATCCTGTGAAGCATAATAAATAAACTGTATTTGAGAATTTTCTCATTTAAAATTATTATTTTCCCACTTCCCCATTTAGACACTGAGCGTGACTTCTGTAATATGGAATATTCCTTTGGGCGGTTTGTCCTATCTATGCTCTCTCTCACGTACTATGGGAAGCTGAAAGGGTCCTTGATTTAATATAAACATTACCTGTCAACAATTAAAACAATATGTGCTATCAACATTATTCTCATACTACATCCAAACCACAGCAGATGCTAGAAAGAAAACTAACGCTACCCCACCTGAAAGCAAGACAATACAATACATTCCATTTGTCTTTTTCCCTCTAGTGAATGAGGATTTGGGAATTTCATTGTATATAACAAATATGTAATGAGATAATGGTTCAAATAGTTCTTAATAAGCACTTAATTTTTGGTTCTTTTACTCGTCTAATAAAGTATAGGGTTGCTAGAAGCCATCCTGTACTGTTTTTTTCCAAGGTGATATTGGAAATACAAGAAATACTAAGAAAGCTTTTGCAGATATAATTTGAAGAACTGTTTGGTTTCTCTTTATATTTTTCAATCTGAAACAATCCTTATGGCATTGAAGGGAAATATATTGTTGAAAAACTTCTAATGAGATTGATACAATAAATGCATTTTTAGGAATAATAATGAAACTCCGCTAACAATCTTTGATAACACCCTAATAATTTTAAAAACAATAATGCAAAATATGCCTATAGTCGTGTTCTCCTTAGAAAGACTATACTTGATTCCAGAATGATGCCATGTGAGCTCCCTTGTTTTTCCCTCTCTTTGTACTTTAATCCAGTATAATAACATAACTGACAGATACATTCTAACATGAAAAATACACATATACTTTTAATTTTTTAAAGTCATAGCCACATAGTATTACATTAGGTTTCATGTTAGGTTGCTGTCATATATTAAGTAAGACAGTTAAACAAGATAGTTAAAGCTATGTGGATCTAGATTCTGTTGTCTTTTCTGCAGATAATTTATATTTTATTTCATAAATGGCCCATTGAATGTAAGACCAATTTTGTAATTATTATTTGTAGAGAGACTGTTCAATATGAGTAAGATGTTCTGTAGTAGCACGTCATAGTCTAAATAAGTGTCAGCTGATGTCTTTTCTTGCCTGCTCCGCACTTGTTTGAACATTTTTCTTCATGTTTTGCATACATTATATAAAATATGAATCTTTATTAACTTCTTATGTCACAGTTAGTAACTTCCAATCTTAGGTACACAGTGTTGTAAATTTACTTTTTTTTTTTTTTTTTTTTTTTTTGTTTGTACAAACAAAAGACCATTCACTGAAATCTATTAATCCTTGTTTTTCATCTTCCTGATGTAAGATTGCTTCAGGTCTAAAAGTATTTTCTTCTTCATGTCAGTTGCTTCGTAATTCCTTGGCATGAAAGAAGTTTCAATAAGTTTTGGCCCGTTAGATGACATGACTTAGTGCACTCGTTTGCAGTGCCCTTAGAGCAACCTTCAAGTTAAGATGTGGAAGAATACAATAAACAATTGGAAACTACTAAAAGAGCACCTAATTTAGAGGCTGGAAAACTCTCCTGTTGAATTAGGGGATTTAATCTGTTTGAGATAGTATACAGATATATTTAAAGTAGTTTTCTGTCTTCACAAAATATTTAAAGGTTGAATATGGGAGTTATTATAAAACTTACACAGCAAAATTTAGAGAAACAACATTTCTATTTTTCATCTGTTTGAAGTGGAAATCACAGTTGTGATTCACCTTTACATGTCTTTTTCTTTTTATAAAGCCAGATTTTATTGTCACAGATTGCAACTACACGCTGTGCCTGATATTTAAAAACTGGCATGTTTACCTTTATGGTGACATTTGGGGCACTCACATTAAATGTGTGAAATACCACACGCGTGCTAAATTTCAGGAATGGGGGTGGTAAATTTTCATTTTATTTGCGCTCATACTACAGATGGCTTCACTGAAGATAGCAATATAAATTTAATTGAAATGGAGGCCCAGTAAACGTTCTCCATCCTGAGAATCTTGAATTCAGGTTGAAAATAGAAAACTAACTACAGCTTATCAGGGCAGATTGTGCACCCTGAAATCAGTGTTTTGAAGGATTGCTCAACTTATGTGAGTAGGAAAAGACCTTAAACATACCTTATGGACTTTCATTTTTTTAAAGATTCCTGGCTTGATAGAGGTAGCACAGGCGGGAGAATCTGACCTTTCGGGTAGGAGCAGAACGTTAAAATGTGTCTCCTGTTCCATTTCGACAGAATTATCTTTCATGACTGACACTGGTGAGGCTGCGCCTTGAATATTGTGTCCATTTTTGGGCTCCTCACTACAAGAAATCATTGATGTGCTGGACCGTGTCCAGAGATGGGCAATGAAGATGGTGAAGGGTTTAGGGTGAGGGAACTTGGTTTGTTCACCGTGGAAAAAAGAAGCCTAAGAGGAGACCTTTTCCCCTCTCTACAGCTACCTGAAAGGAGGTTGTAGCAAGGTGGGGGTCAGTCTCTTCTCCCAAGTCCCAGGCGATAGGACAAGAGGAAACAGCCCCAAGTTACAGCTGGTAGTGATTTCTTCCAAAATGGGACACATTCAGCATGTCAATGGAATGATAAAATGAAGTATCTATGAGAAAGCAATTGCAAAGCTTTCTTCTGAAACAAAAATACCTCCTACTGTCATTACCAGAGGAGAGAACCAGTTTCTGCATTGATTTGAACCCATTATTCACAGAATCACGGAATTATCAGAGTTGAAAGGGGCCTCTAGAGATCATCTAGTCCAACTCCCCTGCCAAAGAAGAATTGCCCAGAGCACATTACTCAGGACTGCATCCAGGTCAGTCTTGAAGGTCTCCAGAGAAGGAACTTCCCTGGGCAGCCTGTTCCAGTGCATTGTCACCCTCACCATAAAGAAGTTTTTTCTCATATTTGAATGAAAATTCCTATGTTCCAGCTTGTGCCCATTGCCCCTCGTCCTGTCACTGGGAACCACTGAAAAGACTCCAGCTCCATCCTCCTTCAATCCACCCTTCAGATACTTATAAGCATTAATAAGGTCTCCCCTCAGCCTTCTCTTCTCCAGGCTAGAGTCCCAGCTCTCTCAGCCTTTCCATATAAGGGAGGTTCTCCAATCCCTTAATCATCTTTGTTGCCCTATGCTGGACCCTCCCCAGTAGTTCCCTGTCTCTCTTGAACTGAAGAGCCCAGAACTGGACGCAGTATTCCAGATGTGGCCTCACCGGTGCAGAGTAGATGGGGAGAATGACCTCCCTTGACCTACTAGCTTGTACAACTGTAAGTCGGTAAAACTAAATCTAGGCAATGGTGTATGAATCATCCTAGACAAGGCTGAAAGTGTTAGTCCTCACTACAAGTGACCATCAAAAAAAGCCCATGACATTTCCACTTGGGGTAGCTGTGGGATTGTCATCAGGTCTCAGATTGAATGAATGTAGCTTTCTAGTGTTACTCATAGAGCTGAAAATAGAAAGAGCGTCTTTCTCAACACTAATATCAACCTCAGATAGAGCTTAATAGCTGTCAATGTGTACCCCAACAGTTCTTGCCTTTCTGAGTGTGTGATGGATTTGTGACACAGTATTTTTATCATAAAGTAATGAAATGAAGGGTTGGATGAAGCAAGCAACATTCTGGTTTGTATCTGAATAGCATGTAACATAACTTTATAGATAAATTTTAAGCCTGTTTTTAAGCTTCCTGGATTGTAGAATGTTCTCTGCCCTTCCCTACATTAGCTTTCTGCGGTCTTGAGAAAACCAGCTGCTAAGATATCTCTCCTTCCTCCTGATAATTCCCCTGTCCTGTGAATTCCTGTGAAACAGGAAATCTCAAGCAGAAGAAATCTCCAGCTAGCTGGTTAAACTGGCTCCCTGGCTCCTTACCTAATCATTTCTGTCGTAAGAGTGTGTCATCATCCAGCTGTTAATTTTAATTTATTGTATCTACTGTGACATGCAAAACTGGTAAAGCTAAATTATGTGTGAACCTTGGGTCAGTACTCATAAATTCTACAATCTATTCCTTTTTCTTTCAGAGTAAAAGTGGAGATCATGTTATTAGAGTGCTCACTGAAGAAATATCTTATTCTTAAAGCAAATTATCTATGTTTTACCTCTTCCTTAGCTCCTCTTATTAATAAAGGGTTTGCAATCTACCCACTGTCCCAGCTTCTGGGTTCCTAACAGATTAGTGCCACAAAATTAATGAGTTTAAATGTTCCACATCAGCAGTCTTCTGTGACACTTATTATCCAGACATGCTTCAGTAATAGTCGACTTGCACAATAATAAGCTATTTAAGGTCCTAACTGTGTAAATCCATGCAATAACATTTTTTTTTCTAATTTCTTTTTCAAGATATTAGGCACACTTTTTTCCACATAAACCTAAATTTTGAACCACAGTTAACTGATAGTACGTGAAGCCTTCTTCCCTTGCTAGGAGTCAGACTATACTATTATCTCTTTTTCAAAAATGTTGTCCTTCTAGCAATCTTCCCCTAAGCTGACACATCACTAGCACTTGTGCATGCCTGGACATTGCTGTTAGATTACAGCAGTCTATCAATACCTATCCCATACTCTTTCATTAACCCCTTTTACCCTGGCCTATATAACCTCACATTTAAGGTTTTTGTTAAATGCTTCATTAAGAAGTCACATCCATTCTATTCCTTCTCCCTTTTTCATCTACTTTTCCATTCAACTGTCTCATCCCCTGTGCTGTTCTATATATGTACGCTAGTTTGTTAGGCAAGATTGCTGGAGACTTAGGAGGTACAGCAGAAAATGCAATGGGTCCGATGAGGGTTTGACTTAGGAAGAAGATCTGCATGCACAAGAACCTCTTCATGCACATGTCCGCAGAAACGTTCATGTGTTGATACTGAGATCCTCTTTAGGCCGCTGTTTTCTAATGAGAATGCATCCACTTAGGTTACCATGGGACATTTTTATCTACTCTGCAAGATAAAACTCCACATGGTGGTGTTGAGAACAGCAGAAGGCTAATAAAAGTTTTAATATAGCTCTGTTGAAAAGTAACTTTATCAGTCATATTAGAATCATGTGTATCTGTTACATAAAACCCAAGTGGCAGATTATTTCCTTCAAATTTGGCATGGAGGGGGCAATTTGATACTTCTATTTTTGTTAATTTTCAATTCCAAATGGCTACATTAATAGTGATTGATTCAGGTTATCACATAGAGATTGATGCTGCAGATGGCATAAAATGATTAATCAAGGAAACAGGGATAAGATGTTGCTTGATATAGAAAGCACATTATGTTTGTTTGGGGATGAAAGCATGAGTGTCAGACTGCATTTTACTTATTTATACAAACAAAGTGCTTCATACAGGATAACTGTTGAGGTTAGATATTAGAAGGTTCGTCCCAACTCAGTTGCCTTGTGTATTAACTCTGCATTCATTCTGGTGAATTTGGATTACAGTGAAATGCAGAGTTGATTGTATTCTTCTGTAATTCAAGAATTGGAGGAATAGGATATTCTGCATTGGTCAAATTAATACCTAGGCCACGCCTGCTGATGTTTATTTAACTTCTTTAAAGTATCCAGTTCCACAGCTTCCTTAGGTTTTCTCATTTTTTTGTCTCAACACCTACCTCTTCAGAAAGTGTTCCCTATATTTCCTTAAGGCAAAATAAGCCTAGAGAGTTTCTCCTTCTCATTTTACATTTCTTACAGAGAACAAGTAATTCTGATCATCATTTTCTCCTATGTTTTAGGAAACTATTTTTATGTTGTCACCCTCATCCAACTTTTATTTTCAACTAAGCAAATGACTTCTTTCAAATTCTACATTACATCCTAAATTCTCTTCATTCTTCATTCTCTCTCCCATTGCTTACAATGGCATGTCATCACTAATTTACTTAAAACATGCTCTCGAACAGTTGGAGAAACTTAAGCGGCATCAAAAGAACAGAGTAGTTTCTGTAGCTTATTTTTTTTCCATGCAATACTTATGTAAATACAGCATAGTATATAACTTACATTTTTGAAACTGCATTATGTTATTGGAACATATTTGGTGTTGCTTTTCTCTGATATTTTTACCCTAACGTCTGTCTTTTACAGGTATCATTCAAATTCAGATCCTGTGTTTGATTTTCTAAGTATTTTTAATCTTACATAGCATTAGGCAGTTTCTTCCTGTACATTTAATTTATTCCTCTTCATGAATTGTCAGCTTTCTTCTAATCCTTTATTCTTTAGATTATTTTATGACAATACTAAAAAACTAATTCTCTGAGTTTTTTGAAGTCTGTCTCTGAAATGTCACCCCTGTTTTACTGCTGTCATACCTTCCTTTCCTCAAAATAAAAATCACTTCTTGATCTTTCATTCAAATAATCCTCTTTCTTCTAGATTTTCAGTTAATTCCTCCTTGAAATTCAGAAATAAATCTAACTGTTCTTGGCATCTTCTTGAATAAGAAATTTTCCTAACCTGCTGCAAGATATTCAAGAATTATGATTCACATCATATTTTTTGTATTTGCATGATCCTCTATAATTAATGTTATAAAGGAATGTTTATTAAAGGAAGTGCCATAAGTAAATCTCACAGAACTGACTGTACTGAGTGTAACCATAAACAGAGAAAATAAGTTGTATTGCTATAAATGCCAGGTAAGAGATCCTCACTAATCCTGTTCATTTAAAATACTAGGAGTGGAGAAAATTTAGAAGTTAAAACTTATATTCTACAGATAGAGAAGTAAAACTGGACACAAGAATAAAGTTAATATGATTATGAAGATAAAGAGATGCTTTTCTATAAAATTACCTGTTACATAGTCAGGATTTTGATGTTTGTGTACTCACAGAGTCTAGAGTTTTCCAAAGGTTAACTTTACAATGTTGGTATAAAAGTGCAACTTTCTGGGAAGAAACTGCATAATTTTTCCACTTAATAGAATAAATAATATACATAAGCTAATAAAACTGAATATATTTTTAAAATGAATTAACTATTACTATGTGACTAAAACTTGATACAAATCTTAGTTTCTAAATGCTGCTCAGGCCAACTTGTATTTAAGATGGACTTCAGTGTTAGTTGAGCATTAGTCCCATGGTAAATGGAATTTCAGATGGGATGGACACCTCTGAATAAAAAATTTGGTGATGCATTGGGAAAACATCCAGACAGAAATATGTAGGAAGCTTTAGACTGGGGCTCAAAGGGAGAAATTACAAAATGGGAATCTCTGTAGTAGGCAAGAGAATAAGGGAACAGCTGAATGAAACAGATGGTGATGCAAGATGTATATATGGAGCAGCCTAAACAGATGACAGGTAAAGAAGGAAATGAAAATTTCAAGAAACAAAGTTACAATCCATTCAGATAACAAGAAATATGTGTTTGTATGTTCGAGAAGAACAACAGAGGAAAAGGGTATGAAATGGGAAATGAGAAAGTGTAAGTGTGGGTGTACTATAAACTTAAGCAAGTAGAGAACCTGTGCAACGTAAATGTAAAGTATTAGAGATTGCTGCAGACATTGTAAGGAAGGGTTGCTTCGTAGGAGAGACCATCAGTACCTGAGATGGAGGAGCACTGTTTGAGAAATCTTGTCAATAGAAAGAATTGTTACACATAACTAGGAAGGCCTTTTGGTATTGCATTTTTGACACAAAGCAAAAAAAAACCCCAAAAAACAACAACAAAAAAAAAATAACACCAAACTCATCTCTCAAGTAAGGATTGAGTTTTCTGGTAAGAAACAGAGAAGACTGAAGTCTCTAATTAGAAAGCAACTTGGATTCAAAATCCTGATTAGTCTCAAAGAAAAGACTAAAACCTTCTCTGTCATATGCCCAGGAAATCATAGTCACATTCTTTAATCTTTTGCACTATATAGCATAAATTTTACTATACAGCATTTAATGTACTATATAGAATAGAGTGTCTTTAATATAGACTGAGAAACTGACTTTGCAATCTTGTATGGAAAATAACATTCAAGCATGAGCTTTTATTTTCTTTTGAGGGGAGTTCCACAAGCATTTTTACAGGTATGATTCCTAAAAAATAGAGGGGAAAAGAAGTTTCAAAAAATCTGGTGGTTTGTGTTTTGTTGGTTTTGGATTTTTTTCACAACAGAGTCTGCCCTTATATGTAGTTTTTGAATTCTTAGCCTATTATGTGTCTCCATTCCTCTGGTTTTATATTCATCTTCTATTTGAAGTCTGCAATTTCCGTGAAATATATTCGTTAGCCTTGTAGCAAATTAAAAAATTATGTATCCAATGTTTGCTGAGGCTTAGGTGGGAATTGTGTACTTCATAATCTCATTATAATATACATTGTCTCATATATGGCAAAAGAAAACATTTAATCCATACTGACAAAAGAACATGGAATGCAAGCTGCAAATGCCTTTTTTTTTTTTTTTTTAAATGGATCTTTTAACAAGGAAGAATTTAGTTTATTTACAAATGATTTTATGAGGTCACCTCTTTGAAGGTGATGAATGCAAACTGTCTCTACTGTGTTCTGGGTCCTAAACATACACAGGAAGAACAACAACAACCACCTCAATGCTTTCTTTTGCAAACTAAGTCCGTAGATGCTATTTTATTTGAAAATAAAAACAAAGACAACCCCAAAACCCTTTAAAGCAATATTTTATATATAATAAAATTCTCTCTAAGTATATTTATACATAAGAATGAAGACTTTTTTTTCTTTTTTCAATAAAAAGACAGATTTTGTGAGGCATGATTGAAATTCACTTATCTCACATCACAAACTGAAAAACAGCTTATATCTTGTCACCTAAAATGTGATTTCACTATAATACATTGTCTCTGTTCTTCTCTTTCAGCTACTCTGAATGAAAAAATTGACACCTAGATTAACTAAGAACACTCTGTTACAAACTGTTAAACACACCAAGGCTATAGACAACCCCCAAGGTTGTTTTCCCTGTGGCTTGCATGTAGGATTTGTTCTATTTATTTTTTTTTCCTGAAAATTTAGTTTATTTAGCTGATTGCAAAAGAAGTGAAAATGCTTATCACTCAGTATAGGAGTGAACAGTGTCATTTCATTATTATTACACCATCCATAGGATAGATGGTATCTGTAAATCTGTATATATGCAGTGTTTCACATCTCACATCACTGATATTTCAGGTGCAGTTTGGCAAGAAGTGCAACGTGTGAGCATGGACAGTGATTGCATTAATTGCTAACTGTGAAGGACGGTCTCTGTTACATGACTGAGCGTTAAGACTGCGTCTTTCAGCCATGCTAGGACATGTGCCAGTTGCTGACAGCAGGCATCGTCACTCCCTGCTTGGGTCAGTAATGGAACCTCTTACCTGAAAGCACACACAAGGTCATGTTGCCCTGAGCACAGTCCTATACAGAAATGCTGCATTTCCATTGTTATACAGTAGTTATTATTGGATTTTTCCTCCTAAAAAAATGAAAGGGAACCAAACTTGAAAATTTTTCCTCCTTTATTCTTCCTCTGTTACGATGATCCAAAGATACTCTTCTATCTCCAGGTCAATCTCCAAGAAACAGCATTTGAACGGGGGCAAAAGTCCCTTCCCTTATTTACCTGGTGTACCCTTTGTCAAGCTTATTAAATTGTTTTCATTTAGAATTTTCATGTGATGAACAGACCATTGTAAAATTAGACATGAACTTTGTATAACTGAGAATTCTAGAGAGAAAGATTTCCTGTAAATGGGTTGTGCTGGAAATGAGAATTTCCAATGGCTCTTCCCTTCCTCCCCATTCTTTCCCTTCTTCTAATACAACTGTTTGGCATTTGCAGCTGTTTTAATTTCAGTCAGCATTTTACACACTGTACAAAAGCTGGAGAACTGGGAGTAAAAAATGGAGTAACTATACAAAGGGGATAGTTAGTACACTATTTTCAAATAAAGACTATTTGCATGAAAACAAAGGTCAGATAACCTGATTAAAATTATTGTTCTAAATATTCAGCAGAATATTAATTTTTTTTCTTTAAATCCTTAACTGATATTTGTAATATTTCTTCCCTGAGGCTTATGAGGCCAAAAACCAAAACCAAACCAAACCAAAAAAAAAAACAAACTGAAGCAAAACAAAATAAAAAAATAAAAAAAAGAAGGCTTTGTGTCACAATATGAACAGTAAATACTCTCTAATTAAACTGGTCTTTTTCAGCTTCTCTGCTGCCTCCAAATGTTGTTTTGACTATGAAAGAAAAGCCTAAAATGCTTTTTAATCCAGAATACAGAGGGAATTACTTCGTCAACTCCTTTGTCTGTTTACTGATATGGGCCACCAAATTTCAAGGACCACTCAGAAAAAAAAAAAAAAAAAAAAAACCAACACTTTTTCTTCAGGGAATGCTAAATGCTGAGTGTTAGGGAGAAGTAGCTTAGGGAAAGGAGGAATTTAATTGTTTTTCTTTTCAACACACTTTGTTATTAATATAACCAAGGAAAGAAACGCATCAAATGAATAAATAGAATCATAGAATGGTTAGACTTGGAAAGGACCTTAACGATCCTCCTGTTCCAACCCCCTCTGCCATGGGCAGGGACACTTCCCACTGGAGCAGGTTGCTCAAAGCCCCATCCAGTCTGGACTTGAACACCTCCAGGGATGGGGCATCCACAACTTCTCTAGGCGACCTGTTCCAGTGCCTCACCACCCTCACAGTAAAGAATTTCTTTCTGACATCTAATCTGAATATCCCCTCTTTCAATTTAAAGCTGTTACCCCTTGTCCTGTCACTGCACTTCCTGACAAAGAGTCCCTCTCCAGCTCTCCTGTAGGCTCCCTTCAGATAGTGGAAGGCTGCTATAATAAACTACTATAAAAGACTAATTCTGGACTATTTGAGTATTTTCTAGATAAATTCCACTTCTGCCTTTCAAAAGGATGGGTTAAACACAAAGCAACCTCATTGCACTCTAAGAGAGACATATTAAGCCACTATTTATATTAGTAAATTCAAGTCTTAAACCACTATTTATATTAGTAAATTACATAGGGCTATGACAGGGGTTTGAACACTGTCCTGCAGTCTTTTATAGGTTTTGACTGCTAGTTAAACGTAGGAGGTTTTCAGCCTCTGCCAACTGGCGTGCTCCCAGACAAGGTGCTGGGACTTCTCCCAGTAGCAGAAGGAAAGGGGAAGAGGGCAGGAGCAATGGTTTAGCTCCTGTGCATGTGTGTGTATTTGCTGCCACAGTTGCTCTTGAGGCCAGAGAGTTGGTCAAGGTGCAATTTTTGGTAGGGTGGACACAGCTTAATGGACTCTCAAACCTAAATTCAAGCACATCATTGTGAAGTCTGACTGGAGTTTTTGAAAGCATAGCTTTTCTCTTTCTTATGGCTGTTCTTGAGACTAATGTTCTAAAAAGCTAATAAAACAGAGCTGATTTATACCTACAGCTGGAAGACGTTGAGATTAAAAACTTCACCTTATTTGTGGAGACACTGTAGTACAGAATATATAGCTTCCTCGTTGTTATGCAGTATTTCTATCTTAAGCATACAGAATAGAATAATTCTACTTGTACTTCAGTGATACTTCTGGCTCATCAAAGACTGAGCCTAAACTAGGTAAAGACTTAAAGAATTGCATCATCAGTGATTCATCAAACTAATTATGCTCAGTTTATCAGTAGTAGATTAGTGGGTATAATTTTAGCCATGTGGCGGAGGAGGAAGGGACACCACGAGCTGGCCCTTCAGTAAGGAATGAGTTGCTGCAGTTCCACAAGGTGGCACTAAAAGATGTAGAACACTGTAACTGAATTAATATTGTTTTAGTTTTGTGACAGTGATTTTTGTGACTGATTTTTTTCAATGTGTTAAATATAATGGTGTTTTCAACCACTGCACTGCAAAAAAAAAAATCCCCATTTACATGCAGATAAGTTTTCTTTGTGAGGAAGCAAAGAAATATGGACAAAATAACTTTTTTTTTTTTTTTTTGAAAGACTGCAATTCTCGAAACACATTTAAGGGTTCACAGCATTCACTTTAAAGGAGTTCTTCAGTGAACATTCAGCTTTCATTGTATGCATATATTATGAAGACTTCAGCTATAAACCTCAGTTTTTAATTCCTTTGGTAGAGTAATTGCATAAAACTACCACATATAAATGGTCTTGGATCTATTTTCCCAATATATTAAGACCAGTAAATAGGTTTAGGCCCATATTATTGTAGAATCATATCCAAAGCAAGTAAGATCCTCCAATAATCTCCTCATATGTAACAAACATAGTTTTTTCTTTATTCTAGGATAGAAGGAGAATTAGCATTAGATTGTAATAATGACACTAATTTTTAGTGTCATTATTTCTGTTCTTTATTAGGCTATAATTATACAGACTATAATTAGACTACGAATTTGTAAGTTAGCATTGCAGCTTGAAGTTTGAGGTTGAATTGTAGTGAATGAAAGATATTAATGATAGTGAAGACTGCAAATATACGTGGTAAGTCTGAGAGAAATTATTCACTGTGGATAAATGTCTAGAAAAGTAGTTCCAAGGACCTGTTCTATAAGTCTTTAAACACAAGCCTCAATGAAAGCATTTTTTTCTATTGATGTCAAGGGGGTTTCTTGGCTAGTTAAATGCCTTGCTGAAACAGAGCTCAGAGGGTCAATTATGTGAACACTCGAGCAGATGTTTTATCAAATGCATTTATACTTTCTTCACATCTGTAAATTCAAAGATGTTCTGCCTGCAATTAACTTTGCATCTAAATATTTGAGAGCTAAATTCTTATTGTTTCCCACATGAGTTTTTCTTCTGAAATTCCCAAGTCTACACATATTTTGGGAGATTACCCACAGCAAGATGCAAATCCTAAGGTAGTCATAATATTAAAAATACAACCTCATACATTTCTGTTGCCACTCTTGGCATTTCCTATTTTGCCATAAAGTTGTGAATTCTGCATTTTGAGTTCTAGACCTTTAAAACTTTACAACCTTATCAGCTGACTAGGTTTTAGACCCTACTGCTTAGGTCATCTCTGTGTTTTTCCCAATTGCTGTTAAGGACAAAATGCGTGGGCAGTCTGAGACACATAAAAAAGCCTAAAACTCCAGCTTCTGAACTTTCTTGAGCCAGTATTCAGAGCAGTGGAAGCGTGAATTTGATCAAACCAAGAACCATGAACTCAGACCTCTCTTGTCTGAGCTTGAACTCTCATCTAAAGGATTAGAGGCACCACTGTCACAATAATTTTGAAAAGAGTAAGCCCTGCTCAGTCCATCACAACACAACCAGCTTTTCATGAGTGAATAACATAGTTGTCTCCATACTAGTGAATGGTCCAAGGCCAGGGTGCACACTGGAGAAATGTCCACAGTTATCCATACTGTTTGTTAACAGAGCCAATGGTATGGTTCTTGGCCTGTAGGTATCAGCTCTTTTGGACAATGTCTGGGTTCAGTTCAGGGGGTAGCATGAGCCAGGCTGTTCCCAAAAGACTTTATAATGAAACTACCCAATATGGGGTGTGGGACAGGGAGGGAAGAAGGCAATATAATTTATCCGTAGAGATGTGAGGCATGCTGTGCCACTTGCCCTCATGGCCTGAGAAAGAAAAGAGGTTATGTCCCATTTTATTTCTACGTAAACATAGCCTAAGGGACCTTAAAACTTCCCTCTAGCACATCATTGTGAGTCTTACCCCTGCTGTTAAACACAGAACTTCTATTTTCTTCTCCCTGTGCTTCCTAGGAAAGCTGCTTTACCTTTATAGATATAATCCAAATGGTTCAGGACAGCATCCCCAGCATTCCTGAATTGCACAGTTCAGCATGAAAAATTATGGAGTGGAATTTAGATGACACTCTGTATTTTGTGCTTCCTACTGGCCATTCCTAGGTGGTTTCCTAATTTGTACCTAGGATTTTCAGATAGTCCTCTGAAGTTCTGTTCTCAGTTCAAATTTGTCATACATGCCTTCTGGTCTCAGTTAGTTCATAGGAGAAGCCAAAATCAGCTTCAGATTTCTACCGACAGATGTGAAGACAGCAAGGAAAAAAATGGATTTAGAGTTTTAACTGTGGCAGCTTGAAAACCACATAACATTTCCCTGACCTGCATCAGAAGAGTACTAAAGTGATTAAGTGGTTAAAGGTTATATTTTCAAGAGATCTAGAAGACAGAGTGCATAATGGAATTTAGAAAAGTGGGTTTATAATTTTGTTCAGAAAAAAAATAGGTTTTGTGTATTGTCCTCTTATTTCAGAAGTGTTCCTTCTAAATATAAACTGCAAACAAATTTTCATCAGAACTGACAATCTGTGCACTCATTAGTGGGAAAAATAATTTCCTGGATCATGCTGGAATTACTGCATTGTTCCTCTATATCACAGCTATCTATATTGGTTTGGAGTAAAGGAGAGTACGTGTGAATCTTTGCTTGCAGTTGTGAAGTCAAGATTGAAATATTCTGAAATCATATGGTCATTGTGAAAACTGAAGTTGCATGGTTTGATGAGATCAATTTTTGTCTCATCTAGTTTGCTTATCTAGTGGTAGAGAAAATGCACTCGTACTGGTTTTACATGATAGACATAAGATGATGGGATTCATCTTGCCTAAATCTAGTTGAGTAAATTAATCATGTATCTCTCTTAATATCTGATAAGGAATCATGTATACCTCCAAAGGTCACAGTCTTTTCTTAAATAGTGTTTTCTTAAAAGGTGCACATAAAAAAAGCAGCACAGAATTCAAGACAAATACTTTATCTGTTAAAAATATGCATGTTCAACCACTCTGAATGACTTGCAATTTCTCAAACTCTCGTAGGCCTACACATGCTGCCTACTTATATACAGTGATCTAAACAAGGGTGATTTTTGTCCTTAGTTACCACTTTGAATTAACTTCACTCAAACTTTTCATTTTTGTAACACTCATAACAAGATACACCCAAAGGAAAAGCCTAATTTCATCTTACATTATTTTATTCCAATAGCAAAATGAAGAAATAAGACAGGTAAAAGCAACTGAGATCTTTAGGGAAAGCAACCTTTCCATGAGAAGTTCTTAATTTCTATCTTTATCACAACTCTTTTAAGAGTCATTATCCCCTAATATCTGTGCAGTCAGAATCCTTCAAATAACCTTTGTTTTTATAAGCTTTTTCTGCTAGAGAGAAATGCAAAATTTATATATATATATAATTAGACAATTATATTTTCTTCAAAACAGTACTTCTTACTCTATTTTCTGTAGCTTTCTTTATTTGTCTACCACTTCTTCTGATTAGAAAATGGATTTTAGCTTGTTTTCCTTTGATTTCCTTCATAGGATCCTAGGATAAGTCAAGTTGCAATGGCCCTCAGGAGGTCTCTAGTCCAATGTCAGGAATAAGATCAAGCCAGGTTGCTCAGGGCTTTATTGAATCTGGTCTTTAAGTCCTCAAAGAAGGCAGATTTTACAACCTCTCTGGGCAAGACTGTGCTGCCTGACAGTCTGACTGTCCTAACATCAATTCTACACTTGTTTTGCATGTTAATAAGTATATTGTTCTACTATATACTGTAAATGAATAACACAAAGAATAAAAGATTTTGTGTTTTCTCCCCAAGACTAGTTTCAGAATGAGAAAAATACAGAAAATTAGCTACCCATTGCCAGCACATGATATATTCCTGACAGGTCTAGCACAGCTCTGGACTTGAATATTCGGCAGTAGGAATTAGGACTTACATTTCAGAACAGTTTCAAGACTGTATCTGACTGGGCTGTCAGAGCAGGCTGGTGCTTGTCTCTAGTTCTCCATTTAAGGGTACGAGTTTTCTGGAAGTACTTCACTTCGAATAGTCCCACTGAAAATCAGAAGGTGTGGTGGCTCCTATAGGTTTTTCTGAATGTTCCGTTGCCTTTTGTTGATTAGAAAGTTATGTTTCTTCATGAAGAGAATAAATGGATCTCCCCTGTATAGAGGCAAGGTTGCACTGTCCCTGGAAAACAGTTTGTGGGAGAGAAGTGTCCGTCTGCTGATATGAACGGTGTAGAGAAAAAGTCATAGTAAAAGGACCAGGGAACCTGTCGTGTATGTAGAACATACAAGGCTGCAGAGAAGCACAGAAAAAAAATAACCAGGCCTTTGTGGTGATGGAAAACAACTTCTTGGGATCAAAAAGTACTTGGCAGTTGCTTCAACTCAGAAATCCACTTGGTTGTAACCAAACTTAAAGGACAGGCAAAGGGAGAGGTGCTCATATCTATTGTGTCTGATCTAGTTGCTCCAAGTTTCTCAGTCATATAGTCCCCATTAAAAGTAATTAAACTTGTCTTTTTTAGTTTAAAAGCCTTTTGTCTTCTTTGGAGAGGTGTTTATAAGGAAAATGTATAGACAGACACATCTCAGTCCTTTGGCTGACTCTAGGTCCTGTCACAGAAAATGTTAGCACAGACCATGTTTTTTTGCTAAAATTGGCTTGTTTAATTTGACTTGCTGACTCATTTTTCCAGCTGGTCTGTCATTCTACTCAATTCCAGATGAGGCAATAGGAAAAAGAAAACTCTTTTGAATGTTCCACCCTCTTGCCAAACCAAGTAACAATTAAAAACTCCAATTTTCGTTGCAATTCTTTATCTCTGTTAATTATCCAAGGAACAGTAAATCAGATATATTGTCCTCTGCTTGTTGTCAATAATTTAAATCCTAAATTCTTTATAGATTGGTTGCAGATTTAACATGCTGTTTCTTTTCCCAAAATTACATAGTATTTTGCAACTTGAATCCAATACTGTGCTTCATTTTCACATTTGAGATCTAATGCTAGACAGTCCAATCTAATTGACTCATGTTGTATACACACACAAGAAAACCCACATGACTCTATCCTAGCTTAATTAGTTACTTTTAATCCAAAGAAGACATCAGGTTACTCAACTATTGAACTAGTGGCCTTCAGTTGAATTTTTCTTATTGCACTGTAATTTTTGAGAAGGATGTAATCTGAATCAAGTTTTTAGTGGACACTGAACTGGGAACAGTCATGAGTCCTAAAAAAGAGAGACAGAAGTGTACTAGGGAGGGACCTTGTGAGCTGACAGATACCGATAGAAAATAACATTGTGATATTCTGCTTGGAAAAAATAGATGGTAATTAAATAGAAACAGAAAGATCCATTAGAAAATTTGTAGCTGACATTGTGTAAAAGAGGTCAAGAACAATTTTGCAGGGGATGGCAAATGTAACTTGAATTTACAATGTGATACAGTATTAAAAAAATAAATGAGATGTAGACATATCAGGTGAAGTCATATTTGCAGTATTAGTACTGATATTTTCAAGGTAATAGAAGGCATTTTTCATCTGTCCCTATCCATATGAATTATGCGGAAAAAAAATATTTGCCATCATACATGTTCAGTCATTCCCACACCAATCTGGGTAACTAGAATTATAATTGGCTTGACTCTCTACTGAGAAAAGACCCTGTGTAGACTTATTAGTTTTATTGAAAACCTTCAAATTTTAAGGTTTAAAATTTGTATTTAAACAAGCACCTAAATCAGCATTTGGTGCAGCGGAGTATGTGCTTTAATTCTGCTTTTAACTGCAGAAACAAAGTTTTTCTATTGGTAAAGCAAATCAAAACATACTGTTAATTAAAAATGACATCTAGCACAAAGCTTTATTCACCTTCCTTGCAGATAAGGGTCAATACTAATAACGTTTTATCAATTGCTAGCTGTTGACTGATATTTTGGAGTTAGTCCTACAGCTCTTGGTTAATACATAAGCTCTGATTATGTCACACAATTTTTGTTGCTTATTTGACAAGTGAAGGTATAGGTATCAATCACACATGCTAAATATTGTGATGAAAAGTTCTATAAATAACCAACTAAAAATTAGCAATGATCAGTAGTTTACAAGGAGTCTCTGCAATGTTATATTGTGATTATTATTTAAAGAAAACATTACCATCTTACTCAAAGACTGCATGCAAACTAATTGTACTATGGTTTAAATTTAAACATAGTCGTCAAGTTCCATAGAAAGGACTCTATATTCTGATTTCACATTGTGATCTGTAAAGTGAAATGATAAAGTTAAAGGTCCATAAAGAAAGATGCCGGTAAAGGAAAGGCAGTCTAGTCCTTGGACACTCCTTCAGAGGGACGTAACAACAGTGAAAAGCTTAATAAATCTGTTGGGAAAATATTTTTCCCACCTTTTACAGAAACAATCAGCTTTGGAGTGAAATATTCAGGCAGAAACTGAAACTTAATATATGTAATCTTTCTATGTGTATTGTAGGATTTTAAATTTGTATACAGCAATACTGATTTTTGGGTTTAATTTTTTCTCATTCAATTCAGGCAATTTACATTGCCTGATTAAAATCAGCTGAAAAGCCTGTTTTCAGTCCAAAACTTGGATAGAATTTGGTGAATTCATGACACCTCTCAGTTGCTGGACAGACTGGAGTTGCCTTGGCTAAACAGAATAGAATTATGACTATAAAATATATAGTTTTAGTGACTATCAGGAGCTTAAAATGAAATATCAGGAGCTTAAACCTTTCATGGACCTCTGCTGAACTGATTTAGTGGTTTGCATGAAAAAGACTGAAAATCTGAGCAAAACAAGAATTCATGTTCTGTAGTATCTGAAAATTTCCTTTCTTTATTTCCTGAAAATGTTTTATATCCTAAAATCCTGGTTTGCTGTTCTTTGAATTCCACTGCCGTGCATATGTTCACTTTAATTCATTGGTGAGCATCTAATTCTGATAAGAGCCAACTAATTTCAGAAAACCTGAAAAGGTATACTTACTACTCTAGGGAAAAAAAAAAAAAAATCATTCAACAAAATGAAAGATGCATGAAAGAACATTCTTCATGGTTTCTACTTCATGGACCAAATAACAGGAATACATAAAATATCAATATAACAGTGTATGTACTATGGTGATAGAAAATTAATGGTGCAGTTCTCTTTTTCTGTTCAATTGTATGAAAAATCCAATATCACTAACTTGAGAGTCACAGCCAATTAATGACATGTAGTTATATGCATTGTTTTTTAACTCACATAGGTACGTGTGTTCACATTTTCTGTTGGTCAACATAATTATGACAAAGGACCCATACAGTGGATGGCCTGTGAAAATAAAGGTACTGCATTTTTACTTGAGCTTTGGATAGACAATATCTTTATTATTCTCTAAAAACTGCAGATTTTTTTTCAGTCTAATATTTAGTTACATTGTATTTTTTAGTAAAAGTTCCAAAAATTTATTTGATTAAATAGTGTTTATATGTATATATATATGTATAAAGAATATTCTTGCTTATTTATTTCTGATTATTTAGGACTTTTTATTGTAAGTAAAACATCAGAATATTTTTATTAATAATGAGATATAATGGTTCAGTTTTGAGAAATCTTGTAATAGCCATCTATGAAAAGATGGAACTGATGACAGATAAGAAATTAAGCAAAGCTGTTTTATATTAGGGGTTACAAGACCAGATGACTT
>VXBJ01005238.1:430549-553356 GCA_013400055.1 Nycticryphes semicollaris
AGGGGTTTCAAGGCCAGATGACTTTCCTTTTTTTTTTTTTTTTTTTTTTTTTTTTTTTTTTTTTTTAATAAAACTGTCGAAATTATTCTTGCTGCAATTTCTTGGCTTCTAAAAACAACTGATATTTTTTATTTTTATCCTGATTTCTTTATATAGAAAATAAGTTTAAAAGGTGAAAATAAGGAAGCAAAATGCTTTCTCCTAAAATTTCTGCATGAAAAATAGGGTCAGGAACATGTAAAAAGCGTGTGGAAAAAAGTGTCTCAAATACCCTATAGCAAAATTAAGGAATAAAAGATAAGAGATAAATACAGATATATAGAAAAAAGACAAATTATAAAACAATATTGTTTAATATTTTAAACTGAGCAATTTCTATTCCTGTCTTAAAATGTGATGGTATTTTACAAAGCAGTAAGAAACAAGAGGTAAGAGGTGGGATGAATTACAAAGGGTCTTGAAAATTAGGAGTGCCAGGAAAGGAGGATAAAGATATGGTTCTCAGGCATGAGAATAGCATAAACCAAAGGTAGGAGGAAGAGAAAGATACAGGTAAAAGAAAAAAAAATAATTATAGATTAATTCCTTGCCTGTATGAATAGCATGCATATCATAGTCTCATGAATGCCTCAGTAGGCTGGCAAGTTATGCAGAAGGCACTACAACTTCATGAGAAGCAGAATGTGTTGTCAGGTAATTAAAGGAAATCAACATTTGATTTTTTGAACAGGGAATTTCTAACTAATATCTTTGTAACTCAAAATACAGCGTGCATGTGAACTCCAATGTTTTAAAACACATGAGGACCAGCTGGCTTAAAGCATAACTACCTATGTCAGCTTACTACCAAGGCAAAATGATCATAAACTTCTGTCCAAAACTGATGTGATTATTTGTTTACACATCCAATTTTTCCTTAAGTTTTAATTTAATATGAAGTCACAACTTGCTTGTGGCAATAAACAACTAGCTTTGGAACACTTACCTCTCCAGGCCTCCCTGTTGCCTTCTAATTTGACTTAAAACTTACTTGGTCTGAAACTGGCTCTCAGTGCCTGGCTTTTCAGTCTTATTGGTGCATGTGGGCAATATTTTTAATTCAAACAAATAAGTTATATAATCAGTGATGAATAAAGACATTTCTGATGCTTAGACAGAAGAAATACCAGTTTGATTTTTTCATCCCTTCCACAGAGAGCCTTCTATTTTTCTGCTATGAACTTCACTGGTGTGCCAGACTGTAGCTATATTCTCATTCCTGCATGCATTCAGCATAGAACTACGTTGTTGCCACAGTGTATTAAAACGACCATTGCATATCAGAGTAATTGGAAATTCAGGGGTACAAATTCAGTACATTTTCTCAGCTTTAAAAACAACAGACAAAAGAAACACTTTATATACCCTCACTGCTTAAGAGTAACTAGCTTGGCCTATATGGTATGGTAATGTCATATGTGGCCACACATCATTTCTAATAAAATTAAATTAGAAATTACAAGCTAAATGAAAATACTCAAGATTAAGAGACTAGCAATATATTATAATAAAATGGTACTGTTTCTGTTCAAATTTTTAGGTTATTATTATGAAATTCCATCCATTGGAGCCATAAGAATAAACACCCAGGTAAGTGGTGTTGGCCAAATGCAGATACAGTTTTTAACATAAAATAGTGGAGTCATTTCTGTTATGTAATATGTTGCATTTTCCCTGTTTAAATACACTGAATTTTAAGATACACTGCATTAAGAACAGAGAAAACAAATTAAGGCTTTCTTTTACATACGAGGTATTATTGTGTTAAAGTATTCTAATTTCTTTATTTCTTTTTAGTAGCTGCAGTGAGCCAATTTACAGCTGATCGCTTCCCTGGCCAGCTGGCCCACAGCAGCTTGTATCCTCTAAAGCAGGCTGACCATGTGCACACAACATAGCACTTGACGCGATCTGCATCCTGCAGACCTCTGCACAAGGGCTGTGTTTTGGGCTTAGTTTTTCTCCTGGCCTTTTGTGGTCCCTCTTTGAACCTGAGACACAACAACTTTTTTTTTAATAAAGTTGTATAAAGCCAGTAGTTTTTCATAACACGTCTAGACATTCCTAGCCTGCCTCCTGCCATAGTTACAGCATGATCCGAAGTGA
The DNA here is from genome assembly GCA_013400055.1 of Nycticryphes semicollaris. Taxonomy (NCBI): domain Eukaryota; kingdom Metazoa; phylum Chordata; class Aves; order Charadriiformes; family Rostratulidae; genus Nycticryphes; species Nycticryphes semicollaris. The sequence continues at coordinate 432,695 of VXBJ01005238.1, forward strand.
ATTTACAAGGAGAAGACTGAGGATGTGTGTGAAGGTATCATCCTGCTCAAGTATCTGAACTCACCTGGGCAGAAATGATGACCTGGTACAATCCTGCTTACAGGAAACGTTCCCAGATTATTTCAACCACTCTGGGAGAGGTATAGGTTTTTAACTTCAAAAAGTATACAGAGTAGTTTTAGCAGCCATGTATGCGGATGATTAAGGGCACAAAACCTTGGAATTACGTGGTGTAATCCAAACTGACAATGTGGATGAAGAGATGCTATTTTCAGTTCCCTGAAAGTCCACGTATTCACATGTCCAGAAAAGTAGAGAAATATCATAGCAATTATTTGTCCTTCCAAGTCCAGGCATGACATTTTTTGGCAGAAAATTAGTCCTTTTTCTGGCTTGAATAAGTGTCCTTGGATTCTTTTAAACTCTTCCAAATAGTGTCTGGCAAGCATAATCTCTCATATGATCAGATAAACAGAAAGGTTGAAGACTGAAACAAGTTTGATGGCATCCACTCCCAAACCAGACCAGAAATCTGACATCTCAAAGATCACCAGCTTTGCCATACTCCAGAACTGAAGGAAGGCAGGGACTATGAGGTTTTAAAACCCTGTATTTTTTGTTTCAACAGAAGTTATGCAAGTTATTGCTGTAGGAGCTGAACATACCCAGCTGTTACACCACTCACCCTCCATCACCCACTCTCTCTTCTGCATTGAAGGTTCTACGATCTGCTTGTAATTTCATTATGTCATTAGCAGTTAATTTTGGAACAGAAATAGTTGTAATTCTCACTTTGTGGAAAGAGAGCAGTGGTTATGGATGTGTAAGGTCCATGTGACTGAAACTGAAATACAGGAATTGCCTTTGCACTAAATACTGCATGCTGAAGACTGAATTATTTGGTAGTATAATTTTAAAGAAGTTATTATTAGAGGTGAATCTTGACTTCTTTTTCTGATGTGTTCATTGTTTTTATTTCATTATTGTTTATTTTTTATCCTATTTCTAGACTTTGATCTAATAAGTGCCCTCTGATTAATTTATTACACTTTTTGGCAGGAATATCTGGATGTTTTGGGAAGACCAATGGTTTTAGCTGGAGAGAAAGCCAAACAAGTCCAATGGACAAATGTCTATCTGGATGCTCTGGTATGATCTGTATTTATTTCTAGCAAAGTAAGAATCTTAGCAAACCCTAACTACAGGAGTCCATTTATCACAGTCCTTACGACTCATTTCTACAGTTCCAAACATAATGTTCTTACACTCTTACGCTTCCAACATCTATACACTTCAATAAAGCAATTTCCTGAACAGTGATTTCTAACATGCTGGTCATTTCTTGCACCTAGTATCCTTCTGAGCCTCCTGAACTTTAACAGAGAAAAGCATTTATACTACTCTGAGATCTTTATGTGTTGGTCATTGTTGCCCTCAAACAAAATAAATAAAAAAAAAACAACAAACCAGCAAGTAGTTTTCCGGTGTTGTACCTGTGCTGCAATAGAGGTTATCTGTCATGCTACTGGTCTGGAGTGCTTCTTCTTTTTTAAAGCATTCCAGGCAGAATAAAACCTGTCAATGTTACTGGTATTTGCGCAAATTTTGAACTTGAACCTCTAATTGCCATGGTTGTTGTAATTACTTCCTTGCTTAAGGTAATGATATTTTTAATTTGACAGCGTATATAATGGGGAAATAAACAAAATGATATATGAAATGCTTTCCTTGCTGCTGAAGTTATCACTTCAGTCTTGTAAAACAAACATATTCAGGAAACTACAAAATGCCAAGTATTATTAGCAACAAACCAATCTGTTGCTCTAGATAATCTTCTTCTGAGTAACTCTATCTAGGCAAAAATTACTGCAAAATGGTCATCTGGAATCAAGTATTTATGCAAGTTCACATGGTCATCTAATGTCAAGTCAAAACCACTTCTTCCCATCAGTCAGCATTACTGTAAAATTTTTGTCAACATAGCATAGAACGGAGGGACTAGTTTTTCCTTGGAATTTCAATGGCCAGAAGTTCATTAACCATGTTTTCTTGGTTACAGTTGAGGTACTTACTGGAAACATAAAGGATGTTATGACGCAAGTTCCTATGTTCTGTACATATCCTCTTGTAAAGCCAAAGCTAAATTTGTAACTGGGGGTAGAAAGAGATCTATTTAATGAAGTAAAACGTGATACCTACAGACTTCTGTTGTGTTGCTTTGCATTTGCAGTGGGTTCATTCAGTCTTTCCTTCAAATTTTCTGTATTATGTGTATGTGTTTGTGTATAGATAATTACATGTGTATATATAATTTTGTGTGTGCATACATATATGTCTATAAAAAGTAGGACATACTCTTTTTCCCAATGTATTTATTAAATGCAGACCAACCCAAACTAAACTGTGGAGGTAAAGGCTGAAATTTGTGGACTTTCTCATCACAGATGGGAGCATAAAGACACAGGTGTATCTAATCCATTCTGGAGGCTTTTCCTGATTCTTGGTTTTAGCAGGGATTGGGACTAATTTGTCATACCAGTTCTTTATCTTAAATTCCCCAAATCAATTCCCACTTGTAGGGCTTGCCCTTATCCTGTTTGTGCCTCACTGGACTTTGTCCTAAGCTTTTTCTCTTACTGTTCAACACCTGGTTTGGTGTTCAGGCTAAAATAATGATGTAAATGTAGATGTAATAGATATAATAAAGCGTATTATAAGAGGCCACATTTGAACTGAGCTTAAGTTGAGGTTATGAAATCCTAAAGAGATACATTCATTTGATGCTGTCTTTCAGGACTGTTTAATAATTTGGTGTATTTCTGGCAATTCACACCTTTTTCCTTGCCCTATTCCTTCAGATTCTGTTACAGTGCTGCTCTGGCCTCACTTTCTGCAAGATAATTCCAGAATGTTCAGATACTTCGATACTTTTATGTTTACCTGTTAGTCATAATTAATTCACAATTATTGTATTCTCTAACTGTACATTCTTTTGGTGTCATTCCTCATGCATTCCCCTACTGTTTCTTGCTTGTTCTCCTAAAAATGTTGTAATGTTACTAACTGTGATTTCATAATTTTTAAATTGATACACAAACTTAAGTTTGTAAAGGTTGGTTTCAAAAGTCAAAAAGGTGCTATGAGACTGGGGAAATGGAGAACTAATTTCATCAAAGCATTTTAGCTGCTTTTTTTTTTTTTTTCCGATCAAACAAATGCAAAGAAGTGATCTAGTTCCTCAATAAAACGTGTGGAAGAAGTAAGCACCAGTAAGGGGGAAAAAATTCAAATAAACCCCAAACATTTTGACAAACAAAAGTTGAAATCTGCCTGTCAACAATTTAGGAGGGAAAACAAATCTTTTCAGGCTATCTAAAGTTATAGTTTTCCAGATCCTATTTTCAGTATGAGTTTTGACTTTTAATAAAGGAAAAAAAAATTTTTTTATATATTCCCAAATAAGCATAAATCCCTTGCCTAAATACTAGACTAGACTACATGATTTTGCAAAACTGATGACAGATACTATTTCAAGCTGTTGAAATATAGTGATGATATGAAAAGTGGTAGTATTACATGTTGGGTTTTTCTGTTGGTTTTGCCTGTCTGTGTGTTTTTTCTGCCTATTTGCTATCTTTAAGTTTCGTTTGGCCCTGCCCTTCCCTTCCCTTCCCNATTTAGTTTTTATTAAATTATTATATCCTAATTTTTGGCACACCATTTATTTTTAAAAACTAATTTTTATTCTCACTAAAAATTTTGTGATTTTAGTTTTCTATGCATAGAATCAGTAGTCTTATTTTTTTCTTTTTATTGCAAGCTAAAAGTCAGTTGTCTAATGTAGTGTTTGGCTACAGTAATCCCTGGATTGTTCTGACATATTCTAGTTCATTATTTGTTATTTAACTAAAAAGTCTTTTTCTCCCCTGTATATGTGATTATTTTCTAGGAGCTGGGCCTTGTGATTACAGGAACTCTGCCTGTCTTCAATCTAACAAAGGAACAAAATGGAAAAATAGTAAGCCATTACTTAAAGCAAAAAAACCAAAACCAAAACCAAACTCAGTTAGTTGAATTAAATGTGATGTTAAACTGCTTGAAAAAAAAAAAAAAGCAATAACATAGAGAATTTAAATTAATTGGTTGTAATGATAATAGAAAATAGGTTTGTAGACTTAGATTAAAATCTAAGTATTAAATAAATGCAATTCCTCATCCCTATTACAGTCTGATAAGGAATCAATTTATGTCTTTTTCACAAAATCAAAATGCTAGTTTTTAAAATCAGACCTAGGATATGCTTTACGATATGTGGTAAAATACTGTAAATTTGGTGTGATACTCAGATCAAAATATACAGAAGGTTAGAAAAGTTATTCTTTGATTCAGTTTTCCAGACATTACATAGACTCAGAATGAGTACTTACTTTTAGATAGTTCTCTTAATTCCCTTTAAAAAAAAAAAAAACTAGAAACAGAAATTTTTTATAATCTTATCTATAAGATTATACCTGGAATTCACTATATCTGGTTGCAAAGGGAGAGACTACTGATTGTCAAAGGATGTCTTTCTGAGAAGTAAAAAAGCCATGGTCTAGCACAGAGCGACAAGAGAACTTGAATCTGCTTGACTTATGGTTCTACTTGAATTTTAGGTTACATCTTCCAATATATATTCCAAATTTATTTAGTACGGAGAGCAGATTCAGGTGATACTAAATTTATTTAGTACAGAGAATAGATTCAGGTGATACTATGTAAATGCCTGCACCTGTTTTCTATAGTAGGAAAATAAATTACAAGTGATGTATATATATGGTGCCCGAGTCCCTGATTTCAAACGCTCATGATTGCTGTAGTCACTAGGGTCTTGGGTTTGCTGTGGGGTTTTTAATTCTTCATGATACCATGCCCAAAAGAGATTAATTGTTTTTGGGTCTTACCAACTGCCCAACATATGTGTGCAATAGTATCTCTATACTAGTAATTTAATATCTACATCATTGTCAAGATTAATGCATCACTTTTGTTTTCACCTGTTTTGTTGTTAAATGTATTGTTTATTCATCCGGGAAAGCATTCATATTCATCTTCATAATCAGTTTTCATATTCTTTATTAAATTCTGAATGTATTGAATGTTATTGTGAATCATTTGGATATTATATAAAATATTTAGAATAGAAATGTAAGTAAATAGGCAATTTTTCAAGTCAAACATGAGACGAAGGCAAAATCAGAATTCACTGACTGCTGCAGTTATTCTGCATTGTAAATATGTCAAATATATTCTAACATCTTGGAATCTTACCAGAATCAGCTGATTCTTGGAGTAATGGGGGTTGATGTCTCTTTGGAGGACATAAAAAAACTGACACCCAGATTTACGGTAAGTTGCTTGTCTTAGTGGTTTCCCTTTATGTCTGATTTATGTATGATTTCTTTGCATGCTCTTTCATGAGTCATGCAGCAGTGACTGGATGTGATTCAAAATACCAGCAGGCTTCTTTTCCTACATTGTTTCCATTGTTATAGATGTTTTGATGGTTTTCTCTCCAGCCATATATGTGCTTCTGTGTGAATTGTCTACCAGGATGCATCTGCAAAAGCCATCTTTTACATTGGCTGATATATTCTATGTACTTATTTTCCAGTAGCTTAAGGCACTGCACCTTAGTTGAGTGATTCTTATCACAATGTAAACAATTTTTTCATCTAGTAATAATACTTAGCATTTATATAGGAGAGTTCTTTATAGAAAATTATTTAATATACATGCATGTCTGTACTCTCCTCAGTATGATTGATTTATATATTAAGATATCTAGCTAGGGAATTTCTGAGAACATAACTAGTTCCATGGAAAATAACAGCTGAGAAAGCAAAGCATCACAAATTTGACCGAAAGCAAATACAAAATACTGCATCTACAATGCAATAATCCCATATCACAGTACAGGCTGGGGCAGAATGCCTCAAAAGGCAGGAAAGGGCCTGGGGGTCATGGTGGAGGACAAGATGAGGATATGTTAGCAGTAAAAGAGGCCAGCTGTGCAGTGAACTCTGTCCAAGTTTGATCTCCTCAGTACAAGAAATACACTGAGCCGCTGAGCAGAGTCCAGTGCAGAGCCACTAAGTTAACCAAGGGGATGGAGCACATGGAATATGAGGAGAAGCTGAGAGAGATGGGTTTGTTCAGACTTAAAGTAGAAACCTAATGGGTTACTGAATGGGAGTTATAGAGAAGATGGACCTCGACATTTCTTGAAAGTGTATAACAAAAGACAAGACGCGATCAACGTGGTTGTGGCAATGGAAATTCATTATTTTCGATGGAAATAAGGAAAAAAAAATCATTGGGAGGGTGGTTAAACACTTCAGCAGGTTGTCCAGAGAGGCTGTGGAATTGCCATTGGAAACATTCAGACTTTTTGAAACATTCAGTCCAACTTTGAAGTTGGATTTTATTTTGAAGTTAGCTCTGCTTGCAGTAAAGGTTGTACCGGGTGACCTCCAGTGGTCCCATCAGCCTAGATTTTTCTCCAAGTTTATGATTCTAAAAGAGTAAATATTAAGCAGTTATCTTCTGTATGTTAATATCCCACATATTTCATGATATCTGAGGCAATCCATTTTCCTTAATGGGACCGTTGCTTGAAAACCATTAATTAATCTTTCTTTATTACTTAAAATCTTACAATGCTAAACTTCATGTCTTTCTTTCAGCTTTGTCCAAATGGGTATTATTTTGCAATTGATCCTAATGGGTATGTGCTACTGCATCCAAATCTCCAACCAAAGGTATGAAAAACCTTCTAATTTATTTCTCTATCATAAAGGGACATTGTCGGAAACAACATCTGAGATCTGTTGGAAGTGCCAGAGAGCAGTAGTAAAGATTTCTCAGTTGTGGTGGTGCCAGGAAAATCCGTGGTGCATGTATGGATTCATCCAATTGCCTTGCAGTGAATTTGGTTATCAATAAAATAATAATAATTAAAAATGTTTATTTTACACACACATTTAATAATAAAAAAGTCACTCCATATTGAGCGAGTTGTATGGATTGTTTACAGGTAAAAAGTTAAGCATAATAACAAAACACTGTAAGTATTGAAGAACAAAGAAAGTATCCATGTAGTTCAGTTGGCAATATTAAAATTTCTCATTAAAATGGTTTGAGCAATATATGGCCAAGATAAATGCAAGCTGTCAGTACGCAGGCAAATAACGCTAGTAAAGCTTTTAAAGTTTAGTGGCACTCTAATCCTAAATTATTTTTAGGCACTTAGTAGCCTTTAGAGAAACTTCTTAAGTAATGGAAGCCTGTATTTGCTGCCTTTAGGCATGGAAATACTGAGGTTTTGTAAATTGGATGCATATCCACTACTTTATTCCTCCCAGCCATGTTCCTGTGGCAGAATAGCAACAAGTCCTTGACCTCTGAGCTGTGCGACTGTCCTCTCTTGGTCTCTTCACCAGTCAGCAGTGGTGAGACGCTGGAACTAGTTGTCCGAAGAAGTTGTGGAAGCCCCATTCCTGGGAGTGTTCAGGGCCAGGCTGGATGGGGCTTTGAACAACCTGCTCTAGTGAAAGGGTTGGAACTTGATGATCTTTAAGGTTGTTCCAACTCTAACCATTCTATGATCCTATGATTCTAAGTCCTATCGTAGCTACAAGATGGATAGCAGAGCCCCTTTTCAGTATTCCACTATTGAACTGTCAAAAGCAGAGAAAGAAATTAAATTTCTCTACATATTTTAGTGATTCACTTAATTCTTAAACTGTGGGAAGTCAGCACTGTGAATATGTGAATTAATTTCCTGGTGAAGTACTGAAAACTTTTGCCAAATATGTAACAAAACAAGAAAGAAAAAATATTTCTGAAGAAGAGAAAGAATAGCTTGATCTTAACTATTGATGAAATATCCCTTTTGATTTATTTTGAAAGGACATTTAAAAAAAAAAAAAGAAATAAAAAAAGAAAAGAAGGTCTTTGTGTAGTCTTTGTAGCTCAAATTGACTTCATCTTCTCAAAATATGCTTTAGGTTTTTATGCGTTAAAAAATGAATGTTTTGATTTGACAATTTTGCTTGGTGGATTATTCAAGATAAATCTATGCGTCATTACTGACCGAATCTTTTCCTCATTAGAGCTTATTGGAAACTCAAATGATAGGGAGTGGTCTATTTACCTTTTCCTTATATGCAAATGAAACTCTCCCTTTGTTAACAGGAGGAATATAAAGTGTAGTATTCTTGCTTTAGGCACAGTCTTGTGTGCCTAACACTGATGGGTATGGGTTCTGTTGATCTCATATGTGCTATTATACAACATTGTAAATTAATAACACTGAAGAATAAAGAACCCTTGTTTGAGAGTGAAAAACTCAGCTCATTCCAACTCAGCTCAGTTATTAGGATATTAATTGTTAGGGTTTCTCTGTGTAGTTTTCTACTTCGAAGGATATGAAAGTCCAGAGATGCTTTCACATACTGCTTAAATGTTTGATGTAAAGTTTGTTTAGAAAAGGCTATTTTATGTGATTTATGTTGTAGAATAATGTCTAAATGTAATATTAAGCATATGCATTATTATTATTGTTATTGTTGTTATTAACAGTTACACAGACTAGAATTTTTCACTCCCAGTTTGTTTGGGGTGGTGCATGCTATTCAGAGTGATACAAGAGCTACGTTTTAAAACTAAGGTACACTACAAAGACAGATGTATTTAGAAATCATGGACTTTCTTTAACATGTCATATTAATTTTAGTTAAGCCTCCTGGTAGTCGTTAACTTATTAACAAACAACATCTTAACCCTCTTTGTCAGCCATTTCTCACTAGATGTAAACTTAAACATAACTACGGCTTTACCTTTGAAGAGGTGAGGCTGTATTAAACTTCCAATGATTCCTTCTTCTGAACGCCTTCTGCTTTCCTTCCGAAAATATGTTACCTCAAATCAAAACTGGTTCAACACAATTAATATTTTAAGAAATTGTCTTGCAGTATGATCTTATGAAAAATGAAAAAACAACAAGAAGAAAAAAACCACCCTAGAAATTCAGAACTTGCAGTCATTTGCAGAACTGAGAAAATTTAACAAACGACAGGGTCAAAAGCTAAAAAACTTTTTTTTTCAACTTTCAGTTTAATATAGTTTTCAACCACTTAAAATCCATTTTTCAAGTTTGTGTAGTTATATTTTTATATATTTATAAGCTTTAAAAACGCTTAATTTTATGTTTTTCTGCCAATTTTCTTTGTGTGTCTGTCCATATGTGTATGTATTTTTCCCATTGACTGAGAGACAACAGGTGGATAGCCCACCAAATAAGCATAGTCGCTGGAGTGCACTAAGCAATTGTTAACAAGATTAGTTTTAATTAGATAAGATTTGAAAACAATAAATAATTAAATTTCTGAACTAGTTCTAATAATTAGCATCCTTTTCTGCATTTCCATTATGTTTCTGATCAAAATTCACTTAACGGTAATTATAAAACTCCAGATGCGTTCAGTAGGGTCCAGTATTTTGTCTTATGTTTTATAGTTTTGAAAGAAGGAGAAGCAGTTTTAATACCAGTTATAATGGTAAACAAAAAATGAAACTTTTCTGATTCTATATTTTAGTTCTAGCAGGGTATATGGGAGGAAGAGGTCTCTGATAGCTTAATTCACACAATTTAACGTACATCTAGGTTTTGTTTCCCTAGATAAAACCTGTGTGTAATTCTGACAGAGAGCTCAAAACTCTTGATTGGAATGAGGGCTAGCTTCTGCTTCCAGTAAATGTGCACTGGAGAGTGTGATGTTGAGGGAAGACTTCCATTCTGTAAGGTGGCTGTTTAGTAAGAGTGTGATAATATAAATTACTCCTTTTTTGTTACTTCAGCAAATTGGTGTGGGCATACCAAAAGTTAAATTGAGAAAAAGGAGACCCAATGTACAGGTAACTTTGGATGGAAGTGATTAGTGTTTTAGAATGCATAGACCTGGAAATACAATTAGAAAGCTTCTGCCCGGCTTACTAGGAAAAATCTAACTAGAGAACTGTTTACTTTGACAAACAGCTTCCAAAGCATGAAGCTTGCATCCTTCCTTGTTTAAGTAATAGAAAACATATTATTGGCTGTAGTGCAGGGCGTTCCATTAAATTATGGTGCTTTACTAATAGGTGCTAATTAGAGCAGTGCTGTAAAAATTATTCTTCAGATTTTGAAATGAAGACTGGGGGAAAAAAAAAAAAAAAGCAAAAAGAAGAAAGAAAGAGGGACTGCTTGTGCTGGCCTTGCTTGCGTAAACCCAAAGTCAAAAGAAGATCGCTTACGACTTTATTGACAAGTTTAGTTGTACAGTGTATGCTATATAACATCACAGAATCCGAATGAACTTTTCATTCCTTTTCTGGGGAGGTCAGAGTAGGGCATATGTTTTATTTGCTTTTTCCATCAGGTTTTTCAGTTTAGCAAACCCAGTTCCAGAGGATTAACTGCTGTTAACTGAACAGGGAATAGGAAACTAGTAACATTTATGCAATGAAAACACTTAATGACAACTTAAAAATCATCAAAAGAATAGATTAGCTATGTAACTAGCAAAATAACAAGGTTAGGTTCAATACACCATGTTAATTTTTCACACATAAGGGAATATATAACACAAAACCAGTGGCTTACATAACACCATACATATACACATGGTATAAAATCCTCACCTAATTCATTTCAGTGATTTCACTGAGCGTTAGGTGGCTGTGCTTATACCACATCTAGAAGACCACATCCAGGCTAGATTTTTTTGTTTATGCACTAGAGAAAGCAGCACTAGAACATAAAAAATTCCAATTTTCTGAGCACCCTTGGCTGGTGCTGGGGTTGCCTTGCTGTGCTGGCTGCCCAGGGAGGGGCAGGCTCTGGACTCCTACCACTCAAGAGGCTCCTGGGACTCCCTCTGAGACCCAGAATTTTGCTGCCACCTTATCATCTAATTATTTTAAAAGCCTAACAGCCTGTGGCTTCATTAGGACTGCAAGTATGAGTAGGACCTAGGCTCCTGCGACTTCCATACACTCAACTTCCATAGAATTTGTGAGAATATTGATCTCTCAGAACACGACATTTTAATAAACAGGAGGTTCTTTTATGTTGCTGCACCAGTTCTTTCTTTCTTTGTTTCTTTCTTGATTTGTCATTGAAGTAATAGAACTTTGCCTTTATTTTTCATGCTGAAAATGGATTGCACTCCCTTTATTTGCATGTTTCCTTGCTAGTGATTTACTTCTGTTTTGTTTTATGAAGTTGTGCTGGTGAATGTGGTGGTGTTGTGCTTATTCTAGTCATGCCACGTGCATGACTGGAAAAAGAGAAGAGCAAACTGAAGAGTAAGTTTGTTTCTTCATGGCTTAGAGTAAACCCCACTAAATGGCAACCTTGGAAGAAAAAATTATGGAGCCCAAATACCACTAAAAACACATTCTTGGGGGGAAAAGCTGTAGTGGGGAAAAATAGTCTTTCATTTAAAGTACAGGCCTAGGAATTTTCTATTCTAATTTCTAATGGATTTATTTGTGCCTCAGGCACATCATATGATGTATCTATCTGTGTTTAGCTTCTTCATCTATAAAAAGTCATTAATAAGTACCTTATAAACAATGTGTTGTGATGTAAGTCTTAAAAAGTATAAGAACAAGCAGTTAAATTATACTTGAATTTTGAAGGACTGTTAAAGTTGACTATTTTGTCTTTGGGACTCCTTAACTATGGCTAGCCCAGGTTATCATTTGAAATTAATATTGACCTTGATTTGATGTGATGCCTTTTTTTTGATTTTTTTTTTTACCATTTCTTTTCTTCTCTGTTCCTTTGTGTTTTGGAATGAAATGTGAACTTCATAAATGCCTCCTCTGCCATGCCAATGCCTTCATGCATGCTGTTTGGGTTTGACCATGCTATTCATTATCCATTGCATGTAAGAAAATGTATTTTTTTATTTTTTTTATTTTTTTTTTTTTACATTTAGCCTTTTGCTATTTATTTTGAGAGCGTGGATTTGGGTGGTGGGGTGGGATAAACTGTATAAGTAAATTGTTTTGAATTAGTAGAAAGTATATGTTAATGCTATTATATTAAACTTGCTAGTTGTATCAGTCCTATATAAATAAGAACATAAAAAAAAAAAATCTTGAGAGTTATCAGTAGATATTTACAAGAAATTCTCAAAATCTTTGTCTGAAATCTTTTCAGGGCACATTTTCTTTCTTAGGATAAGTTTATTGGCTTTCATCTCAGTCGCATTTGCTAAGAACAGGAGTTACTTTATATATCCAGAAACATACACATATGTTTCTCAAGAATATGAAGGAATAATGTTTTGTCTTCTAACACTATTCTATATTATAGTCTAGAAAATAGGGATGAGTGTTAAACTCTTAATGCTCCAGACTATTATATGAAGGCATCTTTTACCAGCTACTCGAGAGGTTACTTTCTTCTAGCAGGAACTAGAATTACGTACACAAATTGTGATGAAAAATACTTGCATTCTTTGATAGAATAGTCACAAGTACATTCATCACATACTTTTGCTGGAGACTGTTAGGGTAGAAGGAATATAATCCTCATTTTGAAAGAAAGGACTTGAGTCTGCCCTGTAAATAAATTAGTATAGCTGAATCACTGAAATTCTCTAGAAATGTCCTTATCAGAATTCACGCTAGTCTTGAAGTAAAAGCATCAGCTGATGACAAGTTTTTTGTCTTGCTAATCATATGGGAAACAGTGCTCAGTTACTGATAAAACTTTCATGTATAAATTGTCCTGTTACACAAAGCAAATTATTGCCAATCAAAAAATTTGTAAAACTGGTCTTTATTAATCTTCTGTTCTAAACTATCAGACTTAAACGATCGAATAATACATCCCCATACTCTTTTTTTCTAAAGATCCTTCTCTAGGTGGCTGCATTACATAAGTACTGAGTGATGAGGACTGAGGATCATTACAACACGTGTAATGGAAAGTCAATGGGGCTTAGCCAAAATTACTCAAAAAATTAAAAAAAAAAAAAAAAAAAAAAAAAAAAGAATGATTCCTAACAATTAACATGGAAGAGGGTACTGTCCAAGTAAATGCAGGTTGCAACTGATAAGGAGTAAGAGACTGGAGGGTGATCTGAGCTAGTTCGGCAGAGCTATAATGGTCATCCCACACTTATGGGAGCTGGGTTACTACAAATGAAGATCACCAAACTTCTCTGTGCTCTATAGTTGAGGGTCAACATCATGTACATTTATTAGGTCTTGAACCTGTGGGTCACAATATGTCTGTGCTACAGGTTTCCATCTCTTAGATAGAGATAACAGTACTGATGTGAGGAGAAATGCATTCAAAACTCCGAGGTGTTCAGGAAAGTCCTGTAGTGCTGACAGTAGAAGTTATTTTTATTTTTTATAACAAAGAAATAATTTACTATAGTTGCTGCCCCTTTGAATCTTGAGCCACAGTCCATTCCCATTTCACAATGGCAAGTCTGTAATCTGTTTTTGACAAAACTGCAGAAGAGTACAGTTGCCCCTCACAAATTTCTCTCTCCCTTCTTGGAGGTGGGACACCTAATGAGAGATTCATAAATGATGCTTCCTCTGATGGGTCTTTTCCCACCCTTAAGTCCATGACATACCAGCAGATGGTGAAGCAGATTCCAAATATAAGCCCTACACATGACAGGCTGTGGAGAGACACTGGCCATAAGTGTTAATTTGATTTTTACCCAATCAACCCCTCTACCCAATAAAATAATACAAATGAGAAAGGGCCACTAGTAATTCATCATGCTATAAGAGATTAAAAGAGATGGGTAAGTAAACCTAGTTAAGTAGCTTCCTTTGAAATGAAGGGATTAGAGTGATTTTTAACATTATGGTACTCTGTCTTTATTATTTGATCATCCAATATCTTCTGCTTCAGAATCCTAAATCCCAGGAGCCTGTTACGCTGGATTTTCTAGATGCTGAGTTGGAAAATGATATTAAAGTTGAGGTGAGATTACTGGGAATCTTAGTTCTTGTTGCTGCTTATACTTCAATGTATAATAACTGAAAAATGATAAATGTTCTAGATTTTGAGTTGGAATCTATTTTGCTATGAATTTCAACTTTAAATTTGTCAAGATGATGACTTTATAGAGAGATAAAGTTATAATGAAACAAACTGAGAACCAATATTATTCGTGGGCAAGGGCAAAGCATTATATTCCTCTAATTTTTAAAGACATCACAATTTCTATTTAAATAATTCTTCTTCCTTAAGTGGCAATTCCTGGGTAGGGGGCTTGCAATTTTATTTTTTTTTTTTTTTTAGAACAGAATACTTTTTAAGAATACTTTTTAATAGGCTATTAATATATTACCTGAAATATTTTTAAAGTGTTTTCTTATCTCTTACTAACACAAGCTTATTGCTTTGGTGAGAGAGAACTGAGAAATAAAATGAAGTGTTGACAGGAAATTCCTCTGTACATTTTTCAGTTAACAATTTTGTAATATGTTCAGAAATCAGAACTTTTAAAAACAGTATGTTAGTTTTGTGAAATAAAATGGAGGGGTTTTTAATGTTTTACGTTTTTTTTAAACATTTTACTTTTTAACACTTTTTTTCATTTGGCTTCGAATTGTGCTTTCATAATGACACTATTGGTATCTGTTAAATTCCACCTTAAATTTCTTTGAAACTCTTGACTGGAATAAAAAAGATTTTGTAAATCACTGCTGCTACTGGAATCATGCAGATGTGCTGAGAAGCATGAGGAATTCTAGACAAAACTCCTTCTCATCCACACTGAATTTATACCCCGCCTAGTGCCCAACATCAAGGGGTTTTATGGGGTGGTCTTGGTACGCAAAAGATACCAGAATTGTGGCTTCCTAACTCTACTGATTCAGTATATGTTTATATAAAGCAACTTTGTTTGCTGTTGTATATGTTTGTATAAATTACTTTTAATTAATTACAATCTGAAAATTGTAAACAACTTTTTTTTTTAAGAGCTGTGGTTTTCATATGCATCACCATTTTCTGTAGTTTTATGAAATATTATATTATATATAACTATGATATTATCTATATTACATGAAGTATTAAATATACGATACATGCAATACCCAGGTTTGATTTTTTTCTTTTTCTTCCTTGCCAATAGATTCGGAAAAAAATGATAGATGGAGAAAGTGGAGAAAAAACATTTGAAACTCTGGTCAAGTCCCAAGATGAGGTAAGACAGGAACTCAGGCAATTGTATTTACAGGAACAAACAAATCCAGAAAAATACTATGAAATGATGAAAAGATGTTAATTCTGTAATGTCAGTTTGTATCATTTTTCCCTCTAGATTTGCTAGTTCTACTGGCTTATGCTAAAAGAAATTATGTACTTCTGAAAAGAAGAACTGTTTTGTTTCTTGGTTTCTTTGGTGCATCATTAATCAGGCAGTTGTTGATGAGGTCTTACACTCTGTTCCCCAGGAAATGGACCCAGCCTACTTCTGTGGATGAATCCCAAAACAAAGTACTTAATTTGCTTGCGGAGATGTGGGAGGATGGGTTTTGTAGTTTATATTGTGGTTGAATGGGAAGAAAATAGTGGAAAAAAAAAATAATCTATAAGCCATAAATGAAGACTATTTGAAATAAGCAACTTTATCTTACATGCTATATTACATACTTGTGCTTTCTGAGCAGCTTCTTGAGTTCTTAATTTTCTTGTACAAAATGATTATTCATGACAAAGATTGCTACTGTTTCCTAGCAATAGGAAATACTCAACCTGATATGGCTACTTACATGTATTCCCTACTCCTTGGGGACCTTAATGAGAAGAAATCATGACTGGTGTACCAAAGGAGCTGTTCTGTTCGGAGTATGGCCACAGTTACACTTCTACAGCAGTTTTTTTGAAATTGTTTTACCCTGAAGGTAAAACAGCTCGAAGACAGATAATTTGATAACTTAGCAGCAGAATGTGGAACAAATAAAATACCAAGCAGACACTACACAAATGTTTTATATATAACCAAACGATAATAATACTCAGCAGAATTGCTTGGGAGCGAGCAATTAATTTTTCATGTATATTATTAGCTACTCTCTCCTGTTGATCTCCTGTAGCTTTGATATTCCCAGTGGCTCAGCTGTTGGAACTTAAATGGCACACAATGTTACAGTTCAGAGTTCCTTCTTCTCAAAAGCATATGCTACAACATCTAATCAAGGCAAATTAACAGGAAATCAAGCCTCAGAGTTTAGGGGAAGGGGGTCATTCTGTTACGTATATTCTATTAATTATCCAATAGATGCCAGCAACTTTTAAACTTTGCTTAAAATTTTCACAGAATCGCAGAATATCATCTAGATCAATCCCCCTGCCGGAGCAGGAACACCTAGATCAGGTCATACAGGAATGCGTCCAGGCGGGTTTTGAATATCTGCAGAGAAGGAGACTCCACAACCTCTCTGGGCAGCCCGTTCCAGTGTTCTGTCACGCTCACTGTGAAGAATTTTTCCTCACGCTCTACATATTTATAAAAATTCATGAGGTCACCCCTCAGTCTCCTTCTTCTCCAAGCTAAAGAGACCCAGCTTCCTCAGCCTTTCCTCATATGGGAGATGCTCCACTCCCTTAATAATCTTTGTAGCTCTGCCCTGGACTCTCTCAAGCAGTTCCCTGTCCTTCTTGAACTGAGGTGCCCAGAACTGGACACAATATTCCAGATGGGGTCTCACCAGGGCAGAGTAGAGGGGGAGGAGGACCTCTCTTGACCTACTAACCACAGCCCTTCTAATACACCCCAGGATGCCATTGGCCTTCTTGGCCACAAGGGCACAGTGCTGGCTCATGGTTAACCCCCAAGTCTCTTTCCCCTCCACTGCTCTCTTTTGGCCAGATTACACCAAGTAATGCCCTATACTGAGCAGTTCCTATTACCAATCCTCTGACTCAGTTCTGCATTGAGGAAATTCTTATATAGTTATTCTCATTTTGATACAGAAAAAAAATATTTTGTATTCCTAGTCTATTTTTGCATTAAATATGGTAGAAACTTACTTGTCTTCATGGTTGAAAATCAGTGGCAATGCACGTTGTCATTGCTAGATCAGGCTGAAAATGGAGCTGAATTTTCTGAAATATCTCGATCGTTCATCCATGCTGTGATTTCACAATTATCAAGTTCATGGTCACTTGATTTTTCAACAGAACTTTGGGAACACACTTAGAATAGCTTGGGTCAGAAGGGACCTTTAAAGGTCATCTATTCCACTCTCCCTGCTATGAACAGGACCATCTTCGGGTAGATCGGGTTGTTCAAAGCCCTGTCCAACCTGACCTTGAATGTTTTGAGGGATCTACCACCTCTTAGTGGTTAACATGTTCCAATGTTTCACCACCCTCAGCATAAAAAAAAATTCTTCTGTGTATCTAGTATGAATCTGCTCTCTTTTACTTTAAAAACCCTTGTCCTATTAGTACAGGCTGTACTAAAATGTCTGTTCCCATCTCTCTTATAAGCTTCCTTTAAGTATTCAAAGGCTGCAATAAGGCTTCCCTGGAGCCTCCTGTCCTCAGGGCTGAACAATCCCAACCCTCACCCTATCCTCATAGAAGTGTCCTATTCCTCTGATCATTTCTGTAGCCCTCCTCTGGACCAGTTCCAACAGGTCGATGTCTTTCCTGCACTGAGGATTCCCAAGCTGGACATCTCATGACTATTCCTCAGCCTCTTAGTATCTACAGTGGGTTTGACAAGCCATGCTGTAATTTAAAATGAGTGCAAATAAGGACAGGAAGCCATACTTGAGATCTTTACAACTGTGCAACTCTATGAGGGAAGTCAGCTTAATTCAAGCCACTTAAGACACTTACATTGTCCAGGACAAAGTAAGTTATGGTCCATGGACCTGTGGAGTCTCATGGTCTCATTAAATGCATTCATGCTCCTTCTCTGTGCCTGAATTTGTTCTGCTTTTCACCTCTTGATATATGTTCTTCTAAAGAACATAGAACCTGTACCAGAAGTCCACTTGCCTTCTGCCAGGACTCTCTCCTGTGCTTTCTCACAGTAAAGCTCCCATCCCAGCCCTCTGAGTAAGGCTTTACAATGCTGCTTTCCAATCTACAGGGAAATCCTGATGTGTGAAAGAAACATGCCTTTTTTCCGCATGGTTGGAGGATGGTGAAAAAATAGGACCTTCTTGGGGCAGGGAGGGGAAGCCCCATTGGTTATCTCCCCTGTGGCAGGAGCCCATCCTGTCTAGGAAGCCACCAGCTTGTCCCCATTCTGACGGGAAACTGGGTCATTCCCGACTCACTGTTGGAGAGTCCAAAGTCCTGCTGGTGTCTGTGGTGGGGATAAGCTGCTCCCGAAGGGAGGGACTTACTGGGACATTTTCAGACTTGTGGTGTTGTTTTGCTTAGGGAGTGTCTCTCCAATCCTATGGGTGAAAAGGGCTCTCTGAAGGCAGTTAGAAAAGGGAGGATTAGTAAAATACACAATACAAATACAGTAACACCATTTGGGGTTATACAAGAAATTGCTTTCATGGCAAAACTGTTGAAGAGATCTCAGGCTGTGAGATAAAAAAATACCTGAAACAGTTCGTTCTGATTGCCCAAAGAGGGAGGGAGGGGAATAATTTACACTTGCACATGCTGGAATCAACTGCAGCATTGGAAACGGGGGAGAATGTGATGTCCTTGAGTGAGTGAGAATGTGTCAGTTATGCACAGCCCAGACCACAGTCTGTATTTGAAGAGCGTATCCCAAGCCTTGTGATCCCAGATGCTTGAGTGCTCAATGATATCAATTTCCCTCACCTTCCCATGCATCACAGCCCAAGATTTCTTCCTCTACTTGGACCTCTCTGAGAGACAAAGGGAGCAGCCAAAAGATGGCCGGTAATGGTGACTGTTTCAAGCTAATGCACCCTCCCAGCTCCAGGCTGCTACCGCCAGAATAAAGCTGCTTCAGACCACAGGCCATGCATGAGCCATGCATCACTTAGGACCTGATAGCTTCATATATTTTCTTATAAAAAGAGCTGATGTGGTCAGTTGCTCTGAACTGACAGTTGCAGTCTGGAGGCTTAAAATTGATGTCCTTTTTGTTTTGCTTTTTGGTTTAAGTTTGCATTGCTCTCCTTTTGTATTGCAGCTGGCCCCAGCAGTGTCTTGGGAGATGACCTCATGCTGCAGCATAGAGACTGGACTTGTAGCAAGTGTGGGTGGGGTGCATTGGAGTCTCCCAAGGCCTCAGGGGCTTTCCAACAAATAGAGAAGATGCCATAGGAACAAAAGCATTGCCACACTCAGGCAGCTGGGGTGGGCAGTAGTAGAAGGGTCACAAATTGTATTAACATGTAGGTTTGTTGGTGGAGACCAGCTGTGGGTGAGACATTCTCACACTGCTCAGTAACGAAGTAGGCAAAGGTGAATATGAGCAGCCATCTGAGGATGTGTAATCTGCTGGGCTGTCTTTGAAGGGAGTGTTCAGCCAGTTGGATTTCAAGAATGTTCACAGCACTCATGACAACAGGATTTAATATGAGCCAGGTTCTTCCCTTCCTTCCTTACCACCTTGGGCACCGCCTTTCTCTTGCCAATGTACATGGGGTACATGCAACTCATGGCACCAGGCCTGATTTGGAGGGGCTCCCAGTCCTAGGTTCAAATGTCTGCTTGTTCTTGAGCTGAAGTAATAGCATAAGCACATTATTAAATATAAATAGGCTTGGATAAAAATATCTTCAGCCATCTTCTCATCTTAAACATAAAAGGTATGGCTTTTGACACTGATAAATGCATCTTCCTTTTCTTTTTCTCTTTTCCTTATTTTTTTTTTCTTTCTAAAATTAATATTTAAATATTTACACTCTCATACAGATGGGTAATGAGAAGGTTTCAAATCATAAATTTCAAAAAAAACCACCATGATAATTTTCACACTTAGGTTTTAGCACAGGGAAAGAAAGAACATAGATATATACCTGTGGTAGCTTTTACCAGTGTTAGTTATGTTGCAGTGCAACAGCTGCACAGACTTCATTGCTGGCATACTTACAGATCTCTGACTGTAAAATAATAACATGTTACAGCTGGCACAAACTTATAGTTTTCAAAGTGACAAACTGAGTAAAACAATGTAAGCCAGGTGCATAAATGATTTAATCTATGGGGAAGTGCATATATCCCATTATTTTTCAACCCCTCAAAAAAAAAAAAAGAGTGGTAAAGCTTATCCTAATGTATTAGGTTATTTAAAAATAAACACTTATTTCCATGGTAGGGTTTTTTTGTTTTTTTTTCACAAATTCAAGAGCCTCCTAATGAGATTAGAAACACATGTAAGTTTAGCATATGGTGCCCGCACAATCAGGATTACCTGGCTGTCCCTGTAGATATGACTCAAATTTAAATTCATTTAGCCCATGGCACTGTGAGCTGAAAGGACAGGTACTGTCTGGTTTTGTTATTCAAGAGTTAGTTACAGATTTTTTATATTTTTTTTTAATGATAGTGAGGTTTTTGATTTCATAGTTTCACTGCAAAATGGCCTGTAAAAGAGAAAATATCTCTTATCAAATTTAAATCACATAGAAAAAGTTTTGCACAGGCCTGGCTAGTGAATTTAAAAGGGAAAATGATAGGTAATGTTTATCTTGTTTTATTTCAACTTCCATTTTTTAATATTCAGTAAAAAGGATACAGGTGATTCTTTTGCATTATGTAAGTTAAGGAAATGTTTTAGAAAAGGAGTTGCAGATAACTCATGCTTTTAACAAAATAATAAATAGCATTCCAACAAATTTTTACTTGACTTTACACTGTATTTCTTAAGAAAAGGGCATACGTGTTGGAGCTTCAGAGTTAATAATTATTTTTTTTTTCACCAATATCTCTTTGTAGAGATATATTGATAAAGGAAACAGAACATATACATGGACTGCTGTGAATGGCACTGATTACAGGTAACTCATTTCTGCTCTCTGACTTCTTTTGTTTAGTTAAAGCTCTTTTTTGTTCATTTTAATTAAGATTTTTAGCATGACATTTCTGTGCTAGTTAAGTCAGGCCCAGATCATCTTGTGTCTAGGCCTGTAGGATTTGCTGGGTTCCTTTACAGCTCAGAATTATTCTGTCTAAGGGTCCAGAACCTCAGTCTTTCATCCAGTTGTTGAGATTTTTCACTAGGGTATTTCAGTAAGCAGGAAAGAAAGGGGTTCGTGACTGATGTTAAGAATCTTACTTTTCCTCCTACTTTCTGTATCACACTATAGTTTGACTCTTCGTTGTGTGCTTTCTTTAGATTCCTCCTCTTATTTCATCTTTCTTTTGATTGTCTCCATGTTTTTCTAATATGCATATTAAAAAGGAAAATTATACATTTTGGTCCAAATAAAAAAAAAAACAAAACAACAAAAACAACTCATGACATGTTTTGTGCAAATCTTTTTCAGTCACAGTCATTGCTTATATCAAGACACTAGCAAAGTCTAAGAAAAGTCTTCTTTTCAAAAAAGGAAAGAATGGATTTTGGAGATAATCAATAGCATAGTTCCTGCCTCTAAGTTCTTTTTCTTCTAACTAATTAGCACTGATACTATTTTGTGTATATATATATATATATAAAAAGGCAAACAATGAATGACAGCAGGGAGGGAACAAATGATCAAATGAAGTAATGGGTTAAAGCACATTACCTCTTGAATGCAACGTTGGTGTGTATATTGTTTCAAACTCAGTTAATCTCACAGATTTTACATATTAGAAGGAATGTAGCAACTTGAAATTGTCCAAAACAAGTTAAAGTTTACTATGTCCCAGGAAGGGTCTAAGGAAGGTTAGGAAGGATGAACTACTTTTGTTCAGAACTAGATGGTACAAATACGAAGTCAAACTTTTACCAACATTCTATTTTTATTGTGGTGAATTGCAGTAGTCCTCAGCCAAACTGGTTCACATTTTCTGTTATGTTCTGTACAGATGTACAGCCAAGGAGAATGAAAACATTAATTTGTATGCAAAACCGAACAAATCAGTTTTAACAAGATAATTTAAATGTAGGACTTTATAAGAAAAAGTCACTTTTTTATTCCCATTTTTTCTGTTGAACTGCTTCTGTCTCCATACTCTGTAAGAAAATGAAGTTTTTTATCAGACTATGCCATTTAGCAAACAGTAAAGAAATACATTTGATTTATATGACTTCTTAATTCTTACTGGGCTCCCTAACATGAGACACAGCAATACCTGGCATGAGACACAGCAATAAGTCCATGGAGTCACATTGCAGAAAACCTATTAAACATAAAATTATAGATTTTAATTAGCAATTTCTGCTAGCAGTAACTGTTAATGACAGGTAAACTGCAACTGATTTCCCTAGAGGAGAATTGTTGGCGGCTATCACTGAATATTCAGCAATTTCACTTACATTCAGTTTAAATGGCAAATGTATCATTAAAGGTCATCTCATTTATGACTCAGCTGTAAAACTTTTTTAATGTTAATTTCTGTGGCTATCCATTAAAAACCCTTGCAATTTTACAGTCATGAAATTTGAGCACAAATATTAAGGATGCAATGTGGGAGATTGTGCTACCTCTTTAAAGATTAATTGTACCTCCTGTCCTTTACGTACTTTTTTAGAGCTGAACTCTCCTACACAGGTGTTGAATTTAGAGGCAAAAAGAAGCCTTATATTTTTTGAACAAAAAGAAGTATAATCTAAAAGAAAATATACTGCAAATGCTTTGCAATTGCTAAAATGTTATTACACAAGGGTGTTCAAAGGGTTTTAGTGGTGACTGCATGAGTCAAGAAAATATTTTTCATCTTGAATGTAACGTGAATTCAAGTATTGCCAGATTCATTTCCTAATGCACACCAATAGTTGTTTTGTTAATGAAGGGGGAGTCTGTTGTTATGTGATGCATGCAAATATGTGCAGTACTACATGCTGGTTTTTACAGGCAATGATCACCTTGACAAGTGTTCAATTGGGATGGTCAATGTGTTAGAAGATACAAGAAATCATGTATTTTATTATTTGCAAGTATTTCAAAAGCCTTTGTCTATCCATTAAAGAGTGCATTTATAATTAAATGTAAAAGTAAGAATGTAAATAAACACAGGGAACTTCAAGACCAGCATGAACCTACTTGTGTCTATTACAAGGTGTGAGGCTGGTATGTCACCATATGATGCTTTTGTCTCTTGATGACCCAATTTCCAAACTTGTTGATTGTTTTCAAAACACATAGAAGCTGAAACTGGAAAACTGCTGCAAATAAGATAAATGCTTTACTTGTCTCATTTCTACTGCAGTTTGGCATTGGTGTTACCATCATACAGCTTTTATTATATTAAAGCCAAAATAGAAGAGTCGATAACTCAAGCCAGATGTAAGTACTTTGAAGGTTCCCTGGTTTTGTCTCATATTGCTAAGGTTCAGATTCACTTAAAAAAGCATTGTTTAAAATTCCTAAATTTTGTGGAATTCACTGATGTTATCATGATGTACCCAAAATCCGCAGCAATGATTCTAACTCCATTGTAACATCCAAGGTACAAGAAATATTCTATAAAGATAGAATATGTGCAGGTACCCCAGTTCCCCTGACAATCCCCTCCCACTTGCTCTGTACCTGTAGAATCATTGCGTTGTGTATCCTCTGTTGCTGTCACTTTAAGGGTCTGGATACTCTTTCTTTCTTTCTCTTAGCTAGATGTTATGACATAGACTGCAGTAGCAAAGTGGATTTTTTGGTTTGGGTTTTTTGGGTATTTTTTGTTATTTTTATAGTAGTTACAGCATCATATTTAGCAAAGTACCCCTGCTGTAGAAATAGATTAATGTGAAAGTACTCTTTGATTTGGCTTGCAGATAGGTTTTTATTTTGCACTTATAGTTGTAGTGGATGTTTGCAATGTATTTTTTGATTAGACTAATTTAAAGCCATTTACAGATTCTGGAGAGATAAATGGAAATGATACCTGTGAGTATTCAAAAGCTTTGCATTTATTAGGTGTAGTTTAGCTGTAGTCTAGATAGTAGATAAATTAGAACACATCACATCGTTTTAACTTAATATCCAAGTGTTACGGTAAGCAAATTGAACTTGAACAAATATGCAGTTAAATAGAAAACTAGAAAAGCACTATGAATCTCTCTGAAACTAGTTTAGAGAAAACTTGACTAGCACTAAATCAGTGTCATCTACCATCACTTCCTGCATATGAAGTAGAGTACATCAAAGTTGTATATTATTTCATAATTCAGTAAATTATTTCATAAATTTATGAAATAGTAAATTGTTTAAAATTCAAATTTTAGTGAGAGAATATGATTTTCTTGATGGATTAGATAGCCTGGTTTTGCGCTTATATCAATATAACCTGCAAAAGAGATCCTTGAAATAGCCACAGTACTTGAGAAATAATTGAGGGACATATTCTTCAGTCTTCAAAGATGTTTGTATTTTTTCCAGACTGCAGCTGTATGTAAATTGAACCTTTGATCTTTCTATGCACAATATTTTTATTCAAGGGGCT
Source organism: Nycticryphes semicollaris (assembly GCA_013400055.1). Classification (NCBI taxonomy): domain Eukaryota; kingdom Metazoa; phylum Chordata; class Aves; order Charadriiformes; family Rostratulidae; genus Nycticryphes; species Nycticryphes semicollaris. Next base: position 457,302 of record VXBJ01005238.1, read on the forward strand.
ATTTGAATAAAATATTGGTTTGTGACCCCTTTTGCTTTACCCTGTTTTTTTCTGTTTCCCTGCTTTCTCTTTCTGATGGATAGTGGCAATCAAAAAGGGCAAGTATATTCTTGTTGCTCAATTTCCTTCTGTTTACTGCAGTTGATATATTTTACTTATATTTCTATTCCTACTGGATATTCTCCTCTGTATTCTTCATCTCAGGATTTTTCCCATGATCATCGGGTACCATAGCAATAGAGAAAAAAAATAATAGTAAAGTGAAGTGTTTTTTCTGTTTTCATGTACATTTCAATATGTTACTAATCTCTAATCCTTCCTTGTCTGCTCCTATCAGCGTTCAGCGACACCAGCTTTGAAAGTCATTATTTTTGGTAGTATTTAAAGTGATGCTTACATCGATGTTTTTTTAAACTTTATTGCAGAAAATACTAGGAGCATTTTCCATCATGTTCTAACAACTAGGTGTCCTAATTATTTCTTTGTATTGGGTTGTAATTCTAATGAATACTTTTGATATGTTAATGCTAATGAAATACCTTCTCTAAGCTGTTAGATAGCTTAGTGTAGCCAGGTTGTATGTACATACTTTGTATGTAACGTGTTTTCTTCCTATACTGTGTAATACTGAGAAGTATACAATGTTACTAGGAAAGTATCTCAAAATAAACATTTATTTCTACATTCATGTATGCATGCAAATCTGGTGAAATATTTTGAGAAAAATGATGGCAAAAGACCAGTTTACTTACTTGCTGTTTACTCTTCATCTTTGTAGATACAGAAACACTGAAGCTTGATCATTTTGATGAAGCTGGCTATACGTTTATAGCACCAAGGTTGGTTAATTTCCCAGTAATAAGTATTATTTCAGCAGCAAATAGGCATTTGATCAATTAATGACATGTGTGTAATACAGACTTGACCAGTAAAGTTCATTTTGGAAAAAAAAAAAAATACATAAAAAACACTTATTATGTTCATGTTCTATAAGATCAATCTTTTCCTTTTGCTAGAATGTAAATAGCATCTTCAGGCTCTGACTCCTTTTTATATTAATCAAGGAGCTGTACAATCTGACATGTTGTCTTTTATTGATGTTTTTTAATGGAAATTTTATACACACTTGCTCATTTCTTGTGGCTTTTAAGATTTTACAACTTTGTACCTTAGCTTCTTGCTTGTAAAACAGGAACCGTAATACTTACCTCGTTTTCCAACTCCACGCTAAAGTGTTTCAAAGCTTTTGTCACTTAAGGATGAATTAATATTTGATTCATTGAACAAAACAATGATTCAGTAATTAAAAATCATAAGTTCATTAGTTCCCTGTTTTTCCCTGTGAAATTGTGTGGCCCTTGTTGCCCTTGTAAATATATATTTGTGAGGGAAACATAGTATGATAAATAGTTCTTAAAAAATAATTTCCTTTAAAAGATAGTTATGATAAATAAAGGAAATGTTCTGTTTTCAAGTTCAGTTAAGAATTGTTCCATTTCATATTTATCTTTTAAATTTATGTATCCTTTTAAATTTAGGCTGGTTTAGATAGATTTTATGTTAGATTCATATGTAAAATGGAGTCTTCTATCTTCAAAAGTATTCTCCACTTACCTGTTTAATTTATTTTTTCTGAGGGACTGAAATCCCTTGTATAATCAATTGTGCCAATTAACAGTTTCCGGCAAATCCCTAGTTAGGCTGATCTGCATGAGTAAAGCCTGCTTGATATGGAGTTCTGTTTAAAACTGAATGTTGGTATAGCTTGTTGTCTTTCAGGATCATGGTAAAGCAAGTAAAGGGTAATAAGACAGCTTATTCATATCAAATACTTGAGCAGACTTCTTTTGTTCATTAATTTAATATAAAAAAACTTATTTAATATGAGATTGCCATGTTTTAGTGCTGAATACTCTCTATATTTTAATTAAAGTCGTTTAATGCCACTCACAATTTAATATTTGATTTCAAAATGCCCAGTGACTTTTATAGTGCTTCTATTCAGTAAATTGCCCGATCATATATTGCTTTATTCTATAACATTATCTAAAGGACAACAGTTTATCTGCTTTGCATACATCAAATTGAAGAGTGTTTATACACTTATGTGGTGTGTACCCTATTAAAATTACCTTTAAGACTTCTCAGAGGATAGGACCTTATCCCATAAATCCATCCTCAGTTGACCATGAAGTAACTGTCTTGTAAACAGCAGTCCATGGGTCTCCAGTACAGTTTAACACAGGAGCAGACTAAATTCACTGGGCATTATCTAGTTTAGTTTATAGACTCTGTGGTCTCCTAGTTCCATGGCCTATGCTGATCTTAAGTGTTTTTTGTAGGGATATATGCATCTCATACATGGAGATTTCTTAGAATTCAGATTTAGGCAGCCACTTGAGCAATTTATTTCCTGTAGATGCCAAAAAATATTCAGTAATGGCAACATTCAGTGTTGACAGTGGTAGTCAATTGCCATAGCTGTGCCAATCATCTCACAGTAGTTGCACAATCCTGCTTGGACTTTAAAATTGCTGAGCCATATTTGTCTGCTTCGGTAGCAAAGGAAACAAATCTGAGAACACTGATGTTTTGTTGTTTTTCAGAGAATACTGTAGTGATATAAAAAAATCAGATAACAACACTGAATTTCTGTTAAATTTCAATGAATTTATTGACAGAAACACTCCAAGCAGTTCATCATGTAAGTATTATTCTCAATTTGCTGAAAATTATCTTTAGAAAAGTACTTACTCATAAATGAGACTTAGTCAAGGTGACAGCTTTCATGTCTAAATCATGTGATTTTGGGTTTTATCTTCACTTACTTTTTTATTAGAAATACACCTAGTGCTGGGATTTTCTAGCAGCAGTAGAGATTGTAAAATTAGTTTGCGGTTTTCTGGGTTTATTTAAGAAAGTTTGCAGGGCATTATGCATCCAGTGTTTTCTGCAATTCCTCTCAGCATTCTGTTCTATTTAATACACTCCAGATATTCATTTTAATACACCGGTTCATTTTAATACACTCCAAAGATTTTTGAATTTGAGCATATCAGCCAAAGGCTCAAATAGAGTTCAAAATTTTGTCATAAAATCTTCACTCTTCTTCCTTATTAGCCATCAAAATAAGTAAAGTAAAGGAGATGAGAACCAAAATAACTGATAACCAAAATAAAAGATATGGTTGCTCTATTGCTGGTTCACAAATTCGTTAAAGAGGTCTCGCTTTAGCTTGAGTTGTTTAAGACCATAGACTGATGTAACTGCCACAGTGGTGAGCACTGGGCCTTGGGAAGGTTCTCACATATTTAAATTGTGCCTTAAATGCCACTTAGAATAAATGAGGAATTACGCTTTTGAACAAACCATCATTAATGCATTAAAGTCTTGTTCTCATGAAAAATTCAGTGTTTGGATTTGTTTGTTTATGCATACAAGTCTGTTTAGCATCATTAATAATTTATAAACAATTGGAATAAAATTGTTTGGGTTTTTGGGTTTTGGGGTTTTTTTTTTTGGTCTGGTATTCCCCAAATCTTTTTAAGATGTTGCAGTCAGGGATCACGTATCAAGTCAATAAGAATCCCTCTGGTAAACCATATCACTGAAGGAATGTGCACTTAGATATGAGATCTTCTCACAAAATGCTATTTTTGTGTATATGTGTGGGTGTTTGTTGTTTGTAATAGAGTAATCTTATTGATTGACATATATTGGTAACTGACTGAAATTTTATTTGAATCCCTTAATCTTGCAAATGAAAACATTCACTGCAAATGTTTAAAGCAGCTAATAAATTAAAATTCTAGTTTAATATTCAGTAGTTATATAAGCAAATATTTCAGACACATTTAGTGATATTGCAGTATACACTAGGGTTTAGTAAGTAATTATGCCAAAATGTTATCAAATTATTGCTATATTTTAATTTGGAATCCACACCAAAATTGACTTTTTTCCTTCTTTTTTCTAGTAATTAAGTTACTTTAAAAATAGTGTCCTGAATAAGTAAACAGTGTTGACTAAAGGAAACACTGGCTATGGAAATTATCTCAGCTAAAAAATGCTTTTCAAAAGGAATAACTAGTGAAATCCCTGAATTGAAATACTCTACATACTCTAAGTTGAATGCCTGTTCTATTTTGACTCAACTCTTCCAACTTTAACCTATTATAAGTTGGCAAAGAAGACAGACAACTATGTCTGTCAATACTAATGGAATGGTAAGACCAGTTACATACTGGGCAGTAAGACCCTACTGCGTCTTGGACATCTGCTTTATGTCAAAGTCTCACTTTATGTAGATGCAGGCAGTACAAGGGGGTCCTAAACAAAACCTGCATCCAGTAAAAGATTAGGAATCTATATTAGTAGGGATAAACATAATACTGAGAGATGTGTTTTGATATTTAGATTCAGACAGAATTTCAGTTTAATTTATAGGAAGATATGGATGCAGTAAGGCCATTCAAATTCCATCCTGTGGGCTTTTGTCATTAATTCCAGCTGAACAAGATTTTTAAAACCGTACCCTAACTTATATTAGATACTATATCATGTCAATGTGCATGCAAATAGAGAAGGTGAGTCTGTAGCATTTGATGTAGTTTAACACATTTACTTTCCTAAGCCATATAAAATTCCTAATGAGATTTAAATTAATGTGTTAAGGTGATACAAGACAGTGCTTCCTGCTGGTGAATCAGAACTGTTTGTATAGCATGCTCCTACATTCAAACTTAGTGGATTTTATGAAAAAGTCTTTTCGCTAAAGCTTACAAAGCTTTTCAGGACCCAAATATATGCCCCTTTCAACCCTTTTGTGAAACATATTGAATTGATCAATGCCTATAACTACTTAAAAGGTGGGTGTCAAGAGGAAGGGGCCAGTCTTTTTTCAGTGGTGCCCAGTGAGAGGACAAGAGGAAATGCACACAAACTTCAACATAAGAAGTTCCATCAAAAAAATTGGAGGAACATCTCTTTGAGGATGGCAGAGCCCTGGAAGAGGCTGCCCAGAGAGGTGGTGGAGTCTCCATCTCTGGAGACATTCAAAACCCACCTGGATACATTCCTGTGCAACCTACTCTAGGTGGACTTGCTTTGGCAGGGGGATTGGACCAGATGATCTCTAGAGATCTTTTCCAAATCCATATCACTTTGTGACTGTGATTGTATGACTTTGTAATTAGGGCATTAAGAAAAAAAAATAAAATGGTGAGTACCAATTTTCTGAAATCTGAGACTTAGGGTGAAGCACAGAGCATGTCATAGCTCTATACGGAGCAAAAATGAAGAAAAGTTTGTGCTTTTTATTTTCATTTTTCCCCAGAAGAAGTTTTCAGGCTCCTCAGCAAGTCTGAATGGCTGGGATTTGGCATAATTCAGAGAAGCAGGTTCCATTCACGGAACTAATGGTTTACCAACACTTTTTTGCTTTACATTATTCAGCTCCAATTTAGCCCTGTTTTATTTTCCAGAGTGGTAAAATCTGTATTAAAGCATGCTCTTACATCTCTTGAACATTCCTAGAACTTTCTCTTGCAAAGAAATACTAAAAAGGATGCTTGAGAACCATCTTTTCAAATATATTTTAAAATTACATACCCATCTAAGCTACTAGTTAAAAATTAGTTAATTTCCCTGTGCCCATTTTCAAGTTGTCAAACAGCTTTTTTTTTTTTGAGAGGCTAGGACCTAACTGATTTAAATATATTTATACTGTAGTTGATTTATCTCCTTTTTTGTTGCATGTAAGAGTAAATCTAAGAACTAAATGTTGTTTCATTGCATCACTTGTGATAAAAAGTGTCGGAATGAAAATATGCTTTAAAAATAGCTTAATTTCCAAACTCAGTATAGGGGCTTTGCAAAGCTGGGACTTGTATGCTTATCACCGTGCTTATTCCTATGACACAAAGATAACTTTTTTGGATTATTATTATTATTGTTGTTGTTGTTGTTGTTGTTATTATTGGATTATAAAATTTAGTGAAGTCATCACTGTGAAAGCAATCTATTTAACAGTAAGTACTTGACTTAATTTGAAGTTGGACAAGTACATCTAATAGAAATAGCCTGGTTTTGTGGCTGTAGCATCTTAACAACTCAGAATTTCATTTAGCTGTTTAATGAAACTCCATGTCATATGGTTTCAGATAAGTGTCTTAATTCTTTTGTTAGGTAATACTGATATGATCATTAGAGTTTTGCTGGATGCAGGATTTACAAATGAACTTGCCCAAAATTATTGGAGTAAACTGTCTTTGTAAGTATACTTTTTATTGATTGTAATCTTTTTGGATACATGTGAAAGTCTGATAACAAAATAATATAAATGTGTGTGTATAAACAGATATACAGTTTACGTTTTCACAGGGCAGATATTTAATTCACAGTTACACTCTTAAGAGGTAACCCTTGACAAAGGAACTTATGAGAATTTGCATCAGTTTTCATTTTAAATCTTATTTCTGTTACAGTGATGGAGTTGTTGCACAATTTGTTGTTACAGATGGTGGAATTACTAGAGTGTTCCCAAAAAGGTAACAATTATTATAAAATAGTATAATATGATAATTTCAAAACCTGAAAGGGTGGAATGTTAGATAATGGATTTATTGAATGAAAACCAACTTCTCCTACAGTCTAATCTGTGTTGATAACTATGAAATGAATGGAATGTCTTGTTTTTCTTTGATTATACCTGTGTCACTGCTTTGAAACTGATCTGTAACATCATTTCCATAGCTGGGCCTTGCAATCCAAGTTTCTAATCAGCTCAGAGTAGCAGTAAAAGCAGTGCCCTTGTGGTAGCAGTGAGGCCATGTTAATCCCTAATTACACCTAAACACTGATTTATTTGGCAGCCTGGCAAGCTACAAATACTGTAAAGCAGTAGCTGATAAATATTTTTTTAGACTAAGAAGAGCAGACCAAATGGTCCCAGGACTTTAAGAGAGAAAAATGTATCATTACCATAGGGCAAAAAGGGAATGTGAAAGTGTATAATAAACTAGACAATCCAGTGACTGAGAACACTGAGGGCACCAGTACAAATATACTGGTAAATGGCAATTTTATCTATTTTCTTAGGTTATCCTGTGTATCCTCAAAATGGGAAAATGGCAATGAATCTTACTCAGAAAATCAGTTTATTTTCTGTTTTGATGTTATTAATGATGTAAAATCTTTTGGGATGATTACTCAAGAGACAGCATGTGCTCTAAAAGTTTGTTTATATTTTTTGCAAGTAGTGTTGCATTTATATTTGTCACAGTATATATAAAAACGACGAGATGAGAACCATGTTGTTCCAAGAATACAATTTTCCTTTTTTCTACCACTTTAAAAAAAAAAAAAATTACACCTGGCATTAAACCAATGAAAGATGACAAAATCTGAGGACTATATGAATGAATCTCACATTATTTCCATCCTTCTCTCCCTTCCCCCCTGCTGCAGCTCAGCTTTAATGAGATGCTAATTATCTTTTTTCAATTGCTATTTTTTTTGTGATTAGGGCAGGAGAAGATTGGTTGGAAAATGCTGAAACTTATGAAGTCAGCTTCTATAAAAGGAGCTTAGATAATGACAACTATATTTTCACAGCTCCATACTACAACAGTAAGTCATCGTTGTTTTGAAATATCAGAGGTAATGAGTTCAATATAAGTGTACTAATGAAAGTGTTCCACAGCAGTTGAAGTCACTGGCAAAGGATGCAAGTGGGACACTTCATAAGGAAAAAAACATTGGGACTTCACCCATTATAAAGGAAAAGGTAGCGAGGAGGGCACTAAACAAGGCACATCATAATTTGTCATCCATTCTGATGGCCCTGCATGCTTAGAAAAGCTGAAAACGTGCAGAGTACTGGTGTTCATTTGTTATACTGAATCACTGTTTTACAGAGATGCTTTAGCAGAATTAGTTTAAAAGCAAGTGAAGGAAAATTGCACTTGGGGAAAATAACACTACCTTAAAAAGCCTTATTTGAGCTGAGTGTCTTCAGCACCAAACCTAACTTGAGGGAGCAGGTATTAGCAGTCCAGAGTTCCAAATTCCATCCACTGCAGTGGTCCTTAATTTAAACTTTGTTTTCGAGTTCTATTTCAAATTGCTGTTAAACCAGTTTGTCTGAAATATTGTGATATTTAAAACCTATATATGCACAATAGTAAGTGCTTGTTACTGATGTGAGCAGCATTAACCTTGCCAAGCTCGTCTAAAAGCAGATGCTACGACAAATGACATACTCCTTTCTTAAACATATGGAATCTTTTATTGCTGTTATTTCATACTTATTTATTGCATCTTTTCTCAATAAAATATTAACAAGGTAATTAACTAAATTCCCTGAAGCCTTTGTTGCTCCTCAAAGAGCTCCAGGGAATGTACTTCTAACTTGCTTTTCCATACTAAGCAGTGTTGAAAACAAACTGAAGTCCATCAGAGGAGTAATTGTTGGTTAGTGAGTGGTGTCAGTATACCCTGCATTGAAAAGTACACAGATAGCAGGATAAAATCTTTGGCTCTGATCCTGCTTTTAACAGAGCTGCTCACATGAAAAGCTATCCATGGCTCCGCTTGCAGAAAAAAAAAAAAAAAGAAAAAGAAAAAAGCTACAGTAACTCTATGAAGCAGTGAAACTGTGTACAGAAAGTGAATGAAGAGAATTAAACAAAAATATTTCTCTTAGTCATCTAAATGTTGGTGATCTGAGCTCTTAGAGGTGATAAATGCATACTGCATCAGGGTTGATGCTTTTGAAAAAATATATTTTTTCAATTATTCTGAGTGTTTCAGTAATCATTCATTTCAATTTCAGAGGAAGAGCCTTTTATATCACCCTAATTTATTTTTTTTCCTTCTGTACTCTCAGAAAGTGGTGCCAACAGCTATGAAACAGGTATTATGGTAAGCAAGGCTGTGGAAATAACAATTGATGGGAAACTTCTGAAACCAGCAGGTAAGATAGAGTGGTTCTGAAAGTCTGAATAAATTAATTAATTAATTGGTGGTTGCTCAACAGTCAATCAGAAATTTAATTGAGATTTCAAAGGAAATTCACTTTATATAACATTCTTTTCTCTGAGACTCTTTTAATCTTGCTGGTGGAAATCAAGCCAAAGATCTGGCTGTGTTTGAGTAAGAGCACTTAATTTATTAGTCTCATGAAGGATGTTGGTGGCCAGACAACTGAGCAAAACTCGTATTTTATCCTTTTCCACTTTAATAATTTAGATGTTATTATAATTTTTCCTTTTTAAAAATAAAAAAAGATTCTACAGTTACCTTTTTTATTTTTTTTTTATTTTATTAAAAAAGACTTTCATGTATTTCTTGTTAGTTGTTGGAATAAAAATTGACACAAACAGCTGGATGGAAAATTTCACAAAAACCACAATCAAGAGCCTGGTAAGCAATTGACCAAGTCTTTTTTGAACTTTATTTGCATTTCTCAAAGCTTCAGATGCAAATAGGTCTAATAGCTCTTTGTGCCAGAGTCACACTGATGTGTAGTTGCCAAGTAGTTGTGGTATTTAAATCATCCAAATGCACAAAATAAATCTATGTTGAAACAGGCTGTATTTTGTATGTGTCTTGCTTTCATAATTATAGAACATGGATAAAGACAAAGAAAAATGACATATTCCAGTCAGTAGGCTCCTTACGAAGATTATGCTGCAGCAGTGAATAAAATCTGCAAAATAATTGGTTTAAAAAAAAAACATAGAAAAAAGTGAATCTGTTTTTATTTAATATGGAACATGTGTGAGCAGTGAACAGTGAGGATTTATATGGCAACAAACATCACAGCATTTTAGCAGAACTTAATGAAATTGGTGCTTAACCCTTTCATTCCTTACCTCTAATGCTTAGGTGTAAATAGAAAGGAGAAGAAGCCAAATTGAAATAAAACTGAGGTATTAATAGTACATTAATTGTATGACAGAAGCACAAAATTAAGATAATTATGGAACAAGTGGATGAGGTAATGCTTCTTGGTTTGACGTATGTTAAAGGAATCCATGTGTCTGTCCATTATAGGTATTAGGGCTCAGTGAGTAGGTAAATGCATTGCCTAGATGTCAGAACAGCTTAAGGACAAAAATAAAGAAGAGAAAGAAAAAGGAGAATCTTAGAATTATTTTTGAGCAGCATTGTTGAGTAGTCATTTTACTCAGGACAGTTAAGGAGACAGTTATGTCTCTATGTACACACATATCGCAAGAAAAAAACATGTTAGTAATCAAAGCCGTACAAGCTAACTGGAGATGGTGGGCTTCCTTTATCACATGGGATTCCCTTGCTATGGAAATGGTGAAGCTTTCCATGGTTAAAACAGACACTTGGAGCAGGCTGGATAGGGCTTTGAGTGGGAGGTGCCCCTGCCCATGGCAGGGGAGCTGGAACTCGATAATCTTTAAGGTCCCTTCCAACTCTAAACATTCTATGATTCTGTGTTCTCTGGGTTTTCTTTCCATACCCCAGACACATGGAAATTCATGTTTTCTTTGTCTTTTACTTTATACCCACAACAGTGACATCCTGACAAGTCCCCTAAACTATTTGCCTCTAACTTATTGAGCATTCTTTAAAAAAGGAGTTGTATCAAAGGCTTCATAAAAGACGATAGAGCTTACGCTGTTGGTAATTCTTGAATACAGGTTGTTCACAGAGATATTTGTGATAAATGACACACATTCAAAATTCAAATCACTGGTTCTTGTCTTGATTGATTAATATCACTGTGAAATATAATTTCTTTTGAAACATTTTTGAAATGATTACTGTACTTCTGTTTTTCAGTGCAACAGTGAAATCTGTGGCTGTGAGAAAAACAGTATGGTAAGAATATTTTACCTTTACGAATATCTAGCAGATTATGAAAATTCCCTCATTCTCTCTATGTTTGTCTCAGACAACTTCTCTATCATTATTATTTGAGGAATAAATTTACAGGAAACAGGACTTAGTCATTCGTGTCTTGGGAAAGAGATGGAGATTAGGAGGGGAAGGAGTTGTTGCAAGAATCTTTGCAATGGTTATGAGAACTAGAAGGAAGAAAAAAAGTAAAGTAAGAGCAACAGAGAAAAAAAAATGTGAGAAAAATATAATGGTAACTTTCAGAGCAAGAGGCAAATCCTGAAGAAAGGGAATCATTAAAAAAAACCCAACCAAAACTGAGAAAAAGAACACTAGAGGAAATGAACCCTGGAGAAGAATAAATGCAAAGTGAAAAGCACTGTGATGTGCAGTCATTAGTCATCCTTCTGTGCTCTGCTCCCGGCACATTCAGGATTTGGGCATCCTGTTCACTCAAGAGAGCACAGCTTCAGAGGCAAGCACAGTATCAGATTCTGCCATGTGCTTAAAATCTTTTTCCACTCAGGACTTCTTTTGTGGAGTGTGAAGATCATTAAATGCAGGAGTTACAGCAAAAAAGGGTACTCTAGGAGGTTATGTATTTGGCCTCACTGGTACCTCTCCAATCTCTTACTGTGAAGATCTTTTATAAAGTGCAAAGCGTAGGGAACCACTGGGCTTCCCAGTCCTGCACCTGACACCTGGAAGAAACCCACTACATTACTTGGCAAGTGAAAATATGCATGACCAGCAACCTGAGATTCTGCCCTTAAGACTCTTACCATTAAAATCTGCAAATGGAAAAGGACTTTAAGCATGGATGAAGCACATGAGAAATTATGGTCCCTTATTATGAGTTGAGATTAAATAATAATCAGATTTAATAAGGATATAACACTCAAAACTAACAAAGTATTGAGCAAATATGAATTTACAAAATAACTTTTATGAAATTAAGCCACAAATAAGCCTTTGATCTGAACAAACTTTTATGATACTGATAATGCTACTTATTATAGCGTCATATTGGCCCTTGGCTATGGGGTGTGATTTAGCCAGAGCCACACAGATGCGAAGATACTTTTTAAGTGCTGAATTAAAAATAGTTTCGCACAGAGTAAGAAATTTCTACAAAATATATTTTCTTTCTTATAACAGCATGTGGACTGTGTTATCCTTGATGATGGTGGATTTCTTTTGATGTCAAACCGGGATGAATATACACATCAGGTATGTATATTTTTAGGGATAGAACATGAAGTAAAATACGAAGAAGTTTCAAGAGAAAAAAAGGAGCAGTTCTACTCTCAATTTACCCTAAGAATAACATTTCCAAATCAGAAAAAAAAGATAATCAGAAATTGCAGTTATTTCATTAGTCTTTTTTCTCATTCTTATTTATAGTTCAAGTTGTCATACTTCTACCCAGTTGCATTCTTTCTGCTCTGCCCTTAGGCTGGTAGGCTGCCTGTGGGCTTATGATGGTGAGGGCAAGGAGTATGGCATACACGCACCTTCTTTCTCATATTCCTTTTATTCTTCCCCAGGCAGGGTCATCTCATTGGTAGCTCAATTAACAATTACTGTCTAATTGGAGTTCTCCAACCAAACATTGGGGAGAGAAATAGTCAAAGAAAAATATAAATATGTAAGCAGCACAAGTGGATGAGTTGTGTAGAGGAGAAAATACTTGGGTCCAAAAAATCAGGACTGTTCACTTTTTAATGAGAAAAATACTTGGAAATACTTTAACTTATCTCCATATATTTTCCCATCATCAGATTGGAAGATTCTTTGGTGAAATTGATCCTGGCCTGATGCGAAACCTGATTAACATGTCCCTGTATGCCTTTAACAAGTCGTACGACTATCAATCGGTTTGTGATCCTGAAGAAGAACCAAAGCAAGGAGCTGGACTTCGTTCTGCTTATGTGGTCAGTAGCGCTTTGTGAGGTGACTGACTTTTTCTTAAGAGTGTGCAGGTGTTTATACAAATAACATAATCTTTCTTCCTTTTTCCCAGCCTACGATAACAGATATTTTGCATCTAGGATGGTGGGCTTCCGCAGCTGCCTGGTAAGTGCAAGTGTGTCAAAAATCAACATGTCCAAAGTAGAATTATTCAGTAGGTTGAGAGTGTATTAGACTGAACCCTTCGTTTCTGCAGTTTCTCATGCTGAAAATTCAATGTTATGTCAACAGTTGAATTCAAAACTGCTCTTGCTGATTTGACTCTATAAAATCAGCTTCAGGAAGCAGAGTTGGGTTAATGGTCTAAGTTTGATTGGCAGGTGTGAAGGTTCAGATGAAGTTATTACATTTAGAATTATTGACCACTTGGTTCTCTACTTCAGAATATCCTTTTTCCCTTTTTCTAGCAAGAAGTCTTAAGAAAATCAATGTTTGCTTTCCAGTGAAGCTTCTTACAAAAACAGATGAAGCTTCTCTGTTACAAAATGTAAAGAAGTCTGGCTTCAGACTGTAGGATAATCAATATGTTACCAGTGGCACAGTTCAGTTAAAGGTTTTTATGATAATTATTAGTTGGTTCTTTGAAATTGAAAAGCACTATTGAACTATTTCAAGGAAGCAAATACATATAAAGCATTTTGGATAATTCTATAGTCTTGTGTCCATGTGTTTTCTACCTGAAAGGGAAAAGTTGCTATGTTCAGACTGTTGTAGAGTTTTGGGATTGATATTGAGAAAGGCAAGATTGCACCAGTAATTAGGTTTCTCTTTCACAGTCACAATAATAGATACATTTTAAAACTAAAGATCTATTTAGGAGCTCTTTTGTCTTTTTACTTTGGTTTATGCATTAACAATAGCCACACAATTAATTTTACCTATTTCAGGACCATGTAGATAGACACCCCTACCAACCACTTACGCCAGCACCAAGTTGGGATAGGTAATTGGGACTGATGTGATACATTTGCACTGGTGTGAATTGCAACCTTGGAGACTGTCTGTTCCTTTTTCTAAAGTTTTGTGATGCTAGTTTTATATAATAATTATCAATCTGGAATAAATTCCCTGCTTTATGAAGCTAAGAGTTAAAAAATATAGTAGCTGAACAAACATATAACAATTTTCTCATGGATAGCTGTGAAGAATTGCATAGAAATCTATGAAGATTTTATGTTGATTTTTACTGTTGGTTACATTTTGTTAACAGCAACAGCAAAAATCTCAGTTTTCTTGAACAACAGCAAACCTCAAAAACTGGAGATGGGCAATAATCCAGAAGAGAAACTTGAGCCCATCTCAAGCAGAGAAACTTTAGTTTATCGGTGTTCAAATCAGAATCAGTGGTCTGGATTCAATTTAGACCTGAGTTGTATTTTGTGTGATGTTTAACTTGAAAGCACCACATGAAAGTACTTTCCATGGACATGTTTTTAATGGAAACTAGGTCAGAAGAAGGCAGACAAGGCCATTAAGCAAGCACAGTGAAAAGGATTGACCAAAAATGGATTCAGTGAGACACCTGGCAAAAGCAAATGCAGAGAAATAAGAGAAACCAGGTTATTAAAGAAAACTATAGTGTTTCAGACAACAATGCAGAATAAAGGTGTGAGTGATAATTTTCAAAATTTATATGGGACACATCAGCATTTAGTTAAGAGAGTACGTATCATTTCTCCTTCATGCTCCTTTAACTCAGAAGATTTTAGTTTTCCCAGGCTGCCTTTTTCACTTAATTCCCTGTAAATTCATGAAGGATTGCTATTTTTTGGCAGCAAATTGCCTCACTGTTGAATGGCATCATGTCTCTTCTCATCCCTGACAATTGGTGCACTGTCCATCTGATCATTCAAGGCACAAAGTTGTGGATGTGAATCCAGATCTCCTTCAGGCAGTGCCTCCACTGCAAAGATGATTCAGTTTCTTTATACATGGATCACACTGGATAAGGAGAAAAGGCAAAAAACTTGGAGGTTGAATCAAGTCATACAGCCCCTTCTTACTACAGAACAAGCATTAGTGCAGTATGAGATGAGATGAGGAGAGAACAGCTCATATTTGTAGGCAGAAGCAAACCTAAAACATGATGTCAGGAAATGACAACTTAAGAAGGTTTAAGCATAAGCAAGGAGTCAAGAAACCTAAGTTGTGATTCCTGTTTTGACAAGCTGGTAGAGAAGGGGGCTGTGTATGTGGCAAACCGGTACTTGCTTCAAGTAAATAAAATAGGAAAAATATGATCATGAGTGAAGAAAAACAATTTGAAATAAATGGAGCCTTTTAAGCCTAAGTGTTCAGCAGCATCTAGGAGGAAAATATATTCTATATTTCAAGAGCAGAAATATAGATGGTTTTAAAACCCAATTGTTACAGTAATGATTTTTTTAACATACTTGTAATGTTCCAGTGTCCATCTCCTTCTCAGCAATTTCATGAGCCTTAATCGGTATAAAGTGTCTAATTCAGGAATGTTTTTCCTGAGCGTGTTCAAAAGCAGTTCTGGTTAGTTTAAGTGTTAGAGGGAAGCCAATGTGCCTATTCCATGTCCCCGCAGAGGTATAAAAGGAGAACACAGATGGCATGATAACACTTCCATTATGTGAGTTATGAACACAATTGATCGCAAATCTCAACAGCTGAATAAAAGATTAGTGTGAAAGAAGAGCTGGGAGAAAGTATGGAAGGAAAACCAAAGTCAAACTGTAAGCTTTAAAGAAGCGCAGCTTTAATAAATGGCAAAAGGATAATGAGCTGTGATGATTCTGTCATTAATTACTCTTATTTGAGTAGTTTTTAAAGTCCCAGTAAAAAGGAAAGATGACAAAAGGTCTTTAACAAACATATATTGTCTTTCTATGTCCAGGTCTATCTTGCAGCAGCTGTTTCTGAGCTTGACTTTTCCACGTTTCCTTGAGGCAGGTAAGTCCAGAGAATGTTAGAGTCAACTTTGAGTGAAGTAGAAGGTAAAAATCTAGACTGGGGACCTTATATGGATCTCCCCATCATGTCAGTAACTTTAAAATGTCATTGTTTGTTTACTTATTTTCTTCTTTCTGTCAGCTGATATGGAAGATGATGATTTTGGTGCTGCCCTGCCAAAAACAAGCTGTATCACTGAGCAAACTCAGTATTTCTTTGAAAATGATGATAAATCTTTTAGTGGGATTGTAGACTGTATAAACTGCTCCAGGTAAATTTTCTTCTATATAAACAATAACTTTTGGATGCTTGTTTATTTCACAAAAGATAATGATGCTATTATAAGAACAAAAAATGTATTTTGGATTAATTACACCAAACTTACATGAGAAAGACAGAGAAGTATATAAGTAGAAAAATGATAAATTGTGTTTTCTTTGGATTTGTTTAGAATGAATTTTAATTGTAATAACTGAAAAATTATAGAAATACTTTAGTGAAATGTTTTATTTTATAGTCTGTATTTGCTCCATCAAAACTGTATTTCTATCTCTCCTACAATTTATTTTCTTTTAATTTATTATGTGAATTTAAAGGCATTCTGAAATACTCAGAAGAACATTATTTTCTTTAGTCTGGTTACATATTAGAATTTTTGATGGCCAAGAGATTATGCAATTTATCTTCAAATTTACCCTCTAGTCAATTTTTGTTCCAACTATGCAGTACTAAGATTTCGGAGCTGTGCGTCTTATTAAGCAAACCATGCTGTTTTGTTTTGTGATTAAAAGAATTACTCTTCAGGTGCCATGGGCCTTTTCAAGATGATGTTTATGTTAAAAAAATTGATACTTAAGAAACATGGCAACTTAGACTAATTCTGTGTTTCATACAAAAGCATGCTGGGTTGAAAGTTTTCAACTTTCGGAATTTCTTAAAATGTCTTACAAACTAAAATTAGCAGTCTGATTTCAAACTCCTTGAAGACAATAGGAAAGAAAGATGGAGGATACTGGGCAATGAGGAATACAGTGAAAACACCCAGATGTTTTTTCCCACTTCTATATTTCCTCCTCCGTGGTTCTACTGTGTTTGTGTAGTACCTGTTTCTGCAGAGAACTCATAAACTGGGTTTTTTGGGTTTGTTTTTTTGTTGAGTTTTTTGGTGGTGGTGTTTTGTATTCTGGAGAGCTTTCAGAAGAGTTTTAAGCTCGTTAAAACAGCCAGATATGTAGTCACAACACCAGGTATTTAGTTAATCGGTATTTTGTCATCTTATTGTACCCAATCAGTGGTACGAACTCATCATCTGTGAATTTTCAGAAACAGTCTGATCAGTTCACACCTAAGTAATAAGACTCTGCCTATATACAGTGTCAACCACCTCTATGAGAAGACTTGTTTGTTATTTTATATATGTATGAAAATTAATTTGGAATCCACTAAAAGCAATTAACCTGTGAAATTGTCCTGAATTTACCCCTCTTTGACAGCTAGGGTATATTTTGTTAATTACTCATAAATACTAAGATTTTTTTTCTCTGCTGTCTTGTCTAACTTAAAGGCCTTTTGTGGAATTATATGTACAAAAAATACAAATAATATGCATTCAAAACACATTATACCTACCCTAAAACACTTCCTCTCTCTTTTTAGAAACAGTTTTATGTGTTGGGGATTTTGTTAGGTTTTTTGTTTGTTTTTGTGAATGGCAGGGTTCCTCAGTGTTAACAGGGGAAGAATTGAGGCTGAACTGATTTTATTTCTCAGTACAGCTACTGTTGTAGCAGTACAGAGCTAGCTATTAACTCAAAGTCATTTTATGCTCCTTCCACTACTAAGTTTAGTTGAAAGGGGGAACCATGGAAATGTCAAAAACATTACAAAATTTGTTATAAATGTTTCTTGCTGTTCGTTAATGGAAAAGATAAACAGTAGTAGACAGACTGAATTTGTGAAGTTGGATTACTTTCATTCCAATACTGTATGCCCTTCTCAAATACGGATTTTCTTGCTTCATTTAGACATAGTTTTTTCTTGGCTTTTTTTCCAGACTTTATCATGCAGAGAAGATTTCAAACACCAATCTCGTATTCATTATTAGTGACAGCCAACTGCTGTGCCGCTCCTGTGACCCAAAGCCACTGATGCAAGCGGAGAAGCCGGGTATCCTTTAAAACCATGTTATTTAGTAGTGTGGATTGATTTTTGGCTATGATATACTGGAATATATTTGGAAAAAAATGGCCTGTTTATGTACATGTTAATAGCATGGTTGCCACCAGAGTATTTGAAGTAGCAGATATTTGTGGGTGATGTCCCAAATCATCTGAGGCAGCAGTCATTGAGGTAGAGAGCAAAGCTGTATTTGTGAGGACCTAAACAGAAATGAGCTCACAGGAACTTAACAAGGTTTCCAAAAGGCATATTCAATATCTTGGATCCAGGACAGAATAATGACATGCAGCTGGACAGGCTAGGGGCGGAGTGACTAGAAGTAGCTTTGCAGAAAAGGACTTGAGGATCATGATGGACAAGAAGTTGAACAGCAGTTGGCACTGTGCCTTGCCATAAAGAGGATCAGCCACATATGTTAGCAAAAGGATATTCAGCATGTTGGGATAATTGATCCATCCCATCTCATCAGCACTGGTGAGACCACATCTGGAGTGCTGTGTACAGTTTGGGGCTCCCTCATTGACATACTGGAAGAAGTCCAGTGAAGGACCACCAAGGTGATTGGCATCTGGAGGACAGAACAGGCAAGGGGAGCCTGAGATTCCTGGGTTCTTTCAGCCTTTAGGGGTATTTCTGTCTAGAGAAGTAACAAAAAAGGTTAAGACCAAGATAAGTGTTTGGTCATGAAAAGCTGGGATGCTGCCCTGATGCCTGCAACACTGAGCAAAAGTGATGGAGGCACTTCAGCGTGTGCTCTGTGCCAATGGTCTGCTTACTTCTTGTGGAAACTGCTTTAACCATCAAAAGCTAGAGTTTATCCAGCTGCTAGCAGAGAACTTCAGACCTGGCTGGAGACATAGGTGACGTACATGCTAAGCAGAGTCCTTGCAACATATACATTAAAATTAAAATCATGTGAAAAGTTGTTCTAATTTACAACCACCTTCATTCCAATCTCTGTGCCTCTAACCTGTTCTCTCTAGGAGACACTTGTAGGAGATAGTGATAGAAATACAGAAAACAACCATACATATTTTCTAGGCCAGAAGAAATTCACCACAATTTTTCTCTGCTCTATATGCTTGAGAGTAGCATACCAGAGATGGTAAATCAAATCATGTTTTGGATTATTATGACAGACTACGGAAAACAATTAGTAATACCTTTGTCCATGTCAGGAAGTTAGTTGAGTCAGACTCTCCCACTCCTGAAAGAAAAGCAGATGGTGGTAAACATGACTGTTTCTTTGGCAAAAGCAATGTGTTCGTTGCCACATTAATAAAACTGGAATTTCACTTAGGTTTGGGCTGAAAAGGAAGTTATATTTTGGTGGAAGCAATGTCCATGTCATCACTGATCTATGTAAACACAGCCTAATATTCTAATTGGCTCCTGTCTGCGACAGTTTGATTAACTGCTGCCACTGTCTGAATTTATAGACAGCACTCACTATAGAAACTGAAGCACGTTTGATGAGAAATGGGCACATGAATTGCATTTCCCTGTGGAGCCCAAACCTTCTAGAAAACATTAAATGACCTCAAATGGCAGGCAATGCAGCTGGGTGGGCTTACATTGACTAAATGAACTATTTTATTTTTGTTCCGACTATGCAGTACTAAGCTATTCTATCTTTTCTATAACTAAGGTACATTGTGAAATGCAGATGTACCATAACATCACACAAGCAGCCAGAATGACCTTTGGGTGCTATTCATATGGTTATTATTAGAGTCTGCTTCCTTCTGGCTGGTACAGCTTTGCTTGTGCACATGATCTTTCAGAATATTTCTACGTTTTGACTTCCCTTTCAACTGGGCCCCAGCAGAGGAGAGGGGAGGTAAGTCTGATAACATCTGAATAAAGACAGATACAGATCTTTTGAAGTAAATTCCCTGACCTCTTGCTTTAACTTCCATTGGGTATCTCCACTCATCGCAATGAGGCTGCAGTAGTACTCCATAGTGGGGTATGAGATGGATTACTTTAGGTATAAGTTACAGCTATAAAGATAAGTAAAGTTTAGGTACTCAGTTTTTATAAAACACTCTAGCTCAGCTTTAATGTGTGTACTACCAACAGTGCAATAAAAAAAGCTTCACATACTGAAAGGTAATATCAGCAGGTTTCAACAGAAGATGGCTTTGCAGTTTGCCTTTCCAGATTGCTGCAATGACTAGTGTGTCCCTTGTCAGCCTGTGGCAAATGTGTAGTATTTACATTTAAATATCAGCAAGTACAGATTTCAGAGATGTAAGCTAACATACTACCTCACATTACAGTTGGCTGATTAATTGCGTGTCACTGCTCCCATTTCTATCCTGCTGTTCGTCTGTTAGTTTGGACAGCATTTTCTCTGTCTCTCTTCATCACTGAAATGCTCATGAGATCTGATTAGGTTTTTTGTCATTTACTATCAAAGCCTACACTGGGATGCTCTTGTCTGTGATATTTGGGTTAATATAGGTGTACACATAATAAAACAATTAATTCTTATAGGCCTTTACTACAATTTTTAACATGTATATAACATTACTTTTCCAAAGAGCCTTCTCTCTTTACCGTGTATCTCATTTTAGCAGAATAACTCATCGGTAACATACGCTGTAACCAATAGGTACCATTGAAAATTTACTACTTCATCAAATATTTTCTGTAATATTTACGCGATTATAATGAAAGCAATACAGAAAATCTTAAAAAAAAAAAAAACCTCAGCTTTGTTATTTATTTTGTGCACAGTTCTGGAAGTACTGGTTGTAAAAACTCATGCAGGATGTTTATTTTCCAGATTAAAGTGGTGTAAAAAAATGAGTATCTGATTTCAATTAAGCTCGAAGGTTGGTTTGGTTTGATTTTCTGTAATTTAAACAAGGAACTGTGACTATTGATGTTTATTTCAGTACTATCTGAATTAGTATAAAACTTCTCCCACAAAAGTAAAAACAGAATGTTAATCGTGCTGATGTACAGTGCATGAAAAACCATCATGAACCTTAACCGGAGAAACAGATGAAGGGCCAAATCCTTGTGAAATGGTCAAACAACCGAGATACAGAAAAGGTCCTGACGTCTGTTTTGATGAAGCCAAACAGGTAAAATTGAACTCGTAAGACTTTCGGACTACCTTTAAAAGCAATTGTAGAGCTGTTTTAGAAGAGCAGGGAAAACTATGTTTAAACAGACCTTGGTGCCTGGTAACCTTTCTATCTATCACTAAACATACTGTTCACTCTAGACCATAGCCCACTCTATTTCAATTATCCCATGATTAACATAAAATTAACAGCTGCTTTCTTATCTGCCTTTCCTATAACCATTGCACTTTCACACATGATTCCACTAAAAACCCCCATCAGCAAGCACAAAAGTGATGGTCTGTGTATGATCCTGTGAAATTCAGTTCTTCAATGTCTTTCACAACTAGATGGTAATCCTAGCTTAGAGGTAGTATTTTCATATTAGAATTTCCAAATATTATGTAATATGTTGTTAAATCATTAAAAATATTATATCTGGTTTAGGGTGCTGTTCCTCTTAGAAATTCTGCAAATACGTATTGACACATTCTGAACAGGTATAAAAATACATTACTTGGCTGAAATCAGCAAAACTATTCTGTTTAATACTCCCTGTATTGTATACATTAAAGTTTTGAAGGGGAAAAATTATAACGGTGTCACATATGTAATTTACTTTGAATAATAGTCTCTGTTTTTCCCTTCAAAATACTGTATGAAAGATAATATGTTGAATTCCCATTGTTCAAAAATAAATTTCAGGACAAAACATCCTGAAGAGGGAAGTACCTGCTATTATATAGAATAAATATTTTAAAAATGCATATTTTTTATGCCTCATTCCATTTCTGCAAATGAGAGATTGTCTAAAACTAGTGCAGTTATTTGGCTGTAATTGCTGTATTGCAGGTTTTACTCCAATATATTCTTTGCTTTTCTTTAATGAGGCATAATCCTTGAGGGCTGTAGTGCTAAAAAAGTCTTGACAACTGGTATCCAATGCATTTTTCTAGTAACCAAATGGTACTATAAAAAGGAAGTCTTCTTACTGACCAAAAAAGGTTAAACAAAGTTGAAAAAAACATCCGAAAAGCTATCTGGCCATTGTAAATATTACAAGTCCTCCTGATACGATTGTGTGTGAAAGTACAACTCTTGCTCACTAGCTCGATGTGCTAATCAGTGTGTAAGTCATGTGTTTTGTAACAGTGGATTGTTTTGGTTAAGTTTATTTGCAAAATTTGCTGTGAATCTCTTGCTCTTGGGTGGATGCTTTCACATTAACTGCTAACTGCCAGCAATCTGCATGATATCTCATCTTGTATGTCTTTTTTTCTGTGTTTTCTTTCCTTTCCTCTACTTGCTACTTTGCCCGTTATTAATAGGATCAGCCTATATGCACAACGAGTCGTGCCTCTGCCATGACGTCTGCTCCTATCTTCATTTTTCTGCAAGTTTTCATGTGGTGTGGATGGTCAGTTACTTTCTCTAATTTTTTGTTTTGTTCTTGGCTTAAAAAATTAGCAGACTTTTTTATTTACTAAGCATACAAAAGAAAAGAGAATGAAGCGAGCCCTAAAAACAACAATCTGGAGCAAATTATTGCAATATTAAGGGAAATTAAATATGAAAAAAACCCGTCTGGAGCCTTATAAATCAGAATTAAAGAACACAAGGCTTCTCCCATAGCAAATACAAAACCACAGTAACCTGTTGTGTTGATATGGTCAGCTCTTTTGAGATTGTACATGTACCAATTGAGTCAGCGTCATTCCCTTCAAAACATTTTCCCCTTGTCCCTGTTGAAATGAAATAGAAGAAGAAAGTTTTATGCACAAAGGTACAAACTAATTAGAAGAGACTATAATACCTGTGCAAATAAAGCTGTACTTAGGGATAGCAAAGATTGTTCTGTGTAAGAATAATGGGAGTGTTATTATTGAGAAGAGTAAGGAGTTTTCACTGCATTCAAGTTAACAGAAATGTTAATGATGGAAGGTAATAGTGTGCATCAATTTGTTGTTAAAATTGTTGGTTGGTTAAAGAATTAATTCAGTAAAGTCATATTTTTACTTTTTAACTTTTTGCAACCTCAACATATTCATTGCCTTATTACAGCAGAAGGTAGGTTTTTTTCCTTCTAATTAAGTACTTGGATACATGAAGTCCTGTACATTGACTTTGTGCAGACTCTGAGGTTCATAATTAAAACTCTGGCATTTTAGACTGTGTGAGAGTGTGCACTACTGTGCTAGTGACTTATTTTGCTGATCGAAAGAGAATAAAATTCATGACCTTATACATTACAGGGGTTTCTGATCAATAACTCCTCAGAACACCACTAGAGGGAGATACTAACATGTTTATCAAAGTAAAGCCAACTGAGAGGCAGAAATGGAACCTTAGAAGTTGTTTTTCAGCGTTAGTGTAGTAAAATATTAAAAATGGTAACAATTTAAAACACTCATTTTCTCAGTATTTTATGTTCTTTCTATACTTGGAAGAAGGTTCATTTAGTGCCACTTGAGCATCCATGAAAAAAAGCTTAAAGTACCATGTAACTGCTGTAATTGAGTAATTTTGAATTTTCCTATTCTGTACCTGAGTCATCTAACTTCTAGCAAACCTAGGAACTTGCACAGGCATGGCTGAAGGTTGTAAGAAAGGTTGAAAGTCCCTTCCCCCAAGCCAGTTGTATTTCACATTGAAATCTAAAAGATTAACATCTCATGTTCTTACTCATGCAATTTGCTCTGCAAGTAACCTTGTTTTAATTAAAAAGCTACTGTCCAATGTACGTAAAGCAGTAGAGACTCACCTTGAACTGAATTCTTTATGTCCAAAATGGTCTGCTCAAGAAGGCAAGCAGAAATACTGGGAAACCCATTGAAAATTATTTTAGCTGATAGACTTTTGGCAGCAGAAAGTTATAAAGGGAATTTTGGTCATCCATCCTGGTTTTAATAACTGTGATTTTAAAAATGGGTTCTTGATGGACATTAATCTGTGTATTTTTATTAAAATCACTGAAGCCAACACAGATACAAACCAGCTGATCAGGTTCAATAACGGCAATAACGGCACATTCTTTTTCTCCTTTTTTTTTTTTTTTATTAAGGATAACAAGCTAGTCTTTATCATCCCCTTGAATAGCTTGCCCTTAGTTTGTACATGCACACTGGTTTTGCTTGCCATGCTTCAGAATAAAAAGAACTTTACAGGTTTTTAGCTCCTTTTGGGAATGCCTTATTTCTGTCAGCTCCCAGGGATGTCAGTGAGAGCTTTGGGGGTGATTATCAGCCCAGATGACTGTATACGTCTTGATCAGAGCTGTATCCCTGATCTATGTGTGGGCATCTGTACAGCATTGAAAGCTTTCTGTGGCAGTCCAGACAAAGGAGGGTAAACCAAAATTTATGGAAGACCATGCTTTGGAACTTGAAATGACTCGAGTAAAAGCAAAAATGTTCTCCATGCACTATGGAGCTTTTAAAATTTATGCGTATAAAATGTATAACTTCGAGGTAACCAGGTGATATTGAGGGCCAGATCACAAGCTCTTTGACAGGTATTGTTGTTTTATCCTTTTTATAGTTGGTGTAGCACAATGGTTTCTGACAGATTACAAGACAAAGTTTGAACACATTGAATCATTATAGAGTACTTCAAAGGAGTAACAAGTATGTTTGTAGGCTTAGTCATGGATGTGTATACTTTATATTTACAAGTGTGGCCTTGAAATTCTGGACCTGCATTGCTTTCAAGGAACTGTTGGTATATAGTAATGAGTACGTGGGTTTGATACTTAGCAATGAAGATACAATTTTATAGAAACATTCATTGCCATTCTGCAAGTGCTGAATAATTTTCACAGTATGCAATGTTGTAAAATAACCCTCTCTAGAGTTATCATAGCAAGGCATGACATGAAGGAGATGGCATTTGGATTTGACAGTTCTGTACCTCAAGCACTCAAGGAAATTTGACATGTGACTTATTAATGCAAGAAATTTCTGATACAGTTCTGATGAAATGAAACTGTCTAAAAAGGATTCTGTACAATTTCTTTTCCATTTTTTTCTGTCTTCGAAGAGACATAATATATAGAATATTATTTTGAAGACAACAAAGTGACAACATCTTCAACTCATCTTTTGGTTATTCAGGTTTTCTGTGTGATTAGCGCAGTAGTCACTAACGTAATGGGCTGGAAAATTTCAGTGAAACTGCTTAAAAACAGTTCAGTCTGTAATTGCACTGGCAGAGGTAAAGCAAAGGTAATGTAAAGGTACAATAAAATGTTGCTATGTAATTTGTTATAAGAAATTTTATTAGAAATCTCAAAAATAACATTTACAGGTAACAGTTGGGAAATTTTCTTAAAGCTCAGGCTTTAAGAAAAGATATTTTGAAGACCGTTCAAAACTGATGTTTTCCTCAATCTGATTGCAAAGTAATGGTGGGATCCCACTCATTTCCATAAAATTGTTGATTTTTCTTCAAATTTATATAAATATGCATGTAACCAGACTTTATCCTCCTTTTATTTTTTACATTTCTTGTAATGTTCACAACAGTTAAAGCACAGAAGAAAATTACAATGTGCAATGCTGGGAAGGAAAAAGTAATTTAGATAGGATTTACTGTACCTTCTTTGCCACCGCTATTTTTATCTTGGCTTAGGACACAAAAGAATAACTGATTCCAGAGAGAATGTTTAGAAATCGTTCTTGGCAGAACTGCTGGTTTGCCACTGTAAATTGGTCTACAAACCTCAGAAATTCAATGTGACTTTGGTCAATATGAGGTTAAAAATCTGACTCACCTTGAAATATGTGTACAAATCTTGTATAATTTTATCTAGTATGGCTTAACTCTGTCATTCATAACAAGAAGATTCCTCTCCTTTGCGAGACTTCCAAGACATTCCCCACTGTTGTGAAGATGTGACTCCTTTGAAAACTGCTCTGTGTAGTCTTAGGGAGAGAGCAAAAGATATTAAAATATTTCTTTTCAATCCAATAGGAATATTGCATAATCTAACTGTCAAATGTAAGAGCAGCGCCCATAAATTGTGATGCACTTGACAAAGAAATCTCAAATAGCAAATGGAAATGGGCAACAGAATGGAGTTTATTTTTCAACTACATATAGTGGTAGGATTATTTCATAATTTACCCAATATTTGGTCCAACACAGAGGTGACATGGAAGCTGAGTACTGCATATTTCAGTATGGATGTGGAGGTCCATCTATCCTGTATCCATACTGGAAGACATTTTATAATTATTTTCCACTCTCTATTATGCAAAAATTGGTTTAAGACCTTCAATTTACTTCTTACTTACTCTCCTGACACCTCCCATCTGAAAAAAATTTAAGCCTTCTGCTTTCCTTCAGACAATTTCTTGAAAGATAACTCTTTTAAGTCATTTCAGTGATAAGCCATCTTAAATGCCAAGAGGTAACACTGGGTACTGTTCATTGAATTCATGTGAGAAGAAACCTTTACTGATAATTGTTTCTGGTGGTACTTACTGAGAGGAAGAAGCAGCAGAGTTATTTTTAGAGGTTTTGAATAGAAATAAAGCCACATGACAAGATACAATGCAGATGCAAAAAGTGACAGAGCCAAACTAAATAAACCAGAAAGTTCAGTGCATCTTCAGATCTTAGCATCCTACTCCAAATCTGGTGAAGCAGAGTTCACTTATGACTTACTGGTTGACCGGAAATCTTAGGAATTTTGAACTTGTAGAGTGCAGTCAACTGAAAAAAAAAAAAAAAAGCCCACAAAAAATCCTAAACCAAAATTATAAAACTAAATTGTGAAGTTAACAGATGACAGAGACATAGATGCTGTTCTTTATCAATAGTAGCTATTTCCAGATAACATGAGCTATTTGCTTATTTTCCATATATTTATTCCAAACTGATTCTGATTCATCTGACCTCTCTGCTTGAAATGATGCATTGTATGTAGTGGGAATCTTATTAAAGTCTTCACTCCTTAAAACCCCATAAAAGAGCTCATTGAAGTTGTTTGCTTTGCCCTGTAATCTCCAAGATCCTTTTTTACACCTCTGTTATCAAGCAGTTGCCCTAACTCCATATTTGCCTTCAAGTTTTTGCTTTATTCAAAACTTTCTATTATAATTTTCAGCATATTGTGCAAGGAGGTCATAAAAATTCTTTATCAGTCCTCCTAATTTCCTGTTTAGATGTAATCTGCCATTTTTATATGCTTTCCTGTTCTTGACCATTTGACTAAACTCAATTGCTTAAATATTGACCTTTTCCCTGTGACAGTATATTTAATTTCCCTAGTGATTCATGCTGTGCGTTTCTTTGGGGTTTTGGTTTTGGTTTGGTTTGGTTTGCAGGGGTGTGTGTTAGTGTTTTTTCATTTGTTTTGGAGTTGGGTTTCTGGGGGGCAGTATGTGGTGCATGAGGTTAGTTTTTCTAATTGTGGCATTCATTTTACCTGGATATCTAATGCAATATTTCTACATAATCTTCCAGATGCTTGTGAGGGACTTACTTTTTGAGATGGTGCTTCTAGGTTTTTTCCTGCTATCTGTTTTTGTTCGGTTTTTGTTAAGAGGTTGTTTTCTTTTCTTTTCTTCGATTTGGAGTTGCTTGCGGATTTTTAACTTCTTTTAGTATTTCATGTGGTTTTCTTTCTTGAAATTGGTATATTTTATTTTGGATTTCTTTGACCTTATTTCTCACACAGTAATGCTAATTCCTGTTGCATTGCAGTCTATGGAGCTGTTAGAGCTATAGAGAACAGCTCTCTACTAATAGTTTTGAAGAGGGCCCTGTGCACCATTAAAGTCAAAGACTGTCCCAAAAGGTCATCATTTATCATATCGAAAAAATGTGATTTCTACATCTCCTTTGGATAAGGCATTGATTCACTCTATACATGGCTTCTCTAATCTCACATACCTTTTCATGACTGATATTGTCGCTTTGATCAGGTGGTCAGCAGTCCAATCTTAGTGTTACATTTTTATTATTACACTCAGAAATGTCTTACCCATGGTGATTCCATCATACTTACCATTTCCTATGATGATTTTATGCTACGACACTTACATACTACCCTTCTGCTGTAGGTGCTACACTGCCATTCTTACAAAGCTGGTAGCCTGACAATGCACTGTCCTGCTGATTATTCTCCTTCCACCAGGTTTCTTATATGTGTATTATTTTGTGATGATTCATTGATGACTTGTCTTTGTTTCCCCATCTTAATTTTATGTTCATAATATTGATGTAGAAGCACTTGAAAGTTTTGGTTAAGGGTGTGCGAACAAGTTGAATGTGTTTTAATGACCCCTCTTTATGTATCATGATTGTCCTTTTTATCCCCAAATTCCCAGCCTTTTCAGAGGCACATTGAATACTAGCAGCATATGCCCCAGTGGCATGTCTGTCTCAACCAGGAGGTGTGCTCCTTGGCTTCCCTCTGCTTTCCATTCTAAAACCTTTTTAATTTCTGTGACAGAAAACAGGCTCTGTTACTGTTAAGGTGCACTCTGTCCTTCCCTTCATATGTTCCTCCTGTTCAAGAAGGGTATTTAAGTCCCTTCTACCCTCACTGTTGACTTGTCCTTGGAGGCTTGGGATCTCTTGGAAAATGGAAAGTGTCTTTTTATACTGTGGGTACAGAATACAGGGAAAAGAAGAAGACGACCAAAGATTTTCAGCCTTCAGAGCTTCCCATGAGTCTCAGACTCATGGGCAGAGTGGTGAAGGGGATGGCTGGAAAATTGTCCTGGTGTTTTAAGCACCCAAACGTAGATTGTATCAGTTCTGAGGAACAAAAAGGTGTAAAGATATTACAGACTTCAGAACAGGTATCAAAGGTATTTCAGTCAGATTAATGAATAAGTCCATAATGTGA
This sequence comes from Nycticryphes semicollaris, assembly GCA_013400055.1. Taxonomy (NCBI): domain Eukaryota; kingdom Metazoa; phylum Chordata; class Aves; order Charadriiformes; family Rostratulidae; genus Nycticryphes; species Nycticryphes semicollaris. The sequence goes on from VXBJ01005238.1 coordinate 486,177, forward strand.
AATATGTTATGCATTCTAGGCAAAGTGGACGCAATAAAAGCAATTAGTGGTAAAGAGGAATGGCAAAAAGATGTGTGAGTGCTGTGTGGCATAATGAATAATTAAGTCCACTGATGCATGACAGCTGCACAGCTCAGAGTGAGCCCACAAACTGGAAGGTGCCTTCTCTACAGATTACATCAAATGTGTACCTAAAGCCAATAGAAAATTTGATTCCCATACTTGCATACAGCATCAGAGACAGAGAAAGGATTTTCATTCTCTTTGATCATATCTCCACCTGCAGAACATATTTGTTTTAATGTGTGATCATGTTGATGAAATGGACATGAACATATTCTGGTATTTGTTTTCCAATCTATTCTTCCACCTTTCCTCATAATAAAGTGATACTCAAAGTTGATGTAATTTTAAGGAACATAGATGTGGTTTACTGGGGCCCCCAGGTATATTCCATAGTATTTCTTGTTTGATTAAGTATTCCATCTAGTTCGTAAGAGACTGCAGAAAGCTTTGTAAGCAGTTACTCCTCCCATGCATAGTTAATGCAGTCATGTCACTCTTTGTATCAAAAATCAGCCATACTTCCAGTAATTATTTTGATGTTATTTTACGAAGAATAACATACATGAAAGCAAAAAGGATCCCTCAAGGATAGTTCAAAATGTTGAAGACTAAAATATAGATTTCTTCTCAGGAAATTTCATTCTAATTGATGTTAAATGATTTCTTCTTTTCTTGCCAACAGGAAGATTCGGCTGACTGCGGTGGTGTCTCTGGTCTGAGTCCATCACTGTGGTCTATGGTAGGAATTCAGTTGGTCCTGCTTTGGCTGTTATCTGGCAGCAGACACTGCCAGTTATGACCTTGCTAAACCAAAACCTGCGTAACTTAATCAAGACCCGGCCAAAACGATAGCCTCGGTTTCATTTTAAAAGGGTCAGCTATTCAGACAGCAGCAGAACAGCAGCGCTCGTGTCTGGTTATCACTCGTTGTGGGACTCATAAAGGCACCCACGGTGGCTGCATGTTGGAGTGTCGGATACTTAAACGTGTGTGAATGCTGCATCATCTATGCCATCCAAACTGAATTCTGTATGTGCTCCATTGGGGAATCTAAGATTTTTTTTGTTTGTTTGTTTGGTTGTTGTTGTAATCTTGATGACTTCATGTAAAAGGGCTCCCCTGATAATAGCTTATGTATATGATTTTCATTTATTTTAAGCTTTGGATATCTTGAAGATTTATATTCTTTTACATGAACAATTATTAAAAAAAAAAAAAAAAAGAAAGAAAAAAGAAACCTACTTCCCAATATACATTGTTAGCACCATGATGGCTGCTTTGAACATCAGTTTTGTCCAAACTAGTTGACTAAAATGGAATTATTGGTTTGTCTTCATCAGCAGTTCAGCATGATTGAAATGCTTTATGATGAGTAGTTTATTCTTCCAAAATTAATCATGTAGACATTTAAGTTTTGGTGGTTGAAAAATTGGATAAATTGTTAGTTTAAAGGAGGGAGGGAAAGAAGGAAAAAAAGGAAGGAGGAAAAGAAGGAAGGAAGGAGGGTGGGAAAGAAGTAAAGAAGGAAACTTCTGATTTTAAATATATGAAGGTGCTTGAGAGTTTAACTAAGAAGTGATTCTCATCTTAAACCTGGTGTAATCTTCCTGTCAGAAAATGTTAATTTCAATGTACTATTCACCTCCTTTTCACAATGCAGTTATATATAAAGCTAGTCAAATCTTTCAAAGGCTCAACAAAAATGCTTGTGAATAAAAAATGTCTTTGTGATACTTGAACGTTGGTTTCCAAGGGTATTTTGCATGACGATGATGCTATGTTATTGTTTTTCGGTTTGTTTTCTTTGATGGTAGAGTATAGTCCATTGAAAAGGTAACTGAGTGATTCTTTTATTGTGTGAGAAACTGAACATTGCAATGTGTTGCAATCAAATCATATTAAATTATATTATGAAACAGAGCTCTGAATATACTGTGCAATGAAAAAGCTGAGAAAATAGGGTAAATTTAGCTATCGTGACTAAAAGGTTGAGTTGAATTTTTTACAGAATAGCGATCTCACATGAAAACCTGTGTACAGATATTTTAAGTATATAAAAATCAGATTTAACTCATTTATTTTTGGAATATATGTTCTCTAAGGTTCATATCAGGTTCCCCCTTTGTTTCCTTCATATAAAACTACCCATGATATGAAAACTTCTGCTGTTGCTATTTATTATTGAAAATAGCATATTTAACAGCAAAATGTCCTGGCTGCTGAGATTAGAAAAAAATCTAAACAAATGGGGAGCCTTGAATCTGTATGTATGCACATTGATACTTGATTGTGAATAATAATTTCAGAAGTTGTTTTTATACAACCTCATTGGTGATACAGATTGGTGCAGTAAATTACAATATTACAGTGTAGCATAGTGTTGATGCAAAATATGATTTGCGCTTTTTTTCTAGTTTTCAGAACTAAACAGTATTGCAAGACAGCTAAACCAATGAATGTGCAACTCTGCTGGTATTGTACAGTTCTGCTAACAACTGCAATATGCAAATATGAACATGGCACAATACACTAGCTCTTTAAAAAATAAGACAATACAAAGCATTGGTATGTATATGCTGGCAATTGATCAATATAATTTTGAACTAATTGGGCATGCATTAATATCCTATGAAAACTGAAGAAGTTATCAAAGCCATGGCATGGCTTAAAAGATCAGATGTCTACTGTAGTTGTACCCATGGCCTGTTTGTTGGTTTTCTCATGTACCTTGGCTCCAGCAACATATTTTCTCATGTTTGGGAATACAGTGAGTGCAAAAATAAACCCTGACCTTTTGTTCAGTGATCAGATTTAGCTTTTTTAAAAAATATCTCTGGTAAAGTGGTGGGGTTAAAAGTACGATTAACTGTTGGATGACTTCATGTCCTCCTCAGGGAAGATAAGCTAATTTTGCCAGTATGGGTGAAGATAATCTTGGAGTGCTTCCTTTCAGACGTATTACTGCACTTCTCTTCATGCTATCACCAGTTAACACTTGAATAAAAATTGGTTTAGTCTTTTTAATGCTGAGACTGCATCCTATGTTTTTCCTCAACGTGTTCTATTGAAATTTTGTGGGAGGAACATGTTTTGTAAGATTAGGCCAATGCTGACTACACTCATAGTTTTTACTGTAAAATTATTTAAAGTATATATTAGTTTGCATTTTGCTCTTTTAATTTATTGAAACATTCTTAGTATATTGATTTCTCTGTAGTTTTCCCAAAAGAAACCCTTCATGGAAAAGTTACATTATTTAACATTTTGGAACAATTTGTTTATGCTGTTAGGTTGTATTTTGGGTTACTTAATAAACGTTTGATTAGAGTCTGTAGGCATAGAGACAGATGTCATAAAGCCCTGCTGGCACAAAACCCACTGTGGCTTTTGCTCTCATCACACTTCCCTTGGAGTGCTCAAATACAAAAGGAGGGAGAAGCCCATGCCATGCAGACACATTGGCATTCTTGGCTTATCTAAAGAGGGAAGTGTCCTCTGTTCCTCTCCTCTGCCCCCCTATATGACTTGAAAAAAAAACATGGTTTTGTGTAAGTAAAGCCTTCCAGTCATTATACCTATCTAATAGAAAACTCAGGATCTGGCCCTCCCAGGAAGGCTTAGTGCTGTTCCCACAGAACTCAATACTTTAAAAAAGAAAAAAATGAAATTTTAGGTTCTTTTTGCAGAAAGCAATATATATTTTGATTATATCAAAGTGATGGTCAATTTTTTGTACTACCTAGGTATATGTAAATTACTAAAGTACTACCTAGGTATATGTAAATTACAAAAGACAGATAGAAAATGCAATGTGAATATTAGTTATCTCAAAATGTGAATACCAATCTGTTAGAAATAATTTGTATGAATAAATACATATGCTCATGCAGAAAAATATCCTTATTCTCACATAATGTGTAATAGCAGTCTTCTCTTGTCTCAGAGAGAAGAAATTTGATCCTGGGCTTTAAATTGAGACATTTTCAAATTACAGTATGTTGTAAAAAGGTGGAGTTCTTTAAAGCCAGATAAAGAGCTCTGCTGATATTTGCTGAGATCATTTAAAGAGCACTAAGGGAACTGTTGGGATTGTTTCAGTTTACACAGAAGTCATGCAGCCTATTGCATATCTGACAAATAACCACCATTAAAGTTGTTACAGCATGGTACTGTGAAAAACATGATCTGAGGACTTAACATGAGAGGTTTCTTTCTAATTTTTCATTTAAACAACCAGCATTACTGCCAAAACACTGATCGTGGTCCATATTTGTAACAGGTTTTTAACATGACATAACAGGTTTGATTGACAAGATTTTTAGGTCCTGTACCTTTAAGATTTTAGTATGATCTTTTTCATGTTTCTAACGCTTGAGGCTTTACTGCTTAACTTGACAAAAAAACAGTGTTGCTGCCATTTGTAAGTTTTCCTATAATATTCCTTTTACTAACTTAAAAACTGGCCTTACTGGGTTCAAATAAGCAGTATCCCTTTAAGTGACCTTTGCAACCCAAGTGTTACTTGCTGTGGTTGAGAGTTTTCCAGTATCACTGAAGCAACGGCAAGACCCTTTGTTCCCATTAACACTTCAGCTCAGAGAACGTGCTCAGTATGTCTTAATTTCGAAACACAACCTCAGTCCCACCAGGCCTAAAAATTCGGATGCTGGCACACTAGTTATTAAGGAGTATATTAATGCCTACAAGGCACTACAATGCACTCGGGTGTTTTTGGAATGTCGACTGAAGGGGAAATCTTAGTAACTCCTTCCTTAGTATAAATTTTACCCTAGCTTCATCAGACTTCCTAGCCTTTAAAAAAGGCCAGATTTGTTATTATCTTTTTCATACCACAATGTTAATATTGTTAATACTCATTGTACACTACTGTAAAAAGATTAAAACAAAGTGTCTGAAAGCAATTCAAGAGTTTTGAAAAGTTAGCCTCACCCTCTTCCCAGCTACTTGCATCTGTCCTGTTTATTGTTTAAAAGAAAAACATCATCTTGAAGAAATAATTTCACTGAGGCTAAAGGGATACTGTCTTGTTCAGATGCCATGAAATTGCAATTGTGATCTGACAAAGCTGTCTTCTCTTCTTGTGTTGTATGGAATGTCTGGATCATGCTTTCTGGGATATTTTTATTGAAATGCTCCGTGTGCGTTTCTGCAAAAAAAGACTTGGTTGCTCCTATGAGGCAAGCAGGTCTTTCTCCCTTTTCTTGTGTTCTCTTGACACTTTTGTGGAACTTGACAAGCCTGGGAAAATAATTTTTTGTAAAAAATTTGTACAATAATATTATAAAAAGTTTATAATCCTAGAACTGTTGTGTTAATTCTTGTGCAAAAACAGTATATTCAGAATAAAAGTTTATCATTTAAAATCAGCAAACACTTTGATTGTTCACTCTGTAATGAAAACATGTAAATAAGAGCCTACTTAATTTTCTATATAATACTACTGAGTTCACGCCCAAGTGTCTGAAAGAGATTTTCCAATGTGGAGACAATGACTTGCCACACTTCTTATTGGGGCTTAAAGGGGGATGTGCAGCAAACCCTCATTTCTGCTTCAAGGCTGTGAAAATTTCAAAAAAGTAAAAAAAAAAAAAAAAAAATTGTAACCAATGAAATCTGAGAGTCTGTAAAGCTCTCGGAAAAATGATAGCCTGCAAAGCATCTGAAGTAGTCCTGTTAGTCTGAAACAATTGCTTTTGGAAGGATTGTCATTTACTAACTTGTAAACATTGATGAAGTCCAAGGATTCATTCACATGAAGAAGCAGAATAAAATCAGATGGCTCAAATGGGTGCTGCCCAAGTTGTTGCCCTACCTCTGGCAGAGATTGCTGCATGATTTATGAATCAGCTTCTGTTCTGCTGCCGTTCTCAGCCAAGCATTAAATTCAAAGTGGATCCGTGTACCTTAATAAACAGGCTTGAGATGTTCCAGAGTTGCTTCACTGGGTTTTCAGACTTACTGGGGTGGCACCGGCAATCTCCATCAGAAGGGCAGGGCACATGGCTGCGAGTGGTAACTGCTTTAGAAGCCTGATTTTAATCCTTGAATGTGTATGTGTCAAAGCCCAGAGAGAATGGCAGTCGTAAATTACTGCTGGATTTACCGAGTCCCTGAGGAGTCAGATAAGAGAGTAAGAAATCAAATGCAGATTCTAATGCTGCAAAGTAACAGATCGCCCATGTGGAAATGCTACAAGGCAGCGCATGACACTGCACATCAACATCCAGTGATTACTGGCCTCAACTAGATTAAACATTGCCGCCTAACGACATGATTAGCCCCACATGCTGAACTCATTGTATCATGTTTTCTGTATGCTGACTGCCACTGAGATGTAGAAATAAATAAAACACAAAAAATTCCTTCCTGGTACACGTTTAATTTAAATTCTGTATTACAATACTCTATTCATTAAGTACCAGGAGCTGACATTCTCAGAAAACACACGGTTTCTTCCCCCACTTCTGGAGTTTACAAGCATCTTTGACTTCATCAGTTTGATTTGGGAATGGCTGCACTGCAGTGGGATATTCTATACTAGTCCTTGCTGCAAATGAAGCCAGAATATACTTGGCCTGTCATACGATATTATTTTGAGAGATGAATTCACATTGTCCAATGCAGCTCTATTGCTGCTAACCATCTACAAAAATCAAGAAGTTATATAACCCTGATGTTATAAAACCGCTTCATGGTCACGTCTGTTAGCCCAGTGCTCCTTGTAACGCTCGACTGAGCAAAATGCACACCCTCAGTCGTACAACATGTTCTCTGACTGTTGCAAAAGACATGGAAAACAATATCTCCCTTTTTAGTAGGCTCCTAGGAGATTTTTGTTCACAAAGTGTGTGCGGGGGAGAAGAGAAGGACATGAGACTTTTCCAGAATTATTTAATCTCAATTCTAATGGTATTTCTTCTAAAAGTTTTATAACTGTATTTCTCAGTTTCCCTGATTGAGAATATCACTTTCCCAGAAGCTGACTTTTCTTTTTGAAACCTTGTTCAAAACCCCAAAGACCTTCATTAAAGGCTCCCCTTTCGATAGAACACCCACACCTCTGTTTCTTTGGGGGCTTGAACCTCTTCTTTGGATTCTTTTGATAAGATCTCCAGTGTATGTCCTGGGTTTTGTAGAACAGGTATTTGAACTCGGTAGTTAAGTGTTTACCTTGGGGAAATAGTAAACAAGTTTGAGATTTGTCTCTCCTGACTGTAGATACTATAATTATTCATGAATTCACTTAACAGTGAAAAGAGCTGAGGAGCTTGCTATGTAAGCTGCTGGTCTTCCCAGGCTTTGGGCATCTGCCTTAATGATCAGAAGGTGGATTTTTTAAAAAGGCATTTGCTTTAGTAGTATGCCTTTTCAAAGCGATGAATTATCACATTAAGTAAAAGCTGCATCTGTTAGTTTATCCATTACTTCCTTGCTATTTTTTTAACAAGCTCTTAGTGCTGCTAGTTTCTGACAGCTGTTCTGAGAAAGGAAATATGAAATACAGGATTTCAGTGGTATTCGCTCTTCCTCCTCAAGAAAATTTTTCAATTATTTTTTCAGTCATTGAATCAGTTATCTTGTAAATGAAACAAAATGTGTGGAACTGAGAATGGAAGCAATCTCAGAATTTACATTTTTCCCTCTGTTGCTTTAACTCAGATTCTTCTGGTGACCCAGAATCTCGTAACCTCAGCCTACATTCTTTGCCTTGATTATTTAAAAATAACTTTTTAGAGTGTTGTATACACACTCCATACTCTGTGGAGAGGGTAGTTAACATGCTTGGAACACTGACTAATACTGCTATGTTTTGGTATGTGTGGTTAGCATGTATTATTCTTGCAAGCTATTTTGAGAGTCCAGGCAATTGATACTCACTATGGCAAGAGTTAGTCAGTTTGCCTCATAAACTCTTATAACTTCAGGAATCACTTGGATGTAAGAGAAAATTGCAGGCATAGAAATCATAGAAACACAAGGTTGGAAAGGACCTACAAAATCTTCTAGTCCAACCATCCTCCTATCACCAGTACTACCCACTAAGCTACTAAATCATGTCCCATAGCATCTCATCCAGACACTTCTTGAAAATCGCCAGAGCTGGTGACTCCACCACCTCCCTGGGCAGGCCATTCCAGTGCCTGACCACTCTTTGAGCCTCCTTCTTCTCCAGACTAAACAATCCCAGCTCCCTCAGCTGTTCCTCATTAGACTTGTGCTCCAGAGCCATCACCAGTTTTGTTGCTTTTCTAACAGGCAGCTGAGGTCCAGCTCTGCCTGGAAAGATACTGTAATACTTAATTTCAAATTGCCTGGAAATCAAGAGCATTCTCCGGTCCTGGTTACCTGTAGTCTTCACAAAGGACAAAAACCTTAATATAATGGCAGAATTTACTTTTGCCATCTTTTGGGGACTCCAGTATGGGAAATAACATGCATGAAAACTTTGAGAACCTGGGGCAAAATCATATGCAGTGGGAATCACTAGGTAAGAACCACAGGATTCACTAGGTGTTCTGTTTTCCCAAGCTGATCACTCCATATAGTCAGTGGAGGAGGGAGAACTATTCAGATGACCAACCACTGAAGGTTTGATTGCAGTTGCAGTTGCACATACAACCTTTCTATTGAAAGTGAGGCACGAGGATGCTAGATCCAGAGAAAGGCAGATGACATAGTCTAAAGATGTATGAATTTAAAACGTGATCCTTCAGTTTTGTTGGATCCCGCTAGTTCCTAGGATCAAGGCCTGGGCTCAGTAAATTCCACTTAAGGGAAGACAGATGTGAGACTTAGGCTCTAAGCTACCAGAGAATGATACGGACTTGTGTCTGCTTTAACAGCCAGTGCTCTGCAGACACAGTAGAAGAGAAGCCAAACTCCAGGTCCTGAGAGAAGCTTATTTTGGTGGCTGTGGTTGGAGCACAGTCTGGGCCAATGCTGAATTCCTTCCAAAGTGGAGGGGAGGTAGTGGTGATGGTGAAGGGGATGTTACTCATCTTTTGCATCGTGTGCTTCCACTTAAAGTACTTGTCTCAAAAGTGTAAAATATGTTTCTAATCTGTTTCTTGTCTGAGGATATCTATGAAAGAGGGAATCTGAGCACTTACAAACAGAGGCAGCAATGAAATCTAGCCTACAAGCTAGATGGCTACATTGAGTGATCTTGTTATGAGGCTGTTGAGAACCGGTCTGTAACATGCGAAAAATAACTTTAAACATTCATCTTTTATTTTACTCTGTTTTTTTTTGTTGTTGTTGTTTTTGTTTGGGTTTTTTAAAGAAACTGTTTTCACTTTATTATGGCATGTGAGGAGTGGAGAGGTGTGTAGAAGGTGAAGATCTGGACAGGCTAGGTATTTCTACCTATGCAGAAGGCAGCAGTGTGCAGTATATTCAGCATCACAGTTTTGCATGTTTGGGGTCCCAAATCTTAACTAAGTCACATTTTAGTTCTTAGGTGCTATGATTTGGGATTCTGAAGTTATACATATTTCTGGGACATTTCTGAATATGGATTTATAGCACTAATCATTTGAGTTTTTCTTTGGCTGATTTTTTATTTTATTATTTCAATCTAGCCAAGTGCCAAGCTTTAGTTTCAGTGAATAAAAAGTCTCCGCATCCTCAAAAAAAGCAGCGGTGCTTAAACCTAAGCACTTACTACTACTAAGAGGTAGGAATGAGACCCAGTTTTGGTTTTAGTAAAATATTTTATTGCTTGGAAAATGTGTTGCTCATAGTTTCAACCAAAAATTCCATATCTCCTTGTGCTTGTGTCCAACTTCACATAATCCTGTTGCTGGGCAGTAAGAACAGTAGTGACAGATTGCTCATTTTGGGGATCACTGAGACACTACTTTAACTGTCAGCTCATGGTTCAGTTAAGATAGTTTTCTTTTCTTGAACCTGAGTTGCTATGCAACCAGAAATGTGTAGGTAACGTTGCCAAGAGGAAGCTACTCTCCATGAGGTGTATTCACCAGGCTCAGGCAATTGCTGGCAATGCCACCACTGCCCCATTCTCTGGGAGGGGTAGGAAGAGCTATACACTGAAATGAAGCAAACTGGTGCATCTATGTCTCTATCTCCCTCTATTAACAACAGGAAAATCAATGTACTGCATCATATCTGAATTTGCAGATGCCTAAAATTTCACTGAGAAAAATTGTGAGTCAGAGAGAATAGCTTTCAATTTCTTCCCCACCTCTTGGGGAATGTAGGTGTTAAATTAAGATTTTGAGGTATTAAGATATTTGGAGGACGTAGGTACATGGACATAAATATTTCATGCCTTTTGGATACTACTCACGGGCTTCTAAGCCAGTGTGCTTTGCTTTCACAGGATCAAACAGCCCTACTGTGCTTTTCTGTGGCAGATGACATGAGTAAAACTGTGCTTTAAAGCACCCCACATGTAAGGCCTCTTTTGCAGAGCATGAAAGAGAACCTACAGCGTTGATACTGGATTTTTTTAGAATCTGTCTTAAACAGAAACTGGTCCTGTTCTGAATGAAAACCTATCCTAGGCACTGTGCAGATAGTCACATTTATTGTTTCCAGGAGAAGCTGTCTCATGTAAATGGATATTCTGTTACTATAGGTCTTAAAGGGTGATTTAAAAATTACAGAATAGTGTGGGATGCTATATTTTATAGCTCAGCTGTATTCACCCTGCTGTAACTAAGACCCTGGACTGCCTTCACTGTAGCTGAGACTTTTGCCTGCAATTGATAATTCAGCTGATGTACATAGTCCAGTAAATGCCAGAATTAAGTTCCAAAACAGTGAAGATGATGACGACAACAGTAATACCCACTGTTGTTTTTTCACACAAAACCCACTCAACCAACCAAACACCCCAGATTATAAATCCTTTTAAAAGTAACAAAAAAAAAAAAAAAACCACACAAAAAAACCAAAACAAAAACAAAAAAAACCCAAAGCATGATTGAAATTATTGTCATTGAGAAAAGTATTTTTCACCACTTTATGATATAGGGTGGTTTTTTCCCAAGTTTGTAATATGCATATAATGAACCTGTATCAAAAATAAAGCCAAGTTAGTTCATTTTTAAATGCAAGGTGGAATAGCCCTTCGACAATAGATTCAGAATCTGTTATTAAATCTATAAGAAATTTAATAGCTATAGCTTTATAGAATATCAGGCATTTAACAGCTTTTATTCTTGGCAAAATGAAAATCACAGTTACTGAATCAAGCAGCTGATTTCAATTCTGAGCAAATCTGAAATGTGAGGTGATGCTATCAGTAGTATATCAGTGAGCTTATATTTAAATTACTGATAGATACTCAATTTCTTGCTACAATGTTGCTAGTGATAGATGAACTCCCTACTCAAAACTTTAGGGCCCATTTGTCTAAAGTTGTTTAAAACTTCAGGTGGCCCAGTACTTTTTTTGTTTTGTTTTGGTTTGTTTTTCCTGACACCGTTATACTTCATAATATACTTAAGGAAGAGCCTGGATTTTCAAGACTGCCAAGCATTTGCCTCTCAGTGCAGAAACTGGAAGAGGAGACTGAAGGACTAGACACTTCTGAAAAGGAGACACGTTTTACTAAGGAAAGTAAATACTTCCTGGGGGAAACGTATCCAGCCTAGAAATGGTAATTGCTCTGGCTCTTTCTCTAGGCCTAGGCAACAAGAAGCTTGAAGCCAGTTAGCCATATAGGAATATAAAGCTATGAGACTATTGTAGGTACCAGTACAAGTTGGGACCTGTACTGTTGGAGAGCAGCATAGGGGAAAGGGACCTGGGGGTCCTGGTGGACAGCAGGATGACCATGAGCCAGCACTGTGCCCTGGTGGCCAGGAAGGCCAATGGCATCCTGGGGTGTATTAGAAGGGCTGTGGTCAGTAGGTCAAGAGAGGTCCTCCTCCCCCTCTACTCTGCCCTGGTGAGACCCCATCTGGAATACTGTGTTCAGTTCTGGGAACCTCAGTTCCAGAGGGACAAGGAACTGCTGGAGAGAGTCCAGCGTAGAGCCACAAAGATGATTAAGGGAGTGGAGCATCTCCCATATGAGGAAAGGCTGAGGAAGCTGGGTCTCTTTAGCTTGGAGAGGAGGAGACTGAGGGGTGATTTATAAATACATAAAGGGTGAGTATCAGGAGGATGGAGCCAGGCTCTTCTCAATGACAGGCAATGACAGGACAAGGGGCAATGGGTGCAAGTTGGAACAGAGGAGGTTCCACTTAAATATGAGGAAAAACTTTTTCACGGTGAGGTTAACAAAACACTGGAAGGGGCTGCCCAGAGAGGTTGTGGAGTCTCCTTCTCTGGAGACAATCAAAACCCACCTGGACGTGTTCCTGTGTGACCTGATCTAGGTGTTCCTGCTCCGGCAGGGGGATTGATCTAGATGATCTTTCAAGGTCCCTTCCAATCCCCGATATTCTGTCATTCTGTGATTCTGTGTGATTCTGTGATTCTGTGAGACACCAGACTCTGGGTGATGCTTAGAGCACAGTGAACAAATAGAGACTCTTTGTGGTTTGTGCCACTGTTCGGTGAGGCTGGAATCAGTCCTCTTCATGTCTCATCATTTAAGACAGTGGTGATTGTTGTATGCCACCCCCACACCAAACTCGTTTCTCCCCCTTGCTGGCCCAGGCAGGCTGCTGGCAGAGCTCAGCCCCTGTGCCCAGCAGCACAGCTACAGTGGAGCTGGCTGCAGCCACGGCAGCTGCCTTTCCAATATTTCTACACACAAACACACAGCAGAACTGGCCTCTGTCTCTCTATTTGATGATATTACTCACCACTGGTCAGAGAAAAACCTGACAGATGAAATTGATAATTAAAACCACAAATAATAGAATTTGAAAAGTGTGCCTAGATATAGTTTTGCATGGAGTAATACAATCTTTGGCAGTGCCAGGCAATTGCCTTTTGAAAACATTGGGTGGCCTGAAGTTAATTTGTTTAGCTTTTGCTTATGTAAAAATGTTCAACTTCATGACAACATCTGTTAAGAACCCAGAGGTTATAGATGTCCAACTTGCATTTATATGAAATAGAACCAGATGCAGCTGTTGTGAAAGAGACTGTAAAATCATCTGAATATTTTTTAAGTGACTTCACAGATATTTTTTGTCTCATGTTTTGTTGCGATTCATGATTAATATTTTTAAAGGTGATTTATCTGTCGTCTTGGGTTCCACTATTGTTGACATAACCTTAAGAAAAACTGATAGAGCTTGAGAAAAAAGAACTTTTGTTGAATGTGATATTTTTATCTATTTCAATTAGTAAAATAGGAATTAAAGTCTGTACAGTTATAAATTATGGATATTGGAAAAAAGTTATGTGTTCTTTTTCTCCCAAGCAGAGCAAAGCTGAAGAACTCTTGCATTTTGTTATACTGCTCTGGGTGATAGCATTATGCTGATTGGATTAACACCTTTTGACTCAGCAGCTGTGATTGATAGAGGTGGAATACACCGAGAAGCTGCTCTCTCTACCTCTTTTGTATTACTAATAGTAGGTTACAACAATTACAGGACACAAGCCTCATCTTCATTTCTGGTTGTCAAAATTCAAGAAATATTTCTTCTGAAAATAGAAATGGTATTTATGGAAAAGCTTTCTGAGGTTTCTAGTAGTACCATCTGGTTGCTTCACCAAACAATAGTTCCAGCCAATTGTCTGAAAACCATAGAACTGAAGCACTTGCTTTAAATTTAGCACTCGTTTCACTGTATTGCTGGGGAGAATGTTGCATATGAATAAAGCCAAATATGCGATCAAATGCTCTCACTGAAGAAAAGTATTTAACAGCTAATAGATATGTTGATGTCTACAGTGGGAGTTCTGTTATGCTCCTTTTCAAAGCTACTTTTTGCTTGAGATATCACTGCTAATTTTTTCTTATCCTATTTTGGGATTTCATATATCCATGCTTTAAAAATAAAAGATAAAAAGTTCCATTTTTAAGAATGATGTTCTCAAAATGAGCTCCTGCAATTTCACTCATGCCAAAAAAGGGGGGGGGGGAAGGGAAAAGGTGTGTTCTCTGTGAGCATTTTTGAAGTTATTGCAACAAATGACAAAATTATCAATAAACTTGTATTTGAATCATTATGATATCTCAGGACTTATGTGTCACTAAATGGCACATCAAACCTTCATGGGGAAATGAAATAACTACTGCAAGTGTGATAAAATTTTGTAAGCTTTGTTCTTTGTAACAGTCGCATATCCCTATTGCAAAGACTGTAAAGAAAATACCCCAGCCGTATTTCTGCCTCTTTGCAAAGCTGTTGCATTAGTTGATCTCTAGTTTATTTATATTTGGGAGAAGGGGAGAGAAGTCAGTATTACTATTAGATAGCATTATGTTCAGTATTAAGAGCTCACTTCGCCATAAAAGAGTAAGCAGTACTCATGGAAAAAAAAAAGGAAAAATTTGATCTCTCAGATCATCAAGGTTTTTATTTAATAGCTAAAAACCCCAAAGTAAAGACTTCAGTTTTATTTCTACAAATATGGAAAGAAGGTAAATACCCTAGAAATCTAATAGTTCATAAAGCTTAGGACACCTAGAGGACACATAGAGGGCAACACCTCCACCCCTTCTTCCTCTCCTGTCACTTCTGAACACCTCTAGTCTCTCAGGTGTCCCGGGAAGTGAGAGAAAATGTTGAGAGGATGTGCAGTATGTTAAGAGCATATTCTTGGAGTTAACTGACTGATTGTGGTATCAGAATTATTCGATGTCATGCCCACCTCTGTCCCAGAGAAGACAATTTTACATTTAAAATATAAGCTTTCACATTCATAAATAGATGATTTATGTCGTTAAACCTCTGATGGACAGAATCACTGCAGACTCATATAAGACACAATTGTTTTATTGGTGGTTAACCAGCTGAAAAAATCCCACACATTAAACTTGTAAACATGTTTATAACTGGTTGTCTACGCAAATTGGTAGGCCCAATTATCTTATCTAAATTTATTCTCACACTGAATGGTAGTTGCAGTACTTTAATCCATTAAAAGCAAATTGTATTTTATAAAAACATTTTGAGGTAAGTTTGAGGTTCTCTTTTGTTCAGTAACTTGGTTTCTTAGCTTTTAAGGTTTGATTTCTTCCATTTTTTTCTACAAAGAAAAGTTTTAAAAAAAGAAAACTGAGCTTCTCAGACCCCAGGTGAAGATTTTTGAAAACTGAGGAATATTGAGAGTCCTGGTAGAAAAAGACAAAAATTGCAAAGTTGTTTCATGGAGGGAGGTGAAGCTTTTTTTTTTTCCTTCTTTTCCTTTTTTCTTTTTTTTCTTTTTTTTCTTTGTCCACCTGCACATTTTACACTGTTTTTTAAACAGCTGTGTTTGGTAGTTTAAGTGTTGCCTGTCACAAAAACATATGTCCCAGCGATCACAAGAAACTGTAAGCTGTTCAGTGACTCATGAAGTTTCTCAGAACACTTGTCTAGAAAATAAATTAATGCATTTCATAACCGCAGAGCAGCATTTACCATCAATGCAAGAAAGGCGAATGTGGAGTAATGTAAGACATATGTGCCTTTCTTTTCTATTGGTGACTTTTTTTTTCCTCTTAGACCTATGAAAATGGATTAAAGATTTTTCTTACTCTAGTCCATGCTGAAACTCTATACCCATCTTGCCATAAAGCAAGGCATAAAGTGGACAGAGGCTTTGTTTAAAGTGCAAGGAAGATACAAATGTGAGACGGGAAGAAAGTCATAGCAATATATAAATAAATAATGGATATATGAGATCAGTATCCTGCAGACTAAGGGCACATGAGCATCTCGTGTGAGCTGGCCTGCTGACTTCAGTGGAAAGCTCTTGTGACTTGTTGAATTATCTAAACAAGAATTCTTTCGTTAGACACGGCAGTACATATATAGTACATCATTTATTTGCTTCCTTCTCTTTCAGGAATGCATGTTCTTACATAACAGAAATTGAGGTTGGATTTAACATCAGGACCTTCCTCCTTAAAAGTTTATGTACTGAGTTAATAACAATAACAGATAATAAATATAATAATAATGAAACTCTTATTTATTTTTTACACTTCCAAGATCACTGCTCCAAGTTCAGGTACCTGAATTTCATCATTCCTTTAGTAGCTTTTCCTTTGCATTTCCTTGTAAATGCTCGATCTAGGTAAAATGTGCCATCAAGTATCATGTCAGTTTGGAGATGCAGTGTTTTGAACATCAGTTTGCTGGTGATTCTGCTTATGGTAAAACAAGAGAATAAAAATGCTCAACATGAGAATTTCAGTGTGTCTTCTCTCTTCTTGTAGAAGTTAACAAAGATCAGGATGAACTTTGTTTCTCACTGTCTCTGTTGCACACTAGAGAAAAAGGGCTGTTCTCTGTTGAAAACTAAAACATAGGCCTCCCAAAAGATAAACAAAAACCCCAAGAAAATACGTTATTTAAACCAGAAAGGACTGTGACACCAGAGTTATGAGTCTATAATATCATCCCTGGGCATCTCTCTAGAAGGACAATCACTGTTAACCTGTTTGATGGTGGTCCTGATAAAAGCAACACACATCTTCTGGGATTTGTTGATACCTTCATCTTCCTTGTTGTCTTCCCAGGCCAGTCAGTAAAGTCAGCTTTTCTTGTTTAGGACCTCATTACCATTACACTGCTTAGGGAAGTGTTGTGTAGGGTGCATCTACACTTCTTCTTCCAGTCCTGTCCTGACAATTTCTTCTGTTGATAGCTGAAAAAAGCACAGGTATGTATGTAACAAAAAGTGTTCATTAACCTTGCACTAGCTGAGTGGTTTTTTTTTCAATGTAATAATAATTGTTTAATCCAACTTGTGTAAATTTCAAATGTTACATTTTCTCTTCAGTTTCAGAGGAGGTCTTTATCTCCTTCCTTTATATCTACTGTGACAGGTTTATGGCATTTCTACTATGTTTTCCCAACTATAACAGTATAGCTAACTGCTCCTAGCAGTGGAAAAGTACTGGTGTAGGCCTTAGAAATGATGGGTGTGAGATTTGTGAATACCTGAGCTCTCATGAGCTATTATCTATAACAACAAGTTGATGCTGCTCATGTCCATAACACCATTAAATTCTGAAGTCTCATAAAAACAGCCTTTGTAATTACAGTTTTGACTGGAGTGGTTGCTGTAGGGTGTATCAGAAGAAGACTGCTTAACATAGATCACAAAGCATGAAAATTCTTCTACCTGAGGGTCACATCCTATCTGTGACCAAAATGTCGTCTGTGTAGGACAGCAGAGGAGGTCTCAGTCACTTCAGCATTCTCCTAACATTAACCCAAGAAGCAGTTAGTCTGGGGCTCACAACCACAAACATTTAGCTCTTTTAATTGTGGTTAATGGGAAGTAGGAATTCGATGGCAAGACTAGTTCAGGCAAAAACCTTACAGAGTAAAATAATAATTAAAAAAATAAATAAAAATCATTGTTCTAAATGCGAGACAAATTTTCCCAAGCCATTAGCTATGGCTCACCACAGGCTACAGCCTGGGCTAAAGATACACCTCCACAGTGACACTGCAAGGGTAATGTTGTTTTACTAGGCTTGTAGCATCAGTCAAATTCCTGTGGGAATTCTCCTGTTGCTTTGTGAAGTTAGAATGAATAAAAAAATGAGGCTGGTGGATGGATCCAGCTGCAAATGCTGCAAATGCTAATCAGAAAAACCCTTGGATGTGGGGTACATTGGATGTAGCTCTGTACTACACAGCCTTGATCCCGACTCTGATTACAATCAGCCTAAGGGAAGAAAACAGTGAAATCTTGTCAAAAACAGGCAAAACCCCAACCAAGTGAATATACATGACCATGCTGCACAAGTGCAACCTATGTAATGGCCCAGAAAGATTATAATACACTCTCTGGTTTTAAAATATATATGTGTCACACTCTTCATATTCACAACTCATCTGGGAAATTTTCTCTGAGAATTTCTTGGCATTTCCACAAGGTTAATTATTCCTTTTTTATTTTCTCACATTTTGCATAGAAGTGTAGCTTCTCTCCAGCTTCACAATCAGTCCTGAGACAATGAACTCCCTGCCCACAGGGCTTGCTTACTTCCATCTAATGGACAAGAGGCACAATGCCTCCTACTATATCTTTGTGCTGACAATATGTATAGCAATTGTGAACAAAACTCACAGAAATCTTGCTAACAACATTGTTTGGGCCTGAGGCTGAACTTAAAGTCTGCCTAAAAGACTTAACAAGAGGAGCTGGAAGATGATATTAAAATGCTGTGGCACAGACTAAGTCCATTCACCTCCCCCAGGTATTATGAACAGAAAAGGTTAAGCAGGCAGCTCAGATAAGTCACTTCAGATGTACATGGTAGGAATAAATATTTGTGGTGTGACATCCATAATGAAGTGTTGTTGGCTTCAAGCAAACTGCACTGTGAGTTTGAGAGCTGTGTATGTAGAACTATTTTAAATACTTTCTTTAATATAAATGGAGAAGGCCATACACCTGACCTACAAATTGGCACACTTAAAATGTCTGGGGCTGTGAGTGTTATTTTCCTCTGTTAAAAAATACTAATTAGAAGCTATCCATTCTCCACACCTTCAGCCAAAGCAGCTTGCCCAGGGAAATACAGGAGCAGATAAAATGAATGAGAAGCATTCACACTCAAATATTTCTCAACCAGGGATGGGACAGCTATCCTGCTTGCAGACAGGAGCTGTACAAATGTGGCTTCTCTGGCCCATAAGAGCTTGCTCAAGTAGAGAGCTCTAGGAAAACCTTTCACATGTGTGTACACAGTGAAAGCAGGAGCCCACTGAGAGCAAGGCTGAGGTCAGCCTGGTGTGGGCTCGGATGCCACATGAGCAGACCAGCCACATCCCAGAGGGGTGATGGGTGCAGCCTCACAAGCAAGTTTGGCTTTCTGCAAGTCACCATTATGGGTTGCCACAAAGCAGGATTTGATAACCAGAGCTTAGCTGTCTGTGACTTATGAACGCAAGTCACAAAATCGTGTGTCATGTCATTTTCTCTAAGTACTTCACTGTTGATGTAAAAGCCAGAAAACTATTAATAAGTTAAATCCATGCTAATAGTTTCTTTTTTAATTCTCCATCAGTGTCAGGATGTTACCTGTATCAAGAGAGGCAGCATCAGTCATTAAAACTGGAAAACATCCCTCATAGCGTAACAGTACTGGGATGGGGGTGGGGCATTTATGTCAGAGAGTATAAAAGGAAAGAAGCGTGCATGGATAGGAAAAGGGAAACAAAAAGAGGTTGGCAGCTTATCTGACAATGATCCAGTTTAACAGGAAGACAGCCCATCTTGGTATTAATCTTTATAGCTTCCTTGAAGTCCATGGTTAGCTGCAACAGGGTTTATGACTCTTATTCAATTTAACTTAGAAGTAGCAGCTCAGCCACCTTTTGGCTTTCTCATTTCAGACTACCAGTCTGTAAAGCTATTGAAACTTTCCATAAACTATAACTCTAGAAAAAATTGTTCATTTTTTAGTGCTAGACCATTGGTTGTCCATGTGTGTAGATTTCTGACTGAGAAAAAGCAAGTTAAAATGTAATTTAATTGGTCTGTTGCATATTTTTAATTCAAATTCACTGTGGGCTTTTCAAATGTAAAATAAATAAATCAGTGTTTAGATACACACACTCTAGCTTACATCCATGTCTAATGTTAACCATTTATCCTGTAAATAATTGGAAACTGAGAAAGGCAAGTTGGGTGATGTTCAACCATGATATATGGACTGACTTTTGGTTTCTCCGACCTTCAAAAAAACGTCTTTAGTTAAATATATTTATGTATCTGTATCTTTGGCAAAACTGAGACATGTAAGCTTAGCCAAAGTTTTCTGAAGGTTAGAAAGGCTGATTATTCAGTTTGATTTGAGACACAAATAAAACTTAGCTCTGAATCTCGATTCTCTGCCAGGAACCAAGCAAGTTGCTATTGAATTTTTTATTATTATTTATTTATTTTAAGAAAAAGATTTGCTCTAGAATCTCTTCAAAACTGAATATCCATTTTCATGTTTTCTTGTTTAGTCTTCAAATTAATTACTCAATTAAAAACCAAGTAAAGGAAAGCCTTGAGGATTCTGAACATTCAGTTGATATAACACCACACATAGCATTCCATCTCATGTGGCTGGAAGTTGCTACAGCTGCTTTTTTCACTCAAAAGCCCTTATTCTATAGTCATGTACACAGCCCAAAGCTGATCTGAGTAGAGGACTACAGTTTTTTTTTTTACATGCCTGTAAAAGAAGATAATAGAAAGCACTGGGAATCTTGTTACACTGGGGCATTCACACTTTTCAAATAATATATTGTACAAAGACAGGAGTTTGTTTGAGAAAATCACAGAAACAGAAAAGAAAGAAAAAAAAAAGAAAGTAAACAGCCACTGTCATGTTTTGACTGGTGATTCTTTGCTCCTCTAAATACGTGGGGAAAATATTAGCTTTTAAGAACATATATACCAGTCCCATTGATCAGTTTCTTGGTAATAGTAACCTTCCTTTGAAACAATAAATCTATGTGAATCCTGTAGCAGAGTCTCTTTAAGCAGAAGACTGGAAAGGGCAGATATCCATGGAGGGGAATAAGATGAGGGATTCCCTCAGGATCAGAGTCACTCATGTGCAGAACACTGGATCACTTTCTCAAAAGGCCAACTTCCCTTTTCTGAAGCTGAATTAACAATCTCTATTAATATGAGCACTCCTGGAGTAAAGCACTACTCTGTGTCAGGCTAGAATGTCACAGGAGTCCTGTGAGATGTTTTGTAGAGCCTTCTCGCCAATGACCTGACAACACCTATGTCAGAACAATTCTACACAGCAAGGAGCACCGGTTGTGTGTGAAGTGCTTGGGGATTTGCCTCCTTTTCTCTTCCTCTCAGCTGCTATCACAACGTATTCCTTCATGTTTGAAAGCAGAAAATGAAGATGTTACAGGTAGTAACACTTCTGTTCTGGGAAATCAGACATAAATGGGTATTCTGGAATGTCATAGCTTGTGCAATAGAATGCTTTAATTAGATGCCATGTCCTCAACAGCCTGAGTCTGAAGATGTCAACTTTACCTAAACCTCTGAGACACAGAAATAAAGAGATGAAAAATAACAAAGAAAAATAGCAGCTTTATGAGGCAGAATGAGATTGGGTTGCTAGTAGGGAACTATGGAGCCAGGTAGGGTTAAGAGTAATGGAGGCTATAGGTGTTTTGTAGGATCTGAGTCTTTTCTTTTTTTCCCTTGAAGGGACTTGTTGTTAAAGGCAGATATTATACTGCTGGAGAGCTTTTATGCAAGATGTCTCTGAATGTCTGCAATATATTTGCACTTACTTTCCAAGAGAAGGGCAAAGAAACAGCATCTGAGGGAGCTTGAGCCTTGTGTAAACTGAAGCACTGACATTGTAGGGGTCTCTCTAACTTTCAAGATATTCCAAGAACAGAGGGTTCTTCATAATTTTATGTAAAAAAGAAGGGAGGCCTACTTTCTGGGAAAGTACCCAATGCCGTATAGTGTTTTAACTAATTTCTGAGGTTCTAATTTCGCCTTTTCACTGCTCAATCAGGGGGTTTGGTTCTCACTCAAATAGTTTACTGTCCATAAAGAAGTAGCACCCATTTTTTTTTTCTTTACTTGGCCTTTTATTTATTTTTCTTTTATTTGCCTCTCATCTTTAAAATGGGATTATTATTTTTTTTCTTTCAAGGAAGTGCACAGAAAAATGGAGCAGTATCGTACTAAAAAAGCATGAGGTGAGATCCATCTCACCTAACTTTCTGTGTCTATATTCTAATGTTTCCTGTTGAGCTCAATGCTTGGCATTCTGCCTACGATGAATCAAAGAGGTGATTTTAGACACTTTCTACCTCATGTTTAGATGTTTCCTTTTAGGACAAGATGACATTCACCTATCAATGCCTACTTCTGTCTACTGACTACAAGAGATGAGTATACATTTTCACATTGTAGGCTGCCCTGTGTGGTCAGACTAATCCCAAGCAGTATGCCTGGTTCAGCCAGAGAGATCCTATGGGATCTTTGGCAAAACACCTCATCATTTCACGTCCATTCCCCACACATAAACCATTCATTCATCACAGAATTGTAGTGCTACCCTCTGCCTGACCCCTCTGTTAGGCTGGAGGTTGGCCAGGGCAGGCGATTGTCTTCTATTAAGTGGAATCACAACACTGATTACAGTAATTTGTAATGCCATACTAGTCGTTCATTAACTTTTTTAAAAAACACCTCGATGAAGTGAGTAATGAGAATGATGCAAAGTTTAAATAATGAGAAAAAGCAAAGACATGCATTGTACCAAAGAGGGTGAGAGAACAGCTATTGGGGAAGTGTAGGTCAACACTTGTTGTGCAGTTTCATAATCAAAGAAGTGAAACATTTAGTCCAGCTTTATGTTAAATAGCTTTAGGTCTACTTAGTGTTTGTCCCTTAAAGATCTTTATCCCTCCTCAGTGGAAAAGAGTGAATGCTTACAAATATGAATGATTGAATTCTGTAAAGGTAGTCCAGGCAGGGAAACTAAACCAGAGAAAAGAAAAGAAAAGAAAAGAAAAGAAAAGAAAAGAAAAGAAAAGAAAAGAAAAGAAAAGAAAAGAAAAGAAAAGAAAAGAAAAGAAAAGAAAAGAAAAGAAAAGAAAAGAAAAGAAAAAAAGAAAAGAAAAGAAAAGGAAAGGAAAGGAAAGGAAAGGAAAGGAAAGGAAAGGAAAGGAAAGGAAAGGAAAGGAAAGGAAAGGAAAGGAAAGGAAAAATAGGAAAAAAATTGCATGGTTCTTTGTGGTTCTGATGTTTCCAAAGGTTTGGAATTTGTTAAGATAACAAGGCAAATCCTTCTGTTTTCCAGAAAGGAACAAATCTTCTCCTAACCAACAATAAATTAATTTTCCTAATTTTTGTGCATGGACATAAAATTTCTCTTTTCCTCCTTCAAAACACAGCATTCAAAACCCAATTGGTTTGTCAAAGATTTATTTATTTTTGGATGTACATGAAGCACTGTCTTGCCAGGACCTAAATAATTTAGAACAGGACAAAAACACACGTGGGATTTCTGCTTTAATCAATGTCAGTTCTGCATATTCTGCAAAGGGATTTTCCAAGGGTTAATATATATTATGCACTGTCATTATTAATTTCTTCTCTATATAAATAAGATAACATTTCTACTGACGTACAGATGACACTCCAAGCTTATAGCTCTCTAGTGCTTTTTTCCCCTTAAGTTCTCCTAGCACTTTTAATAAGAGGCTATGAAGAATCGGCTGCAGAGCTTCCAAAGCAACCAAAACCTTCCAAACAAGACAAAAGAATATTGAACATTCCATTCATCTTTTTCTATCAATTCAGTTACAGCGTACTGCTAATGGAGCTGTTGACAAATGCCTCATAGTTTAGAATTCTTTCTGTTCTATGTGAGGGGGAACTCATGGATAAAGCATATACAGATTGTAGGGACATTCACATTGTGTGGTGGAGCATGATACAAAGACACTCAAACCTTGGCAAGCTAAAATTATGTAACACTTGTTCAGGCAACAAAACCCCAAACTCAATTTCTTTAGTACTTATCATGATCAGATTTAGACTAAGGTGGCTTCTTTTATGTACAGAGCCTGAATTTGCTGTGTATTAACAACCCCATGCAGTGCTACAGGCTTGGGGAACAGTGGCTGGAAAACTGCCTAGTGGAAAAGGACCTGGGGGTTCCCTGCATACTGAATATGAGACAGCAGTGTGCCCAGGAGGCCAAGAAAACTAACAGCATCCTGGCTTGTACCAGAAATAGTGTGACTAGCAGGAACAGGGCAGTGATCATCCCCCATACTCAGCACTAGTGAGGCCCCACCTCAAATGCTATGCTCAGTTTTGGGTCCCTCACTAAAAAAAAAAGACATTGAGGTGCTGGAGTGTGTCCAGAGAAGGGCAAAGAAGCTCATGCAGGATCTAGAGCATAATGAAGAGCGACTGAAGGAACTGGGGTTGTTTAGTTTGGAGAAAAGGAGGCTGAGGGAGACTTCACTATCTACACCTACCTGAAAGGAATTTGTAGAAAGGTGGGAGTTGGTCTTTCTCCCAAGTAACAAGTGGCAGATGAAAAGAAATGGCCTCAAGTTGCACCAGGAGAGGTTTAGGATGGATATTAGGAAAAATTTCTTTACTGGAAGGGTTATCGAACATTGAAACAAGCCACCTAGGGAAGTGATTGAGCCTCCATCCTTGGAGGTATTTTAAAGATGAGTAGATGTGGTTTTTAGGGATGTGCTTTAGTGAGTGGTTTTAGCTGGGTTAGGTTGATGGTTGGACTCAACAATCTTAAAGGTCTCTTCCAACCTAGACCATTTTATGATTCTACTTTAAACTGCTTTCTACCTATGCATGGAATTTTGCCAGAGAACAATATTTCTAGATTTGATCACTTAATTTCAGGTTTGAAGTTTCAGAGTTTTGTTTTGTTTTTAATTATTTTTTTCTTAGCCTACTAATCAGACTTCAAAGAACTAAAAAATGTAAAGTAAAATGAGAAATCACTAAGATTTCATTCATTATACAGCATAACTTCATTCCTACTTTTTCTCACTATGTTGATTAAAAAGGATTATTTAAACCTATTTATGCTAATTCTCAGTAACACACTTTGTACCTTCAGAGCAACATTAGTTGTCTCTATGTTTTAATCCTTTGGGGTTTTTTGTCGTGTGTTTCTGTAAGTCAATACAACTCAGAGCTGGAAATTTGCAGTTGTTTAACCATAAGTAATTGTATTTACAGCCAGAGTACAACTATCTCATTACTTAGGTCAAAGGCTAATTTATTTATAATACAAAAGATTTGAAAACTGACATCTGTTCTTGAGATACACAGAACTTCTGAATTGACGTCAATAATGTAACCACACACAAAAATGTTTCCGGTGAATTTCCTTAGTGTTTTTATCTGAATGATAACTCAGCCCAGTACAGTGTAATTGGCTTTCTTTTCTTCATGCTACACAATGGTGTGAAAGGGCAAATTTTAAAAATGCCCAATAGTTACAACGTGAGTTAAATTCAAACTAACTAAACTTAGTTATCCTTATATCATAAGGGTCTTTTCTGGGACCAGATACAGGTCTGATAGACACTGCTGGGAAATTGCTCCTTACTGTAGAAGTTGAAACTTCAAAATCTGGGATCACTTGAAAGCTGGGGAGCACCTAGGTGGAGTTATGCTTTCAAATGTTCCTACACTTTTCAAAAGGTAAGCTGGCAGCAGTAGACATTTGATTTCTCTAAGCAGGCAATATCCTCCTAAACAATTTCTGGCAATTATTTAAATCTTCACTTTTCATTCTTCATTATAGTATGAAACATAACTTGAGATAGTAACTTCTAGAGCCACTGTCACTGTCACTAAAGCACAGATTTTCTCTATTTTGATTCCATATTTTCAAAAGATCCCTCCAGGATTTCTTATTTGAAAATGAATCATTAGGAAACAGGGTTAACTTTTCTTAGCCATTTACATAGTGTTAGCCTCTAAGAAGGCCATAAGGAAGCAAGTCTTCTGGAATTATTAATGATAGTTCAATGTCTATGTGTAAAGGAATTTTCACCTAGTTTTAAATAGTGACTGAAAACACTTGAAAGTGGAAAACTCACGCTTAATTTTGAAATACCTATATGGCAAATTCTGGAGGTAATTTGGGTTCTTCAGCTGATAATTCTAACCCGAAGAATCTATCTATGATGCTGAGTAATTTAAAGTTCATAATGTCATGAAACTTTGGGACATTTGTTTTGTCCTCTCTAGTTAATGATTCCATATGGATTTACATCCTACCCCATGAGAGGGATGATTCCATTCATATGGAATATGAACCCCCAATCAGCCAAGAGGCGCATATAGAGAGTCCACACCTGACATAGGCTCTTCCAGATTTATACACATAGAGGGGTTAGCCCTGATCTGAAGACATGCATGTTTGATCAGCTCAGCTAGATCATAGTCTGCATGACTGGACATACAGCTACTTCCAAAGGAATTGGGTAACAGCAAACTTTTGTCTGCTTTTCCTTTATGGCAAGTCTCTCCTCTTTTCTAATATGCTCTAAATTTTCACAAAACTTCACGAAATTTCTACCCTTTTTCAAGACTGAAATTAGGCAATCTAGTTGGAACTGGATGCTGCTCAATACTTACCAGAAAGACAATTTAATAGATTACATGGTTACAAAAGCCTTATTTCTTAAAGTAATCAGAATTACTGAATAAGTCATCTCATGGCAATCATAATGGTAAGTGTTATAAATCTAAAATGGTAAGTGTTATAAACTCCACGTGTTTTCCAAAAGGTACACAAAATGTGCCATATAATTCTGAAATTTTCTGTTCTCCCTCTTGAATACCCACATGGAGTATGAAATATTTCACAGTGGGTGGTCACACGTGTGACCTGAGTGGTTATGACTTGAATAATGTTAGTGTTTTCAAAAATCGCATTTTGTAGTTTTCTTTAGGAAAGCAATATTAGACCTTATAATCCCACCAAAGAATGACACAGAGGTTGCTAATGTGCAGAATCACTAGCAATATAGGTGATGGCTATCCTAATAAGATAATATAGTCCTAATATAGGACACTGCTGCTAGAGAGGAAGGAAAATGGTCTTTTGATGAAAATAATGGAAATAATTATTTTGAAAGGCTTCACTCACAGTCTTTGGGTTTTTTTCCTGGAAAATGTCTGACACTCTCCACTGTCACAGTCACAGTGTTTCCAACCAAGGATTCAGCCCCCTAAAACCAGTGTTTAGAATCCAATTTTTTAAAATTTGTCTAAAATTTATCTAATAATATCTAAATAGATATTCTTATTTAAGTGCATCAGGAGAGCAGAAACATGCTGTAAAGAGAGATGGACAGAATAGAGAGTAGGTAAATATGAAATGATTAGGCCAGACATCAAAAGAAAGTTTTCAACTCCTAGCACAGTGAGATTTTACGATAACTTTAATAAGATTGTGGTGGCATGAAACGTGCCTATTTTTAATATGTTGATGGAAAGTTGTTGTCTGTAATAAAAAAGCTCTGTGCTTGATGATCAAGGAAGTAAGTGCCTTGCAGCTCTATGCCCCATGGTTTGGACACGCCACTCCTATTCATTTTAATGGAAATTACATGCCCAATTACAAAGATAATTTTGAAAACATGTTTTGCTGTTTGAAAACTGTACAGGAAGTTCATAGAATGTGTGTTGTGTTGACAAATAAATCTCCCTCTGAGTTAAACACCAATCAACAAGTGTGAAACTTTTGAACCAACATTTTCAAAACCAGATGGCTAGAACTAGATTTCTAGATTCATATTTAGGCACTTATTTGAGTTACTTTTCAGAAGCTCAAGATTTTAAAATGATGGTTTTGGTAACATGGAAGAAACTGGGAGATAGACAATAAGAAGAAGAGCAGTCAGAGGTATTTATGCCTCTGAAATCTGAAGAGCAAGGTCCTTAACATCATAGGCAGAATTCCTTAATACTAATGTAAAACTTTAACTTTTGTGTTACATAGTATTTCTCATTGGTTTTCACTCAAAAGCCTCTTCTGCATTGATGGAATGGATTAGCTTTCTTACACTTGCTTCATTAAGTCAGGGCCTCATTTGTGAAGCTGGTTGTTCCTGGTACAGATAGGTGAGAGGTTAAAGGTCTTTGTCTCTTTCTCCCTTCCCAAATGTTAATTCATCTTTGTTAAAATAAAAGAGATTAATTTTTTTAATTCATATTTACATTTATTTTAACTATGTTCAAAAAGAAACATATTGAGTTGCAAATGTTCCAAGCTTACAATAAATAAAATAGGAAATAAATTAAGAAATATTGAACAAACTATATTTTTAGAAGGGTTTCTTAGCCAAGTTCAGACAGTTTTGATTTTTTTTATCACAATTATTAGACTGGGTGTGCTGTAACAAACTATTATGTATTTAAGACTCATATTCTCCTTTTACCTCTTCTTCCTGTAGATGGATAATGCTCAGTATCTTTCTTTAATTGGAGGAGGCAAATTAGGCTAACTTTAGGATAACTTTAAAAATTGAATCTCCTATTTTTTTAAATTTTTTTTTTTTTTTTTTTTTTTTTTTTTGGTCCAGGTGGCAGGGCATGGGCAGTCTATCTCCATCTGTTCCTCATTTCAGGAAGATATCGTTAACCTCACTACTCCTGTAAGCTGAATGAAATAAAACATGGCAAAGAAAAAGTTCCTTTCAAATTCTTTTAAAAATCCCCTATGCCTGTGGAACAGACAGGCTTTATGGAATAAGTTGCAGAGCAGTATCATGATATACTGCATTTTCAACTCAAACTAAGTCTACATTAAATCACCAATATATGTGATGTCAAGGTGAATGTAGAGATGGAAAGAAAATCAGAACATATGGATATTTTAGGGATTTAAAGCTAAAGGATTTAAGCATGTGCAGTGGCAAATCACCTTTAGGCATTAGTTTTGGTAGTTTCCAGCTATTGGAGTCTGTAACAGGTGAACTTTCCATGGCTATACATGAAGAAAGTCAATCCTGGTCTTCTAAGCAGCCTGCACATCATTCCAGTATGACTTACAACAAGAATGTGTTTAGACTTCTTCTACAAGCATATTTTTCTTTTTTTTTCTCCAAATCTCAGAGCTAACATGGATTTTGGATGAACATATAGAGCACAACTCATCAGTGAATGACAGAATCACTTATGATTCATAGTTACATGGCTGTTGGGAATTCATCTTTGGCAATTACTTACAGATGAGAGAGGAGCAAGAAAATGCTTTTTCCTAGATATCATGTAGTTATACCTTTTTTTTGTGAAGCAAAAAAGCATATTTTTATTAAAGAAAAAGTAAACAAGAACATCTAGCTCTACCTTTGTCCTCTGACTCAGTAGAGAGTTGTCCTATGGTTGCTTGTTAGTTGCTTTTTAGGCACTCCTGCACAGATCAGTTAAATTTTCTGTCATAATTACCAAGTGAATTTGGGGCAAAGAGAAGCTAAACCACAGCTGGCCTTCTTTCACTTGATCAGTCATTTGGTTTCCTTGAAAGGTCTTTATTCAGATAATAAGGTCTTGGAGGAAGCAACAGTTACTTAGTCTGTATGATTTTTGCTAGTGAACAGTTAGGCCCACAATGCCAATTAAGGGGTAAATTATAAAGATAAGATTTGTATCATTAAGTGTTAGTGTAGCTATCTACATCAGAAATCACTCTTTGCTTCTTGATTAATGCAGGAAAAAGAGCACATTTCTTTGATTTGTTTTACATATCCAACTTATGATGAAATGAGTAGTGACTTTGACGTGACTGCTTCTTT
The DNA here is from genome assembly GCA_013400055.1 of Nycticryphes semicollaris. Lineage (NCBI taxonomy): Eukaryota > Metazoa > Chordata > Aves > Charadriiformes > Rostratulidae > Nycticryphes > Nycticryphes semicollaris. Next base: position 515,657 of record VXBJ01005238.1, read on the forward strand.
CCACTGACTGTAGCAGGGGCCTTGATAACTAGCTTAGATGCTGTCACTGACATTTAGTCAAATCAATCACATCTTGATTTCTAAACACCCTGTATGCTTATTTGGTGGTAAAGCAGCCTCTGTAATTTATGTAGTCCATAAATAAAAGAGAAAAGAAACAAAATAAGTGGATGCATGTAAAACAATGGCACCTGACACAGTTTAGATAGCAGAAACTTTGTATTTTATCAGAGATGTTTATTCTTCATGCTTGAAAGCAATATTTGCTAACATTGCTATTGAATTTGTTAGACACAGAGAATAAAACTGCATTACAGTTATCTCACAAAAAGAAAAAGAAGAGGAACTAAACTCCTCAGAGAACAATAGTTGTAGTTTCTGAAGGTGATGTTGAGTCATCAACAGCATTCTGCCCCTGGAAGAATGTTTAGGAAGTGAAACTGCACTTTTGGGTATTGCAGCCATCCAGAATAACAACCAGACAAGATCAAGTGATATGACCTGACTATGTCTGTGTCTTTTCAAAAGAGTGAGGGGTTTTTTTTCTTTTTTTCTTTTTTTTTTTTTTCATTTTTTATTTCCTATTCCCATCTAGTGATTGTCCTTAAGAATTTATGACTGTTTAAAACGGACTTGTGAAGGAGTCCCTGCTATGTAGCAGAGGTGCAACGAGCAACCTCAGACAACCATTTTGCAAATTAGGTCTGAACTTTCACTTGAGTCTCTAGACAGAATTTTGTCTTTAATGATAAAACCACAAAAATTACCTTTATTATTGTTATCTGTTATGTGGCCAGGGAATTGCTAGAAAATCAAACTGAATAATTTCACAAGAAATTATTCAAAGAATGTCATTTACACTCAATGTGTTGCAAGCCAGAAACTCATGAGGGGAGACGAAAGCGTGACAATGAGATCATACAATTATCCAGTAGAAGAACTTACTAAAATGGTCTTGGATTGTTCTCATTTTTTTCTTCACAATTTCTTGCTTTCTTTCTTCTTTCACTGTTTTTTGAATTGCTTTCAGGAAAAGATGCTGGAATGACATGGTGGATGCACCAGCAGAGGAAATGATTACTGCAGAAACTTTGTGGGGACTTATTAAACCTAAAAGATATGCATTAAAATGCATATAGATGATAGGAAGAGAAAGGATGAGCGTTAGAGTGCTGTGGAGAAAGAAAGGTCTGAATTTGCTCCTGTCCAGATGATGGTGGATTTAGAAAAAGGTCTTAAATTATTTTGAACTACAATTGTATGGAGGCCAAGCAATACAAGTGCATGGTTTGCTGTGATTATTAAAATAAGTAGTGTAAACAACTTAATTATATTGGATTTAACAGACAAGGTATACTAGATGTGATGTTCTAGATGAGAACAGTTCAAGTGAGATCATAATTTTAAAAGCTCTGGAGCATAGATGTGTAAAGTAGTCAGTTTAGGTATGGCAGACAAAAATACATCTGAATAAATAAGGAAGTAAACATGGAAAAGGGGGAGTCTTGATGTAATGGCTGATAATGAGGAAACAGAGCTGCCAGTGGGGCTGCTGACAGAGCAGTTAGAGAAATGAGCAGTGAAGAACAGTCATGGGGGCCAGGGAGAAACTGGCTGCCAAGAAGAAGGGAAATGACTAAATGCATTAAGGACAACAGGAAGATCAAGTAGGCTTTGAGCCAGGCCAGAAAAAGAAAGTCAGAGGGAAGCTACCATGGCTCACGTGCTGGATTGAATGGTTATTCTGCAGTAAAAACAGCAGCTGAGATGTGAAAGCATTCTAAGATTTAGAAGAAAAGATAGAGATAAGACAGATCTCATAAAACTTCTCATGCAAGAGAACAGGCCTTCATCAAATTCCAGTGACTTTTCATCACTAACTTTGATATTTGTTTGCAAATTTTCTTCTCCTGACCTGCGAACTGCTGATTTGGTGTACAGGGATTCTCTCTTCCAGCAGTTTCTCATCACAATGTGAAAGGTTCATCTCATTCCGTGATGGTAGCTTTTTATGCTTGTAGCAATTCTCTTGGGTTCCTAATGGATCATTTACACATCTGAGAATGTTGTTAAGAAGCTCTTGAGGTGGAATGGGATTCCAGCTGTAGTACCTACCTACTGCTCTTATTTCTTGCGGCAGGCTCCTGAGAGCCACACAACTGCCTATTAGCAAGTTGATGATGGATGGAACAGCTGTAAATTTACAAGTAATGGTAAGCTTGAGACTCCTAAATTAGTTAGAGAACAGCAATTTGCAAATTTTAAATCAGACTTTGAACGAGGATCTTTTCACAGGATAATGCCACCAGCAAGACAACAGGTCAATGGATGAAAGCTATAAGCATTCTGATGTCCTTTCCTATGGTTATCCATATGTGTTGAAAATAAATAATCCAAATGTCAGGCCATTTAACACACTTATTCAAGTATGTTATATCTACTGATCTGCTGGGTGGTCTTCAGGAAGTTATATGTTCTTTTCCAATTCAGTGGAATATGTAGCTATTTTCTTTTGCAAAGTCACTTAAATTCATTTGATCTGGAAAGTAGGCTTAAATTAAAAGGAATTAATTTAGTAAGGAGGCAAAACAAGGGATGGTGACAAAGAAGAAACAACAGAATGAGGAGGAAGGAAGAATAAGGCAGCTGGTTCAGCAGATAGAAAAGAGAAAGCATCATAACCATGGCAATTCTATGAAGATAATGAAAATGAAGAGAACACTCTAGGAAAGGAAAAAATGAGAAAATTAAATAGATGCAAACTTGATGTACAGGAAGTGAAACCTCATTTCCTTGTAGTCTTTCACAGAAAGCCAGGAAAGGTCAGAGAGATGGCTAGTGAAGAAAACATGGATAACTTTCCTGAAATGAGAAAAATGTGTGGTTCCAAACATCCTTAGAAGAATAAAAGGAGTAAAATGAAAAGTGAGATTTTTGCCTTCTGTTTCGTCAGCTGGACTAATAGGTGGGCTTGATCTCATCTAACTTAAGAAGTATTTGCCTGGATTAATTTTTAGTGCATGTAGATAATCTGTTTCCGTAATGTTAGGACACTTGGGAGCTCTGGGCACAAAGAAAGGGTACTTGAAAATTCTTTACACAGAAAAAAAAAAAAAAAAAAGCTAAAAAACTGTATCCACACTAATTGAGTTTTAGTGTCAGTTTTTATGAATGCATCACGCACAAGGTGTCTCCTAGGCCTAACAAATTTTGAATATTTCTTCCCTTTGGATTTGAAAACCCTAGAAAGTATTTCTTGTAATGGTGACTGAGCCTAAAAATACTGATGTACTATGTGCTCTGTGCCAGGAAAAAAAAAAAAAAAACAAACAAAAAAACCCCTGAATTTTAAAATACACACAGGGAAAGAACCCAGAGGAGAACAATATAAATTAAGTAGTCCTGTTTTCATCTTCAACAAGCATCAGTACTAATTGCTAATTGCTCTGAACAGGCAGATGATTAGTGAAGGCGTACCCAGAGTACTTCCTTCATTTAATACTCAAGTTATTGTTTTCTTTTATAGAACTAAGCTTTATATAAAAATGTCAAACATGGCATAAAGCCTACATGATATTATTAGGCATTTCTCATTAATGTCCAGAGTCTTATATTTGGTGTTCAGTGGTATTACCACATGAAAATAAGTGACAGCTTAATACGAGCAAAGCGATACAGTTAAAATGGCATTAACCTGGTTTTCCCAAAGCCAATTTCTATTCTTGGTGTTACTGCTACTACCAGCTGTGCAATCTGTGCCTCCTTTCATGAATACACAGAGTGCAAATCTTACAGAGCAAGTACTGTCACTCACTTTGCATTTGTAATGTCTCTGGTCTCTCAGACTTGGTCTGAGGTCCGTGTAGGAAGTTATAATACTGACCAGTGTTCTCCCATCACACAGTGGTGGAAGTTCAGCCCATTTCTCCCTGAGACTTCAGTGCCTGACTTCTGTATCCCAATTATTCACGTATTTCAAAGAGGTACCTGAGTACATTTTGATGGAACTGCTCACATGCTTAAACATTAGGCAAATATTTTAATAATACCAAAGTTAGGCCTCTCTTTAATTGCTTTTCTCTCTTGTTCACCAATTCTGTATAAAGAATTTCTAATACAATTCAATTACAAGAATAATCCTCTCATAATGTGTATGAAAAAGGAGAGAAAATTACCACCAAGGGAAATTAGAACATCAAGGCACTCCTTTTCCTTTGGTACTTTTTTGATATGAAGCCTGTATGTGGATTGATGTTGTACCCCTTTATTGCTTTGTTTGGATCACCTCTGCAGTACTTTCCAAATTTAAAAATTAAATGTGTGACCCTTTTTTTTTTTTTGTTGCCCGCCCCTTAAGAAAAAAAGGTCAATGTTATTTTCTGACATCAGCAGTGTCCCTTAGAGAGATGATTCATGAGATACCATATCATGGGGAAAACTAAAGGGTGAAAGTACACCCTGAATCCTACTACTTTTATTTCTCTGTTGATTTGTTTGGTTTTTTGTTTTGGTTTGGTTTGAGTTTTTTTGTTTTTAAACAGGTGGCCTTTTACTAATTCCCTATCTGTTTTTATGATTTCTGCTCTCTTTGTGTTCTTACAATAAAATAGTGACACAGTCACTGAAAAGGCAAAAATAATCAGAACAACTAAAATATTATGCCAAACTTAAGCAACATTGCCTATGAACAAAGGACAAAATGCTAATGTGCCACATTGTCACAGCTAGTGTAACACATCACTGTGGTTACTTTTTGATCAAATCATAGAATATAGAGATGCATTTAAGTAAATATCTTGTCTAAGAACCTTTTTTTGGCTTGTGAAACACAGTCTAGAATGGAAATTTACTCACAGGCTAGAAAACAATGTTGAATTAGAACAGTTGGCTTTCAAAGTAAATATATAATCCTATGCTGTTCAGAGTATCTGTCCATAAGCTCTACTAATTAATATTAGTTAATTGTAGATGTTTTTTTCACCCCACTGCACAAAATAAAAAGAGTAAGAAAAAGAAAAAAGAAAAAAAAAGAAAAAAAAAAGAAAAAAAAGAAAAAGAAAAAAAGGAAAAAGAAAAGGAAAAAGAAAAAGAAAAGAACATAGTCCTAACATTTTGATTAATAGACAGAAGTTGATCTAGATAACATGCCCATGGTGAGAACGCCTGTTTATAGTGCCATTTTAATATTAGATTAAGTATTGTATACTTTACTGATCATTTGGCTTTGTTAGCTTTATCTGATGCTATGAGAATACGAATTCAAACCCTAGTGTTGAGAAAGGAGGTCAAAGAAAAAAAATGCAGTCCTCACATTCAATGATTCTTGACATGGTGAATTATTTTATTTTGTTTTATTTTTAATAATGCAATCACAAATATGATTAATGACTTATGTAGTGGTGTTGGGAGAATATCTGTCTACCTATGTTTTCATAAATATGCAAATAGGCTATCAGTGAAACATTGCCCACAGTCTACCCCCAAAATAGCTCATTTTCCAGGTCCAACCAAATCCAACTATGGAAAAAAGCTTAAGTGTGATTTCCTCTTCTCTTACACAATTAGAGTTTATTGATAAAAGTCTTAGTACCACTATATTTATCCATTTGAGAAAGTTATTCTTCCTCAAAATCATTATAGTTATCCTTAAGATTCAACATGTGAGTACATGTTATTCAATAAAGCAGAGATTTTTGTATGGTCTATGATCTGCTTGAGAATGCCTTACAGAATGAACTGTTTTCCTTGATTAAATATTCCACAGTATAATCTGGAAAATTCCACAGAATTTGGTCCAGTTGTTCAGATTTTGTGATGAAACTATTGAAAAAACTCAGCCATAACTACATGCCTCTTTTGGGACACGAACTGCTGACACATTCTTTTTGTTTGGTAAATCAGTATGATAGCTGAGTTAGAAAAACACTTTCTGTTAATGTGAAAGTAGTCACAAATATGTCATCTTCTCATACCTTTATGGAAAACAGCATTCCTGTCTGTCTTCAACAAGACTAATTAGCAGGCTAACGAGGGTAGCAGACTGCACATTTTCCTTTGGGTTTTTATAGGATTCAGAGGGAAAGTCAGTGTGATTTGAATTTTACTATGTATTTTCCTTTAGGTCTTTTGAAAAATCCGTAACAAAAAGATACCTGTACAACAATTAGAATATAGGCCATATGTAAGTAAATTAAAAAAAAAATGAAAAATATTTGAGAGTTGACTTGCAAGCTTATATTTTTATTTGCTATTAAAAATTCCTCTACTATAACAGAACATTTTTGCCTTTAGTTCATCTGATATATATGTGTAATAATTAATTACTTGTGTATTTTTATATTCTTTCTTTAATTTCATTTTCATCATGGGTTCCCTGTAATATGGAGGATTTATTGTAGAAGTTTTGGTCTTTCTGACGTTAATATATCAGTGTGCAGTGTGGTTAAGTCCAATGTGGTTGACTTGCCATTTTTCAGAGATTTTTAATGATCCTATGTAGCATTTCTCTTAAGCATAAGATCATGTACTGTCTGCATGTATTTGACTGTACAGATTACGGTTTTGACAGATTTTCAGTTTACATACAAGGTCTACATCTTGTATTACACACTGGAAAATATTTTTCAATAGTCCTTATAGCTAAATTTTGTTGAAATATTCTTCCTCTAAAATAATATTGTTCTAGTTTTAAGTATATAAATTTTCAGGGGAAATAATTTAGAATTTACTTTTAGAAGATACAGTTGTACACAGAAAGATTTTTAAGATAAGGAAATTTCAAACTGTTTTTCCTCCTTGTATTGTGTAAAAATGGACATTACACAATAAAATATTTTAATAGTAAGCATGGTCATAGTTTATATGTTACTGAGATATGTCTTAGGGATTAATTAATTTTTACTTACTATTGTGATTTGGTTCCTTTGCTTACAAAGTTTGCTGAAAACACACTGGTTTATTATCTCCCAGTTTAATTTCATTCTGCACAAGTATGTCTAAGACTGTGTAAAATGAACTGGAAGCAGAATGAAGTCTTAAACTAGTTTGTAAAAAAAGAGAACCTCAGTCTTAAGAGTGCTCATCAGGCAATTTTCAAATCATGTATCTGGTTTTGTCTGGAACAAGACTGTACATTGCAGTACAGTGTCAACTCTTTCCATGTCATGTTGAAACTTTTAAACCTCAGCTATTTCTTGGGCTGACCTTTTTTAAAAAAGGCACAAGATGTGGAAATTTTTTAATACAGAGAAGAAAGGATTGTATATATATGTATTTTTAAAATCTTGCCTTTTGCAGCTCAGAAGAATTATAGTGTAAGAGGTGGGAAATTATACCTAAGAGGAGGATGCTCTATTTATCTAAGATGATCTGAACAGTAAACATCATAACTGACATAATTTTGAAACTAATTACTTACTACAGTATGTTTAAGAATAGAAAGGAGACATCAGCTTGTGTGTTTAGTCTGGGGTTTGTTCTTTTTTTTTTTTCCCAGAACAATGCTTCTGATCTACTTAGCTACTACATTAGAAGAATCATTATCCACAGAATCAGAGTGTCCTCAACTTGTATAACTTGTATACTTTGCCTCTTATAAATGTTCTGTCTCTGACATGCCATCAAATTACCTTTTTTTCCAAAAACACCCATTCTTTGCTTTTGAGGTGTAGAGTAGGTGTTAGGGTAAAGGTCTGGCAGCAGAATTAGCAATTCCCACTGTTAAGATGCTGAAAATATGAGTTTAAGCCTTGCTCTGGACTTGCACTTACACCCTAGCTGTATAAGTCTATTGGGAAAGAGTCAAAGCTGATGCTAACCCCATCAGTCTTTGTTTTCCCATGAATGTAGGATTTGGTGCCCTACAACTATCCTTGCCTGGTAGACAACCTATCCTAGTATGACCTTTGCCTTCTTTTATGTAGCAAAAAAAGAATTGGGTTTTGGATAAAGTGTGCAGCATCCTCATGGGTGTTTCAGATTTCTTTGTACGTATTTGATATTGTGCAATATAAAGAGGAACGAGATTGGCTCCTTCTTGGTTTCCCAGATACTCCATACTTCCAAAGGAAGAAAAACACTTGAGCAGCTCTGGACGTCTTCTGATTCTATCAATATGGAGATGTGCTAGATTTCTTAATTTATAACAATCCCAATAAGAAGTCAGTTAGACTGTGAAATTTCTCTTTTTTTTCCTTAGAAATGTCTCCCCTTTTCTCCTCTGCCATGCCCTCTGGTTGCCACAAAGGAGGAAGTATGAGAAACAACCCATAACACCTGCTGGAGACAGCAAAGCACAGATAATTTTGTATGTTTTGTATAATACCCATACTTTCCAACGATTTTCTATTTCTAATTGCATATAATTCTTCTTATAGGTTTCTATTGCAACAGTGCAACAGGGTAAGCACATGAGATCAGGAGGAAAAAGCTACAGTTTGCGATGAGGAAATTGTTTAAACAGTATGAAACTGCCAATCTAAATTTAAATGTGCCCTTTAAACAGATCCATTCTCTCTACCTTTTCTCTGCAAGTGCTGTAAATATGTCACTTCTGTTTTCTGTAGTTTCAGACACTTCTTATCTCTTAATAGAGTCGGATGGAACTATCCCACTAGCTCTTTTCCCCTTTTTTAACATGTCCAATGAAGTAGGGTTACGAAAAACAGCGCAACACTGAAAAACTGCTATTTTCATGGTTATATCTCTTGCCAATTTTCACTTCTGCTCTTAATTTATTCCACACAGCTTATTTTAATAACAATAACAAAAGGTTTTGATATACACAGTACGGTTTTTTTTAAACACTTTTTAAAGAAGTAGGCTAAAAATTTCCAAAGGCAGCTTTTAATTCCTGGTGCAGTGATGATTTAAGCATCCAAATTAAGACAAGTGAGAGACTATTTTGGAGGTGCTGAGCATCAGCAACTCTGAGTTCTAGAGCTTTAAAGCTGAGCCCAGTCAAAGGATCAAGCAGGCACATACAAGAAACTCCAAATCAGAGACTGCTTTTGGAAAATTTAGCCTTGTTTCTTAAGGGTGAAATCTCGGCCCTTCAAAGTCAATTACAAATCTCCCAATGACTTCAATAGGGTAGGATTTCACCCTTTATATTTTATAGGAAAAAACAAGCAACATCATACAGAAGTTTCTCTTTTATGATTTTCTTGATGTTTGCTCAACCCTGGCTTCCCTTTAGGTAGGAAAAATCATGGTTTTAATTTAAACTCCATAAAAACAAATAAACAGTAGCTTAATTACAAGGGTGGATGGGATGTTTCACAATGCTTAAGCTAATGTAGTAAAACACCAAGTGTTTGAAAAAACATTTTTAAAGCTCAGAAAACTTCAAACTGTAGTGTGTTTTCTCCTCCCTGTTCCCAACAATGCTGGAGTTGCTAATTTTACAGCACAAATGAGAAACTGATGACAATTTCTAGTAAAGTAGGTTCCATTTATTTTGGCAGATGCCAACGGCAGCAATATAGGATAAGGCTTTTAACTGCTTTATCTGTAGCACTTTTAAGATGGTTCAGTGCATGCCTGTAAGACACACTGTGTCTCTGTTTCAACTGTATGATATTGATCTTTTCCCAGTCGCTTAGGTGTGATCATCTCATGTTCATAAATATCTTATGTTTGTATAAAACACATTTCTGTCTTGTAATTGACCACAATATGACAATAATTTATAAAATACTTTTACTGGTTGTCATCCTTAAAGATGACATCTTTAGTGATGATTCAGAAATGGAAAGTATTGCAGTATAAAAATCAAAACACAAGCACTGTATAATTTTTTAATTCATAGTTAGTGTGCTGAGTCACTCTGGTCAGGTGAAAATGGAAAATGTGCTAAATAAATCTTAGATCCTATGAAATGCCCAGTAAGGTTTAAATATTCTTCTATTCTAGAGATGTGACATTCAAAATTGTTATGGTTCTGCCAGTTCAAAGACTGAATGTACAGTTTAGCTATTCCAGTGTTTCCACTACCCCATTCCTTAAGGTATTGGCTCAACAAGGATTGGCCATGATAGGATTTGTTAACTGACAAAATATGGTTCTTTATTTTGCATATCTATGTCCCATCTCTGTTGGCTTATTTTCTATAATAAGATTAGATACAGAATGGATTTATCTGCTAGATGCCTGACCACTCCCTTTAAGGACTACAGCAGAACCAAGAACATTGTCGGTCCATATATGGACCCTCTTTATATGGAAGAAGGCCTTGAAAAAAATTACAGTTCAACAGCTGTTCCTTGGAGGAATAGGATAAAGATCACTCTTCCCTTTGAAAATTATGCTACTCATCTTCTACAGCCAGCAAAGGTAAAATATCAACAATATGGAAAAGGCCTTGAGGTCATGATTTCATCTGAGCTCTCCAGAGTCTCAAATTGCACTTTTGTAAAGCACACTTATTGCCATTCAATATGAATGCTAAATTTAAGTAATTCTGTTAAACTAATTTTTTACTAGATTTTTAACCAACCAAAATTGTACCAGATGTTTCTATAAATAAAGGACAATGCTGGCACAGTATATTTTACCTGCATCTGGTTTTGGACACTGTAAGTATTTTTATTCCAGCATTTTTAAAATCTCCTCGCAGAGTGCATCGTTACCTACCCACCTATCAATTCTGTGCATATAAAGTGCTTAGAAAACATGCTGCACTAGTCCACTTTACCTTTTGCCTGGCAATACTCCTGAGGCATCTGTTCTCAGATCAAGGGAACATTGAAAAGCTTTAAATCTGATCCCCCAGACAGCTGTGCTAATTTAACTAGAGGGGCTACAAGAGGGGATGGAGAGAAATCTATAAAATATTTGGCTGACATTTGAAAAAAGAGATAGGATGTTTTCTTGTTAACCTTTAGAGCAGCCCATTACATAAATTGTGACAATGTTCTCAGATTAAATGAGACTGTATTCTGGCTTAGCACTAGATTTATCACTCCAACAAATGAATTCTACTGTAAAGTCTGGCAATATATCTTTTAAAGAATGCTGTTTATCTCACTGGGGAAGCAGAGTGCTGATAAATAAGGAGCATAGCCTTTTTGATGGAATATGGTAAAGATGGATTGGAAAGAAGATTCAATAGCATTGCTTTCCTTCTTCGGTGTAGGAATATTCCATGGTACACGTCTGAGCAAAATTAGAGATTTCTCTGTAAGTTCTAACATGATAAACAAAAAGATCTAAGAAATGTTTCCTTCTCACAACATTTGATTATATGAATTCTAATTACATATGAAAAGCATTTGCATTTGGTTGTTCAATACTAGCTGCAATTCCTAGTTATGTTTCCGTTCACTCTGAATGAATAAATTTCAACCATTTAAGTCTAAAACAGAAGGTTGAGCACCAATATTTTTTTAAATAAAATATTTTAAAATCTCCTATGTGTAAAAAAACTTCAATGAAAATTTTGGATTTCTCAGATATTCAAACTAAATCCTGCAGCAGTGAAAATTTGTTTATATATATTCAAACTCTGGGTAATATCAGCTGAAACATAGAGCTCATACAAAAATCTAAAACACCTATGTGCATCTTTAGGAAGAGGGTAAAAAATACTTGAAAAAATATTTTAGTTTAACATACGAAAATACTGTGCAACACTATGAAATATTATCAGAGGCAGACAGTTGGTTTCTGGAAATTATTTATTCAATTTCTGTAAAAAAATATTTAAAAAAAATCAATACATTATCTATTAATAAACCATGGGTAATGAACACAAACCTTGATCCTAATAGGATGAATGTTTGAACCTAAAAAACCCATTCCCAACATTATTTCCTAGACTGTATTGAGAAAGCCGCTGTGAATTTTTTAAATTTTCCGAGGCATAAGGTTACACACATTATAATACTCAGAAATAAAGACCTTGATTATTCTACATGTATAATATCAGAATTTTTACAGACTGTAAGTTTCAAGCTGTAATTGAGTTACTCGTTAAAGTAAAACCTACTTGCCTGAATAAAGATAAGACTGGTTCTTCCTTATAGGGTAAAAATTATTTTCAGTAAGATTTTTTGTTCTGGGGAATTGAACATAGCTGACCAAAAAGCAGAAGTATATAATCCTACCAGTCCCACACACTAATTTTGTTGAACGTTGCAGTGTTTCTTTATTTTATCTTTATTTACGGTAGAAAGTTTGTTGGGTGATGGTGACTAATAGCCGAACATCTGGATGCAGTGACCTTTAAAAGCCTTTAGTCATTACTGTGCCCAATTAAACTCAATATCAACAGAAGTGCTTGCATTTTGACTGGACTAGTATAAATCACTTTGCAAATACATTGTGCAAACAGGGGGAAATATTACCATCCTGGGCTCATTCCTCTCTAAATGACTTCAGCAGGATGGGTCAGGAGCTAAGGGTTTGTTTTGCTGGGGTTTTTTTGTTTCCAGAGTACAAACTTTGGCAATTAAGAAAATTAATTAATGAAGTTAACTGGACTAAATAGCTCAAAAACTTCAGTGGGGAACAAGACAATGTACGAAAACTATCTGAGACTCACATCTTATCCAGAGGGAAAAAAACTTGTAGGGAAGCTTTTTTAAGGCCTAACTGGATTAACAACCTTCTCGTAAAAAGGATATTAGAAATAAACAGGGAGCCTATCTGGAATGGGAGAAAGACTGATCATTAAATAAGCTTTAAAGTTTAAATAACTTTAAAGGTTAAAAAGAGCAAGTACAAATTGACAATTTCAAAAAATCAAGCTGGATATGCCTCTACAAAAGAAAACAAGGGAGCAAAAGGCTTTTCTAATAATTTCTAAAACTTGAAAGCCTGACTCCTATTCAGGGCAGGGTAGAGATAAAAGGCAATCTAATGTGGCATGAAACCCTGACATTCAACAGAGTAACTATTGGAATGAGCAGATAGAAAAAAAAAGTTCCACATCTAGAATGGAAGTAAAGCCCAGACCCAAAATCTGCCAGGGCATTGCGTGGGCCACGGCCAGTGATTCCCTGGCCCCAGGGACAGGGTTGTCAGGGGCTCCCAGTGGTGGCTGGGCAGGGCCCGTCACCCATGGCCCATCTCCCCCAGCTAAGGCAGGGCAGGAAAGGGGCAGCCCCAGCCCCAGCCATTGGGCACCTCTGTGGGAATGGGGACAGGCCAAGGCTGGGCCAGGATTTTGTCCTGCATTTAGGGGTCAGAGTCCAGGCCAATGAGGGCAACCAGGGTCAGACTCAGTCTGGGGTAGCCGGGCAGGGTCATGGGGACAGGGATGGGTGGAGGCCAGGTTGGGACATCAGCCAGTGGTGTGGGCCCAGCTCAGCAGGGCCCAAGGACAGGCGGGACAGGGTTGTGACAAGGTTGCAGATGGTATCCTACAGCCTTTCTGGGGCAGGGAGTGATGGCACCGGGGCTGGAATGGCATCCTGGTCCATGGGCAGGGCAGGGGGAGCCCCAGGGCAGCCAGGGACACTATATGCCCTGAATGCACTCAGAGCCTGGCAGAGTTTCCTCACTGTTAAGCACTTAAGCAAAGCAACCAGAAGCCTGTTTTTTCCCATGATCCTTTAAAATCAATGTAACAAAACCTCTATAAACAGCAATTTGAATGCCCTAGGATTTAATTTGGTGTCTGAAATCTCCATCAATGACTAGGAGGTCTTTGGGCAGTGCCTGCATTTGTGTTTTGTGAAGTTATATGCTGAATTTGGGAGGGCTGGTAAGTATCATTTCAGATCTTTAAGAAAACTGACTCATGAAATGTAGCAAGAAATAATAAAACATTTGTCAAGTTGAAAATTGTCTTTTATAAGCTAGAAGTTATACTATGCAGAATTTGTATTTAAAAGAAGAAAAATGAGATCTTGGGTGGCTGAGGAACAATTGTTTAATCTTTGTAATATGGAACACCTGGAGGAAAGAGTAATTGAAGATTTCACAATAAACAGAAAATGACATAATACACAATGAGTTTATCAAAGTTAGTCATGTCATCTCAACCTGAAGCTTTTGATATCACTGTTTTCTAGACACTACGTATATCCAAAGAGCATTTGATATTATGTCACATAGAAAACTATTATTTTTACTATAATAAAATAAATTTTGAATTTGTGAAGGCAAGATAACAACAGATTGTGATGAAGGTAAATGTCAGGGTAAAGATAGTGTAATTCTTTGAAGCTACTGCCGTTTAGTATTTCTCATTAATGGCTACAGAATAAAAAGTAGATATGTTTCCATAGAGCTTGTTAATGGCAGCATGCAAGGAGACGTTGAGTGTATTTAAACTGGGTGTCACATTATACTACATAGCTACCAAAAGTCTCACTTCTTGAATTGTTTGCATTGAATTGTTTGCATTGATGTCCTAGTTGGAACCCTCTGGTCCTGATATCTGAGTATCTTTCTTCTGTAAATTGAAGCTTGGCAGAGGGGATGCTGCCGTGTTCCTGGATCTTGCCCTGAGACCGATCAGGAGAACTCTTAACATCAAACAGGTTAAGTATAAATATTGTCATTGTAAGAATGATGACTTAGAGGACTGAAGTCTAGGAATAAAATGAAATTCAACAATACAATGAGTTCAGACTTACATGTTCTCAGAGCATTATCCTATAGTTCATCATTCACAAATGCAGAAGCACAGAAAGATGTACCTAAATTTAGGCTCTGTGAACATTGCTTGAAAGAAGTCAGTCCATTTATCCTGGCAAAAGACAGAGAGATATTACTGTGCTCTGGTAATGCGCTTCTATTAATAACAGGAAGGCAGAAATGTATTTTAAGATAAATTGCATTTCAAGCACAAAAAAATTGGCCATGAGCACCCTTAGCATGACAACAAGGCTCTAACAATATAAAGATTTCTAACCATCAGAACAATAAAATTCTGGAAAGTCTTTCCAATGGGACAATTGTAAGGTGAATAAGCATTTATTTATCCATATATTTCTTTATATATCTTTAATATTTTCATGTTTTCATCATTCTTATATTGAAAGATATTCAAACATGACTTTCTAAGAAATTTAAGAACTGAGACTTTCTGTAAGTTCCTATAGTGATGAAGTTCATAGAGTGATGCCCTTCCTTCAACCACTTTTTCTCTGTGTTGAAATGGATACCCTCAGAATATGCCAAAGGAACCCTTATTTCTTCATTGTGCAGGTCACTTCTCTGAAGAGAACGATGCCCTTTGCATTGCATTCCTTACTATTGTTTTGATATGAAAAAATCATGTAAAGGTAGATTGTCTGAAGATGAAAACTACATTGTTTCACTCTTTAGGAAAAAGAACAAACCCATAGCAGATAGATACAGATTGACAGTTTAGTATTTATGCATGACAAATCTTGGTGAAATGTATGATTCTTTCAATGTGGCTACAGTATTAAGTAGTATAAGTTCAAATAAAAATAACAATGCATTCAGTCTGCTGTCTTTGGGAGCAGTAAAATGATAAGAGTGAAAGAATTCAAATGTAAAATGTCTGAAAAGATTAAATTACTAAAGAGGAAAAAAAGAATTAAAAATGTCCAAGCTGGCAAAATAAAAAGTGATTTGGAGTCCTTGACCCCAAGTTGGAAAATCTGTAAGGGAGAATTATTTAGAAGGATGCAAAGAGTTTACAATAAGAAGTCCCGTTATTCAAAACCAAAACCTGAATTTCTTACAAACCAACTGTAAAGCAATGTGTAGCTGAGTAACTCGACATCTGATTAGCCCTAATATTGATAATATAAATTTGAGAGCCACATTCTGCATTTTGGTATTACTCTCTGTTTGCTGTTCTTCTGAGAAAGAAGTATTAGGCCTACCCACAGCAGGCATAGTGTCATAGCATGAGGCAACACAGTTTTTCTGTGGCTTGTGTTGATGAGTGGCATTTGTATCTCATTTCTTCTCTTTTTTTTCTCCCCTTTGGAGAGGTTACAGTGAATGGCTATAGCAGTCTAAGCATAGGTTGTGTCTAAACTAATCTGTGGGTGTGAACAAAATGTGAGTCAAAATCTTGACTTCTGGTAATTCAGATTAGGTAGCAATGCTGGACAGTTGTTCTGCTCTGATCCAATTTCCTAACCATTATTGCCACAAACCAGGAGTTGAGGGATGAAAGGAAGAAAGTGTTTCAGTATTTGGGTGACATCTAGTTTTAATCATTGTTTGAGAGTCTTATTTTCCCTGTGAGTTTTCGTCTCCCTTTCTTTCAAAAATGTGCAAACAACATTGTGCGTGTTTGTAATTTCTAAAATATTTATATGGTATGTATTTGAAAAGTAACAAAACTTTTTAAAAGTAATTTTTAATGCCCTTTTTTAAAAATACTTTAATGTGTTTGTTGTGTAACGTGTGATAAACCAAACTTTTCCTAGCTTTTTTTTTTTATGTTGATGTTTACAAAGAAAATCAACTCAAGATTCAGATTCTAAATTTAGTTTTCTATGATATAGATGCCTGTGTATGAGCTGCATGTGCAAGTTCCCATTACCATCACTGGAGGTCTACAATCACATCACTCAAATGCAGATTAACTCTGGTTTGCTGACTAGGATTTTTTGACTCTATTGACTATACTGCTACAGTCCTTGATTCAACTGCATACACATAGGTGACTAGTATAAACTGAGATGTTGCGGAGTGTCTGAAACCTTTGCATAGAATTAGAAGATATCACAAAAGATTTATGGGAGATCTATATTCTAATGTATCAGTAGTGGGAGGTCAGGTACCTTGGGGGATCTCAACCACTGTTGAAAGCTACCTGTATTTAGAAACATTATGTAATTTCCTCCCTATTTTTCCAGAGGTTATTGTGACTTCAGCTGCATGTACATATTTACAAGTAGACACGCAAATTAATGTGACAAAATCTTGACTGGAATCACACTCATCTGGATGAAATTCAGGTCGAAAAATATGAATCATGGATTATCCTCCTGAAATGATGGAGAGAAATTGAAAAGACTGTGAGGATCTGCTTGGTAGAGTCCCATGGGATAAGGTCCTGGTGGGAAAAAGGGCCCAAGAAAGTTGGTTGTTATTCAAGGATCACTTCCTTCAAGCACAGGAGGGGACTATCCCAACAAGCAGGATGTCAGGAAAAATGCCAGGAGGCCTGCATAGATGAGCAAAGAGCTTCTGGCAAAACTCAATCACAAAAAAAAAAAAAAAAAAGAAGTATGGAGAAGGTAGACACAGGGGCAGGTAACCTGGAAGGAATACAGGGACATGGTCTAATCATGCAGAGTTGCAGTTAGGAAAGCCAGAGCCCACTTGGAATTGAATCTGGCAAGGAATGTCAAAGGCAACAAGAAAGGCTTCTTGAAGTACAAAAAGGCGGCTAGGGAAAGGGTGATCCCACTAGTGAATAAAATAGGGCACTTCATGACACCAGACATGGAAAAAGCTTCTACATCTCTGTCTTTACTAGCAAGACGGGTCTTCAGGAGAACCAGGTACCAGATACTGGGAAAAGTCTGGAGAAAAGGAATATTTACCCTTTATGGAAGAAGATCAGGTCAAAGAGTATTTAAGAAAATTGGATATATACAATAGCCCACGGGCCCTGATGGGATGTACCTAGGAGCAGCGAGAAACTGGCTGATATCACTACAAAGCCAGCCATCCTCAATTATTGCTGAAAATCATGGCAATTGGGAGAGATGCCTGAAGAATGGAGGAAAGCTAACATTACTCCTGTTTTCAAGAGGGGCGAGAAGGAGGACCCAGGGAACCACATGCTGGTCAGCTTCACCTCAGTCATTGGGAAGGTGATATAGCAACTAGCCCTGGAATATGAAGGGCAGATGAAGGAATATTCCAGGCATATGAAGAACAAGATACTCAGGAGTGGTAAGCACAAATGCCTCAAGGGAAGGCTATGCTGGACCAACATGACAACCTTCTATGAAGAAAGAAGGAAATTCTTTACTGTGAGGGTGGTGAGGCACTGGAACAGGTTGCCCAGAGAAACTGTGGATGCCCCATCCATGAAAGTGTTTAAGGCCAGGCTGGATGAGGTTTTGAGCAGCCAGGTCTAGTGGGAGATGTCCCAGCCCGTGGCAGGGGGGTTGGAACATGACAATCTTTAAGGTCCCTTCCAACTCTAACTATGCTATGATTCTATGATTCTATGATTCTATGATTCTATGATTCTATGATTCTATGAAGTAATGACTGGTCTGGTAAATGAGAGGAGAACAGTATATATTGTCTATCTAGACCTCATTGAGGTTTTCTACACTGTTACTGTTTTGATCTTTATGGAGAAGTTGATGAAACATGGGTAACATGGATCAGATGAGCAGTCAGGTAGATTCAAAACTGTGTGGATGTCCAGGTCCAGAGGCTGCTGGTCAGTGGCATGAAGACTAGTTGGAGGCCAGTAAACAGTGATGTACTCCAGGGGTTAGAACAAGGTCCAGTTCTGTTTAAAATCTTCATTAACAATCTGGACTTTGGGGCAGAGTGTACTTTCACCAAGTTTGTTAAAATAGGGAGCAGTTGTGAATACACCTGAGGGCTTTGCTACCATCTAAAAGAACCTTAACCAGATGGAGAAATGGTCTGGCAAGAACAGAGGAAGTGCAAAGTCCTGCATCTGGGAAGAAACACACCCAGGCATTAGTATAGGCTGGGAGCTGCCAAACTGGAAAGCAGCTTTGGAAAAAAAAAAGACCTAGGGGTCTTGCTTGTATGAACATGAGCCAGCAACAGGTCCCTGCAGCAAAAAAGGCCAATGGTACCCTGGGATGCATTTGTTAAAGTATTGCCAGCAGGTCAAGGGAGGTGATCCTTTCCCTCTACTCAGCACTGTCCATACCCAAAGTCCAGTGTCCAGTTCTGGGCTAGTACAAGAGAGACATGGACATGCTGGAGAGAGTTCAACAAAGGACCACAAAGATAATTAAGGGACTGGAACATCTCTCAAAGGACTGGAGCATGTCTCATATGAAGAACGGCTGAGAGAGTTGGGACTGATCAGCCTGGAGAAGGGAAGGCTCAGGGGAGATCTTATCAATCTAAATAAATATGGGGAAGAAGAAGACAGAGCCAGGCTTCTTCCAGTGCTGCCCAGTTACAGGAAAAGAGACAATAGGCACAAACTGGAGCACAGGAGGTTCTGTCTGAACTTAAGGAAACCCTTTTTTACTGTCAGGGTCACTGAGCACTGGCACAGGATGCTCAGAGAGGTTGTGGAGTCTCCAACTATGGTTTCTATTCACAGTCAGGTACTATTTAAATAATAAATGTTTCACAATTTTACCTGATGTATTTCCCTTCTGAACAAAACACTTGTCAAGGAAATCTTTGAGGCAGAGTATAAGAAGACAGGGACCAGTTTCTAAACAAGCCCTGAAGACCAAATTTAGGTTTTCTAGATTTTTTCAAGAAATACAATTCTACTTTGAGTAGCCAATTTTAGGAACTCTGATCGAGGAGCTAATGATACAGTGCCATATATAAAGTGACCATAAAGAACACATATATAACATAACCCCTTAATTATTAGTGAGTGGTTCCAATCAAGAAAACAAAGCTGAGAGAAAAGAAAGAACGTAATGAAGAAAGCAGTAATAGGAAAAGACATGGAGCAATATCCTCTTCCAACAGACAAAAACTACAAGTACTTACAGAGTGCCAGATTTCCTTTTAAATTTAAGCCTCTATAAAATGTTGTGGTATGTGAGGTTAAAAATTAGTCTTCAGCTTTAAATCTGCTTCAAGAGTAAAAAACAAAGGACTATATTCAAGCACTTAATGCATTAAGTTTGTCCTGTAGACAAAACTAAATAGGCATCTAGCTTTTTAAACATTCTTGGCAAATATGTACATCAAAATTAAATATAATGGATATAAAATTTCAATTTATATTTCCATTTATATTATATAAATATAATTAATATGTAATTGAAGGGAGCCTACAGGAGAGCTGGAGAGGGACTCTTTGTCAGGAAGTGTAGTGACAGGAGAAGGGGTAACAGCTTTAAATTGGAAGAGGGGAAATTTAGATTAGATACTAGAAAGAAGTTCTTTACTGTGAGGGTGGTGAGGCACTGGAACAGGTTGCCCAGAGAAGTTGTGGGTGCCCCATCCCATTCCAGCATCCTGTGATGCTGGGAGTGTTTAAGGCCAAGCTGGATGGGCCTTGAGCAGCCTGGTCTAGTGGGAGGTGTCCCTGCAGAGGGGTTGGAACTTGGTGATCTTTAAGATACCTTCCAACTCTAACCATTCTATGATTCTATGATTCTAATTAATTTTTCCCTCTTACCATGTCTTTCTTATAAAATGTACCAGGAATAAAACGAACTGAGATGATTACTGACCTAAATATGTAGGTATCCACATAGCAGTCATTTTCTCAGCCGCCTTCTTGCTCAAACTAAACCTAGCAAGCCTGCTTCTCCACTGCCTTCCAAAGGACCATCTGGCCTCATTCTTCTCCTTTTTTCTCCCTCCTTTAGTTTTTATGGCCTTATTTCAGAGACAATTTGGCAGTAAATATCTTATTTCTTTTTCACCCTGTCTATGACTACCCCACTTCATGTGCTCCCAGGACACCTGTGAAAATAAAAGAATGTGCCATTATTGAATTTGATACTGGAAGAGCAGAACCCTGTAAGTGGTCTTCTGTTGGTGAGAAAAATTGCGCGTCAAACTAATATTATCACAAAACAAAATATGAGAAAGACATAGAAAACAGATGAGTTATTGTCTTCAAATGATCTTGTTTCTTATGCTGCAGTGAAGTGACCAGATTTATACCCTCCTGAAATGAATGGAATAGAATAGAATAGAATAGAATAGAATAGAATAGAATAGAATAGAAATTTCAGTTGGAAGGGACCTACAATGATCATCTAGTCCAACAGCTTGACCACGTCAGAGCTGACCAAATGTTAACTGAGAAACTATTTCTACATGAATCCAAAGGATTCTGCTGGACATGTCCGGACAGGCCCTCCATGAGGCAGCTTTGTGGATGGTAAAATAGATGACATACCTTTTCCATGGAAAGGAAGCACTCTAAGAAAGGTGTAAACAATACTATAGACTCAGAAAGCAATTTAGGATTTCAAATGAAAGAGAAACTGCAGGCAGTGAAACAGAATGGACGTCACCCTCACATATATACTCTAGGTTTTAAGGGTGGGATTTTTAATAGCCTTTGCAACTGTTCATAATAAAATGAATTGGCAGGTTTTACCCTAGATACAATGAGGCAGAAACAGGTTAGTGCTGAGTGGCAGTGATAACAGGAAAAAAAAAAAAAAAAGAAACGAAATTTTTCTGGAATGGCACTCTCTGCAAACCCTGGATTATCATACATTCCTGAAAATGTCTGTGGTAATTTGCTATGACTACAAGGAACTGTGTTCCCATTTACTGCGTGTTTCAGCAACAGCAACCACTCAGATCCTTTATTTTATGTATTTGCTATCTCCTGCCTTGTGGGCTACTCTCAAAGATAGAAGCAACATGTGGTAAGAGACTATGCATTATCAGTGGTGTCGATAGCAAATAAAACTGCAAGGTGCTATGATGTATTTACCTATGACTGCAAGATCCTCTGTTTGGATTTAACAAGTTGTGTTCTCAGAAACTTGCTCATCTGAACAGCAGCTGTTTGCCATATGGATCAAAACTGCATTTGGCAAATGGAATCACTTCCTCATGCCCATCTGATTTTCGTGTACAGTCATGTATCTGAAAGCTAAGGGAGGAGTTTGCTGGTCTACTGAGGGCGGTTCAGCTATGAAGTGTTTATTTTGAATCCCAGTTTTCTTTTGCCCTTTTTTTTTTTTTTTCCCAGAAAGTTCTTCCTCTGCAGAAAACTTTAAACAAAATAAAACATCATGCCTGAAACACAAAGCTTAATAAAGTAATCTGTAGAAAACGAAAGGCAGTGGAAAAGTGAGGGAGGACTATTCTTGTAATCTTCAAAAGAGAAGCCAAATAAAATATTCTGAGTGTAGTTCTGTCTCCAAAGAAGTATGTAAATCTGTATTTCCTTTAACTTCTAAATATTTGATTACTTTCAATAAAATCAATAATTTAATTAAAGAATGAATGAAGATGATGACTGGCAGTTATAATATTAGTGCAAGAAAAGTTAATAGTAGTAATACTTAAAAAATGTTGATAAGGAAGTTCCCAATTTACCTAATTATGATTGAAGTCTGTTAAACAGGATTATGCCAATATAAAGAAGAAATACCCTTTCCCTGTATGGGTTATAATGCTTTGAGCATACAATTATTTTATTTTTTTTTTAAGTTATAGACTTCTAACACTGCTCCTGCAACGCTATCACAGCAGATTTCGTGCTTTTAATGAATGAACAGAGCCTCACAACACCTTCTGGATATCCTGGGTAAGAATTGCTGCAATCAGTAACTAAAGCGAATGAGATTAAAAATTTATTCATGAACATAATGCATAGCCAGATTTACATATTATGTTCACATGTTCCCATATGGATTTCCATACTAACAGCAAAAATCAAATAACATCAGGGAGATAATAAATACATAAAAATTGGGCAATATATAATTGTGAACTCATTTATAACTTTGGTGTGCTGTCCTCATGACCAGAACACTGGCTTCATTGACCTCTTGAGCTGTTGACTCATGACTGACTTAATCAGAACCACAGCTACACAGGAAATTACTTTTTATTATCATAAGAATTGTATCTTTTTTTTTTTTTTTTTATTTTTTTAGTNNNTTTACTTTTCTAGGTTTTTCCTGTCTTTGATGAAATGTCAAAATCTGATAATTTGGGAACTAATATTAAAAATGTATTGAAATACAGCAATGGAGAAAGTTAATTTTAATTCCATTCTTTTTAATATATTTTTATTACATATTAATTCAGATTTTAATTCAAAAAATCTAGAAACTTTTTCAGATTGGAGATTGTAATTTTAAATTCTGATATCTGTCAAGAGGTTCAGATTATATTTTAAATTGAGAGGTCCTTTTAAATCGAATGAACAGATTTGTGGAATGTACCCTTTCTTCAGTATTGTTCTTGACTTCATTCTGGTTTTAAAATATCTGACCTGCAAATTCCTAGGTAGTTTTAACTAATGTTCAGGATTCTGTAAGTAGTTTGATATAACTTCCATAGACACCATGTATATTAGCAGTAGAGATAATTTCTTTATTCATCATGTTCTGAAGTTTCATACATTTGAAATAACATTCTCAATTAATCATATAAATGTTTCAAAACTCCTAAAAGATTTTATCATTCTCTTTTCAGAGCTCCATTCACCTCTGCAGTCCTCAGTTGTGATAAATTCAACAAAGAGTGTAAAAGGTAAGGACTTTATAAAACTCACCACCTGGTTCCCTAAAAGGAATCTATAACCCAGAGTTGGATGCCTGAGCTACTTAGGTAAATCTAAAAAGTTGAAACATTCCAAATTGCAGATGTTCCCTTAGCTATCTGATCACGTTGTTACATTCACATAACAGAACAGGACAATTCAGAGGTACTGCCTTTCCTCCTGAAGAAATACAGACATGCTAGCATGGTGCTATGCATAAAAGCCTTAACTTAATCTGCAAACGTGTGATTAGCTCAAATCCAACACAGGAAGGCTATGTCTGTCCTATTTCTAGTTCTAGAAAGAGATAGGTGTAATCTTGGATATACCTTTGCATATGTCAGTAAAGATATATTGAACCTGGATGCTAAAGCAAGAAGTGAACTGGAATAGCTTAAGTATGGGGATTAATCCATGTTTTTCTCCAGAGTTAAATTCTTGATTTCTGGTTTCCTTTCAGTGTCAGGGAATTAGAACCCTTAGGTGAAACAATAGACATTTAAAGCAAATATTGAAATACTGCATCTAGCAACCTGTTGTCGTGTGCTTAGAAGAACACTCTGGAAATGTGAATTAAGAGTTCATTGTGCCCCAGAATTGTTATTGACAACTTAAGACTTAAGAAATCATCCTTTCAGTGTGCTGAGCTGGCAGGCTGGACTCAAGCCTGAGCACTCAACTGAGCCATTGTTATCTGTCTTTTAACCCAAAACCTGAAGTCCACAGTAAATTTTCTACAAATTCCTAAGGATTCTGTCTTACACCATAAACATATGAACAAGGCAGTTTCATGTGAGTCCACTGTTTTCAGGATAGTTTTATAATTCATTAGAACACTTCAGGTTCACTAGAAAAATATAATTTCTGACCTTTATCCACTTTTTTTTTTTTTTTTTTTTGCCTTTTTGGATGTATTTTCTTAACTCTTAGCATTTTTTTTCCTATTCTCTTCATCTGTTGCTTTCATTACCTGCTTGTAATGAGCAAATTTCAGCTCAGGGGAGTTATGTTGAAGACGCTCAGAAAGGTAGCCATCTGACTGAGTGAAAGTAAATACTTCCAGGATACCTTGAAGGCAACCTGAAAGTTGCCCTGAAAGTTCATTCTTTCCAGTCAGATGAATTGTGCTCCAAAATGCCCATTTATTTCTGAAAATGCTACAATGACAGCTAAGTAATTACTTCAGGTATAATTGCAAATATCATCTAGCATTAGATAAAACTAATATAATTCAAAATTAATAGCTACGTAGAAGTGAGAGGCTCATTTGGAAAACAATATTTAATATGGAGTAATTATATGTTGTATTAAGTTTGATTGTAATGTCAATATGCATATACCACATTACTTGGCAATATGACATGTGCTTTTTAGAGTCCACCAACAAACCTGTTGCCTCCAGCCCAGTTATTTGTTGGGATATGGCAGGAGGTTGAAGACACCACAGAGACAAACAGATGTTGTGTTCTCCAGAGGAGATG
Source organism: Nycticryphes semicollaris (assembly GCA_013400055.1). Lineage (NCBI taxonomy): Eukaryota > Metazoa > Chordata > Aves > Charadriiformes > Rostratulidae > Nycticryphes > Nycticryphes semicollaris. The sequence continues at coordinate 540,464 of VXBJ01005238.1, forward strand.
TGAGCACACAGAAAGCTGCGCTTCCTTTGGGAAGGGTGGAAGACTACAAGACAGAAATATGTAGGAAATACAGGGTATAACATGGCAGAAATACAGTGTGACTTAAACAGAAATACATATTTTCCCATCAATTTATGACATGATTCATAGGTGTCAGCGATTTGCCTCCTTTCCTGTAATATTTTTTACGGACTTCATGGACTCTAGAATGTATCTGAAAGTTTTCTTATGTTCCTTACTTTCACTTTTGGTTCCCTGGTGTATACATAAAAATGACTTTTTAAATGGATTTGTGGGTAGGCAGCCTTCCATTCCAAACACAGATTGTACATCTGCATTTATTATTTAGACACGCTAAGTGGAACACTTTTAAAAAACCTGTTGTAACTATAGTTTGCACTCTCTGACTTATTAAATTTGGATATGATACAGTAACTCTTTTATTTAGAATAGAACATTTGTGCTGTATTACCTTGTTAAAAAAAATGAATAAACAAACTGCTTTATCCTCTTGCCGTAGCTGCTCTTTCACAGCCTTCTTGTCTGCAGAGATTTTACCTAAAAAGATGGCTGTGTCATTGCCGCGTTGTTCATCAGTCTTGGCTTATACAATGTGATGCACTGCTGAAAAATGCTCTTCCTTCCTGTTACTGTTCTGGCATGCTTGATTGAATACTCATTTTACCATGGTTGTTACTTCACTAGAATTTTTTCTGGACAAATGACCTATGATTCTGAGTTTTAATGTGTCTTTTTCTGTCCTGACATTCTCTTCTTTGAAACATATCACAAAAAGTAGCTGTTCATTCAATCTTGATTTTACAAGGCTGAGGTTTGTATTTAATCAGTTGTGTTGTGTTTTGGCTCAGAATAAAATTAAATGGGTTTTCCATTTCACTTTATAAGTTTTTCATTAATATTTTTTAGGTTATTTTGATCTCAAAGTCTGTTGAAGTACCTTCTCCATTTTTATAAAAAATAGTGCCATATGCCTAAACCCAAGAAAGTTCTTTTGAATACATGTCTAAAAGCATGAGCAGTCTCATAGATATAAATGGGAGATAACCAAGGATTTAAATTTGTGATCATGTTTTATTACCTCTTTAAAGGTGAGATACAGAACCACAACTAGTTTATACTACTGACAAGGAAGAATGAAGTTTAGGGCAAACCTAAACTTCACTTGTCTCACGGCTTTCCTAAAACATAGTGGGATGACCATTTGTGAGAATTAGTTTGTCAAGTAGACTTTTACAAGCTTTCTTGGAGCTAAAATTCTATGTAAAAGAGAGAATGCCTATAAGAAAAAAATATAAAACTTTGGATCTACAGCAATTGATAAAATAATTTTTTCCTTTTTGGTTTTTTTTTTTTTTTTTTGTGCCTGTAGATTGCTACAAAGCTTATGCAATATCACAGACTGGCAAGGGGGGTGCGTATTCCTGAAGCATCCCTCTGTAATGTCCACTGCCAACTATTACACCTTCAGATGCGATCTTTTGGATCAGTATGAAAGCTGGTCTCTGCTGTTAACCTCCAGCTTTTAATTTCTCTGTAACAGGAGACCCTTGGAAATAAAGGTTTAATATGCTGCTGCTTATTTTGTACTTCGTTTGTGGCTAAAAGGAAACACTGACCTAAGTACCTTTACCTCCTTAAAGAGTTACTTTGAAAATCTGTTGCATTTTGAAGCAGTATTTTCTCTGGTTTTATTTTAACTTCCTATTTCAGCAGTCACTCTGGTGTCTGCAAAGTCAGGAAAGAAGAGAGCTAGCAGGATGGTAGTTAGTATATCTGAGCATGCCACCTAAAATGCCTAATTAACTGGAGTTGCAGTTGCTAAATTTTGCCTGTAGATTCATGAAACTTTGTGAACTTTTCTTCTGATGTTTGTTTCATAGGCAAAAATTAATCGATAAATCTTAGTCCATATAAGTGTATTTTTAAATTGACAGTAGATGGGAAGACTTCTGCAACTGTGTAGGATTTTAATAAAACTTAGCAGAGAGAAATACAGAGAAAAAAGAAGGAAGAAAAGTAAAGGAGAAAGGTAGAAAGACGGATGGAGAGAGAGAAAAGGAGAAAGAGAGACAAAGAAATAGAAATCGAGAGCGAGACAGAGAAAAAATAAAAAGAGGAGGAGAAAGGGAGAAAAAGAGAAAGAGTGAAAAAGAAAGAATGAGAAAGAGAAAGAAAGTAAAAGAAAGAGAAAGAAAGTGAGAGAGAAATAAAGAAAAAGACAGAGAGAAGTAAGGAAAAAGAAAGACAAGGAAAGAAAATTTTAAATGCCATATACACTGTCAGCTACTTGCAATGAGGCATATAAGTGGTTTACCAAACTAATTAGTGCTTGAAGTTTGTTTTTTTTTTTTTTTTTTTTTTTTAAATGTGATACACAGCATTCAAAATTTTGGTTAATTATGCCTCCCGCTGTTAAAAATTAGAAGATTATTTCCAGATAGAGTCAATTTTCTAAACCAGTCCTTTCGATGGGACTATATCAGGCATCCTTATCATAAAATATAGATTAATTGTAGATAGTGTGCTTGCTATTTTAATCTTGGGAAAGAAATACCAGATTTTTTTTTTTTCTCCTGGAGAAACTATAAGAAAAATAGTTTAAATGTTGCTCATCTCAAGCTGAGTGACATAGCCCTCTATTTCCTGTGGGTGCTCGATGCACATTCTCAGTGGTTTATATGAAGTGCTTCCATAACTGAAGGACATGTGCATAAAATAATCTCAGGCAAAAATATAGACAGTTTGTTGCCATTGCTCTTTAATATATGAATTGAAACCATATTGTTTTATCTACTGGGAATAAATGAAGAAATACAGTGGGATGGCAAAAAAAAAATACCTAATCAAAAATGAGGCATGTAATCTACATGTTTTCAGAATTGATGGTTTTATTTTCTTATTAAAAAATGTTTACTCAAGTGATTACATGAAAATCAAGTAAAAGACAGAGGGAGTCTTGGGTTTTGATTTGTTTTGTTAGGCTTTTTTTCTTAAAGAAAAGAAATAAAATTATAACACTGAACATCTATTTTTCCACAGTATATGAAAAAGGTAATACTCTTCAGGATTTTATATGTGAAACATTTGGTACCAGTAGTAAAAAGCAACTAAAAATTCTATATTTGCAAGTTCCTTTTCCAGCTGATTTATCTCATATTTTTGTTTGGTTGTTTACATCACAATGTTGGTAGGCTGCATAAAGAGAGAAAAAAAATCATAAATCACCATGAAGATAATTAATTTCATAACACTAAGAATTGGATGACCATCAAATATTGTTGGCAGGTTGGAAAACATTTTAAGGAAGTATCACTGCAAACTTGTTCTGTTTTTATACTTTTCCCCAGACAACTTTCATTGATTACTGCCAGATAAAATTTCTGGTCCATGTGGTCTTGTCCTTCAACCCATTCTGTAGGTTCTTAAGTTAACAACCAGTGTTACTAATCTAGGGAGTTAAATATACAATTAATATTAATCTGTATATCACTATTTTAAGAAAAACTTCCAAAAAACTTGCAGTAATAATACAAAGCCAGAAATAATGTGTTTCAGTTTAGAATAGATCCCAGCTGCTATTCAACAGGGAAAAAAAAAAAACAAACAAACAACCAAAACCCCCAAAACTTTTCTATATTTTTTTATTTTCTGTGCCAATATTATAAATACATTTATTGGTTTATGCCTATTTGTATCAAACTGACTGTATTGAGAAGAAAATTGTACTCAATAACCTGATTAAAAATATTGAAATAGATCACCATAGCAGCTTGCTTAGCAGTAGTGTCCAAATTCAAAAACTTATTCTTTAGTTGATGTTTCACTTTGGACAGGAAGAATAGGATCAAAACTTCAGGCAAGTTGAGCAAAGCTGATGCACATGAACAAGCAGACAGCTTTAGAATTGTAACTTCAGACCATAGGCATCTAAATTGTGCTTCAATCTTATTTTTGCTACAGAAATTGGTAGCAAAATCCTCGCAAAACAATAAGCTAAGGCAAGAATATACTCTGTCACTGTTTAAAGTGCAGTGAAGCCTGATCATCCATGCTCAAATTTCACCTATAAGAAAAAAGCTTGGTAACGATTAATCTCCATGAAAAGTGGGGACTGGGTACTTTGTAAAAATGGACACCATAGCATTGAGGTATAAAATACTAAAAATAGGATGGAGAAAAATGTGTATTTGTTTTATTGGCATAGCAAATGTAGGGCAATCACACTGTTACCAGTGCCGTTTCAGTACCAGCATTGCAATACCTGTGATAAGAGCTTTAAGGGACAAAACTACACTGACAAAGGTTTCCCTTTAGTATATGAAGAAATGGAAACAGCAGAGAGATTTAGCAGTTTGCCCTGGCCTTCCTTTGAGAGTTCCTGTCCTGATTCTGCAGCCACGTCTCTTTTCCCTACTTGACTATTTTCCAGTAGCTGCATTACAAAGCTCATATCCCAAACAAGGAGACTTTGATTCAAATAAAGTACCCAAAGCCTCTTCTTGAAAAGAATTCAAGCTGAGATTCCTCCTCTGATAACATCTTTTCTGATGTCTTGGCAAACTTTTTGTCTCCAGGGTTACAAACCTTAAACCAGGAAAGATCAGTGCTTTATGGCTATCAGTTGTGAGTTCTTTTGTGTTTGTGTTTTCTCTGAGCTGCTATTAATATGTCCTCATGTCTAAGAGATTGCTAGGAAGCTGATGAATCCACATTTGGGTTTCTTTCTAAAACTTTTAACAGCACCCTAGGTAGAAATTCTCCTCTTTGATATGAAATCCTAGAGAATTTACTCTTGACAAGGAAGTTCTGGAAGTCTTCATTCTATGGAATTCAAAGGGCTAAAGCTTTTGTCTCTGGATTTCTTAATTGCTGCAGTTATGCTCTAATGTATAATTCACAGTCAAAGTCCAGCTTAATTTTATTCTTTGTTCTCTAAACATATAGAAAAAAACATTTTAAAATGTCTACCAGAGATATTAAAAAGCATTTTTATAGCAATACTTGATTTTTTGAACTCTTTGCAAATTAATTTTTTTGTAGCTGGTCTTTGAGCATCAGTTTTGGTGAGGTCTTCTCAGCATCTCTCTCAATGATGCTTCTTTTACGGAACCGTCCTATTGGAAGATAAGGACTCTTTGCCGTCTGCCAACCATTTTACGCCCTTTACAGGTAAAACGTATAATGCAGAGAACATGTTGTAAACTTTTCCCAATTTAAAAGCACATATTTAAGTTGAATAAAACAACACATGGACTTGTATTAACATCTCTGCATTGGTTTTGTCAAAAATTTCCTGGAATTCCTTTTTGGCTGTTTGTTTGTTTGGTTTGATTTTTTTGAACACTGATTATTTTATAAGTTTAAAAAAAAAATCCAAAAATTGTTCTTCAGCTTGGGATTTAACACATAAGAAGATCTTAGAAAAAGTGCTGCCAGTTTGATGGATTAGCCAGTTAAATGAAAAAAGAAAATACTCAGGCAGTGTGCTTTGTGGCTTTACTTACGCACACTCTTGGTTTTCACTGACTTGAAAAATGCAGAGGGAAGAGTCAATTACCGAAACACATAAAAGTTTCAGAGTAAGCATTACTGTATTGTCAAAATCACTTATACATACAGCTTAGTTCAGGCACGAAAGTAGTTAAACTGCTTTAAAAAGCAGGTGATTTTAAAATCAACATGATTTGGAGATTTCCTTAGTGGTTGAATATTTTTGGGCTACTATTTTCAAGATTTTCAACAACAAGAAAGACAAGGAATGTATTTAAAATATGAACATACAAATGTAGATTTCCTTGATCACGGTTGAGCTTTATAATTTACATAAATATGCAAAGGAATAAAGGCTTTCTGAACTAAAAAAAAAAAAAAATACAAAGAAGAACAATTGGAAAAAAGGGAGATCTGAAGACTGTTCAAATATTGGGCCAAACCTTTGACTTGGCTACTTTGTCCTAGAAAATATATGTAGTAGTAAGCATGAAAACCCACTTCTTTATTTGCTAAAACTGAAACGCATATGGAGAAGCACAAATGCATGCATGCATATTTGATTGGTTAAATAATATAGAGAGTAACTATCCTTAGAGAAGTAACTCAGTAACTATGGCATGTAAATTAAGGGTTTTGACGATGTTACTTCATATCAAATGTATTCAGCTTCTGTTTCCTTTTTCAATGGCCAGCCCCACAACTTGATTTGGGTAGATAAAGGTCAAAGAGAGGTTCATTCTTTTTCTCACGTTCTTGCACAAAAAAAAAATAATCCAAGGCCTTGCAGATCAAGTTAGGCCCTAATACAGGCAAAGTACAATAGAATTTATTTAACAGCACTACTAATGTCTTTAATCTGTTCTAGACTTTCTTGGTGCTGCAGCGACCAATAGAGGAGGAAACAATTGAATTTAAGCAAGAAATTTCATGTCCATGGGCAATATAACTAAGCTAAGTATGTACAAGGAACAATTCTTCTGAGTGAGGGACTTTTTGCATTCTTAAGAGTGTATATCCACAATGCAGCACATTCCCAAAAATTTCAAATGGATATTACTGGGAATTTTTATGAATACAACAATTTTGCATGCAAATTTGTTTGCAAAGTTTATCTCCATGTTACTAAAGCATTTAGGTGTGGAAATATCTGAATTTTGATCAGATAAAATTTGATCAGATATTTCCCACAAATAGAAATGTGCCACTTATATATTCTTGCATTTTTCTTTTATTATTTTCCCCCAAAATATGGGAAATAATGATTTCCAACTAATCTTGAAGGGCTATATTATCATCAGCTGCCACTGGGCACCATGCCATAAATGGCTTAAATTGCTCTCATAATAGAAACTAAAAATTGTTTTGTTATTAATCTTAATTATTTTTAGTTAGCATACAATGTATTCATAAGAAACAGTTATAATACATCTTACACAGGAAAGCCATAAAGGATTTATGTTAATAGCAGACTGCAGGGATGAACTTTAGATTACCTGACTAGGGTTTAAAACCCAGACCTAGGAGTCTGAGTGAGGGGAGAGCTGTGAATTATATATGTTTGAATATTGTAAATATACATGAATTGTAATGGGTGGAACCACGGACAACCAAGTCACTTTGGAGCTCATGCTCCTTTTTAACCGCAGCATCTTCATAACCATGCTTTTCATTCCCCATGTATCTGTATATAAAATGATAATCTAGACCGTTTCATGTTTTGCATATGTCCTGCATTGTGTTCATGTTTGTGCTGCGCAAGTGCTCAGTCAAGGTGTGAAGCTTACAAGTCCGTTTCGGGGTAGAAATGCAACTGCATAGTTTCAAGCCAAAACATTTCATTTTTGTGCCTCTAAAGCCAGACAAGAACCTCTGACTAGTTTTTAGTTGTAAACTCTGTGATGAAGGAATAAGAAGCTTTTTAGAGCTAGACAGTTCAGGTTATTAAATACAGGTGGAATTTAACCTGTGAATGCCATATTTGCAGAGGTGACTGCCTCAGGACTGTAGGTTAAGTGCCTACATTTCAGAGGGACGTGTGGCTCTTCACCCTTGAGTTTCCTCAGTGGCTAATCAACAAGAAGCTTCATCTGAGGTGTCACACTCTCCCACTTCACTTCATGGGGCTCTGAACACTTGATTGGTGTGGTGAATTTGCCCTCTGGGACTAACAATTCGGATCTGCAGCATTTAGTATGATGACATGCAAAATCCTTTTGGCTGAATCTAAAGCAGTGGACTCAGGGGAGTTTCTGAGCTTCTGCTTTCAACTAGACATTAATCCCTGTGCTTGGATCTTGTTATCCCTTTCTTCCCCCTCTTCCTTTCAGCCTTTCTGCCCCATTTGCCTTTTTATTTTTTTCTGCATGAAGGCTTAGGGATGGGACTGGAGCTGGAAGGTGCCATGTGTCCAGCTGGGGCTCTGGTTGAGGAACCTCAGCAAGTATTGGCACCTGGCACGGGCTGTAGCTCTGCTTAACCTCTGCCTTTCCCAGCAGTGTCAAATCTCACAGTCCATACCTCAGTCTTTTCCGTTGCTAATCTCAAGCTCAGTTTATAAAAAAAAGTCAATAAAAATTTATCCTGCTTGAAATGAGAAGCACAATTGCTGGATTTAAACTACACAGGCAGCCTGAGACTTTTTTATCAGTTAATTCAGTGTTGAACAATAATTACTACATGCACTGGCTTATTTTATTGGACTTATCCCGCAGTTCTTTAACAGAGTGATCCCTATACCAGACAAATCAAAAAATCAACAGTTTTATTTTGAACACAAGAGGTGATTCGCATGACAGATGCTGGTTAGAAAAGCTTTCCTCTAAAGCTAATTGTGACTTGGTATTACGCTCTATGTGTGTGAAGGTTCCTGCCAAAACTCTGAATAACTAGCTTTTCTGAATAGCAAGTTACATCTGAAAAACAGATCCAACCGTGGTTATGGTCAGAAAAGGGAATATAAAAATAGCAGTTTCTTTGTATTTGGTCATGTCTGCTTACTTTTCCAACCAAAATAAAGGTTTTCAAACATTTTTACTCTTGTAGGTAGTCCAGAGCCAACAGATCTTTGCTAAAGTGTGCAGTAACTCTTTTCTTTTTAGATATCTTGCACAGAAATGTTCCACTACTTTCTTAATACAGACCTACACTGATTTGAGTCAGGTTATCAGGGCAAGTTTGCAAAGCTGCCAAAAGAAATAGAAGAATAAGAAGGAAGAAAACCAAAACCTCCACTCTCAGCTAGGTCCCAAAATCAGAAAAACAGAAAAAAGTTTATAGGTCAGAATGTCACATGCCCTCAGAAGTTCAGAAAACATAATAGAATATTCTTGCATAAAACCTACAACTTTTGATTATCATATTTAGATCTTCAGTTTCTATATGCACTGACTGAAACTTAACATGGATACGTTTTTGAAAACTTAAGCATGAAATGCAATTTTTGCAGCCTTCCTTTGTATTGGATTTCATTTCAAGCTAAAATTTGATTGAACTGAACTAAAATATAATGCTTCAGTTATAAAATGCATGGGCTAAGAAGACACAGAAAAAGGATCATACTACATTTCACAGTATATGATGCAGGACCAAAGAGCATTTTCATTTCCTAGGTCCAGATGCAAACCTTGGTCTTGACTGACTACAGAGTATCTGAGTAGAACGTCTCTAGCATCTTTCCCTTACTAATCTCCATTCTGTCCCTGTCCCCCTCTCTGTGAGCCCTAGCTTCCACTGAGGGGGTCTGTAAGTAGCAGATGTGTCCTCCAGCAGGTCCTCAAAACTGGACAGAGAACCAGGACTATGGAATTACACCTGCCCAGAATCACATATGCAGCCAAAGACGCTTATGCCCTCTCAGGCAGAGCTTTAGATACATCATCAATAATACACAGGACTATGTATTAGTAATGGAAATCCATATAGCAAAATATTTTCTCCATTAGGGAGCACCCTAGTCCCCAAGAGATGCAGCAGAAGTCTTCCTAAAAATCAGGAGAAATCTGACTACAGGCCAAATACTCGCCTCAGGGAAGTCAGCGGCAAAAAAAATCCACTTGACTTTAATGGCACATGATTTTGTGCTTTATACAAAAAAGGTCACTCATCACATGCATGGACAACAAGTCAAATACATCTGGTTAACAGAACGTGGCTATTTTGGGCTCAGCATGGTGCAATGGTTCTTTTTGTTGCTTATTGTTTATATTTATGTCTAACTTTAAGCACAGGAATCAAAACAGAAAGCAGAAACTAAGAGAGACACCCATGTTCTAGCACTTGCAGTGGACAAGGATTTCACACAAGGTCTTTGGCTGGTGGAATACATTCTTTTCTCTTCTCAGGTTGTGTATCTCTAAGGTACTGCTGTAAATTAAATTTATTCTTGGGAGAAAAACAAGGACAGGAAAAAAACAAACCAAAAACCCAACCCTAGAAATAATCTTCATTCTGCAGATTTCAGAAAGTACTTTTTTTCTCACATATATGTGTTTTTCCTGTAACGCCAAATGCTCAAAATATTTTCTTCACAGACTTGCTCTCAACTCCTTGCTGTCCCCTTTCTTTCACATACTAAGGCAGTAATTCCCAAGTGGAAATTTTTTGGTTTTCCATTGGTCATAAGTTGGGTGAAAAGAAAAAAAAAAAAAAACCAAACAAAAAACCAATGCAATTAAGTTTTGGAAATATAGGAAAAACTGAATGAAAGTTAACAACAAACATTTATGGCTTTGGAAAACAATCTTTTCTTAAGAAAAGCTGTTTCACTCAAAGGTGCTTATCAGCAGTATGGATAGTAAATCTGGGTGATGGAGTCCAGGCTGGAGAAGAGACCTGTTTTCTGACTTGCATGGCAGGGGCCCACATGTGGGTCTCCAGTTTATTTGTGGAAAATGGAGGGAAATGGTTTCCTGTGTTGTCACATACTCATGCTATCGGTGGTAGGTGGGTGTATGGGAGAAAGGAACAGTTTAAATTAAGGGAAAACTTTTCCTGAAGTGTTTATTTTTGAACACTCGCGTGTCACGGAGGCCAGCCTTGTGACTTTAAACAAAACCCAGTTCCATTGCTTCCATGAGGTTACAATGAAGTGCAATGGAAGAGTTACAAGCACTTTGCCTCCAACAGAAGGAAGGTCAGGCCTTGCTTCAGTCTGAGGCTTGTCTCCATGGAGAGACGCCAGCCAGCTGATACTTGACCTTTAGATTCCCCAAAGTTGCCACAATTTTGGGGAAGTGGCATTTGTCAGGAGGCCAAAAAGGGTGATGGAAAGGCCAAGCTAGTGGTCAGGGGCAGCCACGGGCAGGTTGGAGGTAAGGTGTTTCCTACTGGGAAATTAGCCTTGCTTTATCCCCAGCCATGGGATGGGGGCTACAGAGGAGGGTGCTGCCTGGGGTTGGGGCTGAGGGGCAGGTGGAGAAAGGAGAAGGTTGTGAAGGGGAGGAGAGTTTTGTTGTGGCTGCAGGTGGAGGGCAGAGGGGGCTGTGGGGCCAGGAGGGCTCGTGGGGGGAGGCTCCGGGGGCTGTGCGNGCGGTGAGAGCCCTCTCCCTGGGCTGGCTGCGAGGCGGGAGGGGAGGCAGCTCCTGGGGAGGGGAGGAGAAGAGGCAGAGAGGGGATGTTGTTAAACAGTTTCTTACCGTAAGAGGGAGTTGGGACCCAGATCTTTCCAGTTAATCACACAACAAACTTAGATCATCGCAATAAAAAGCAGCTCGGCTCACTCTGCCTCCTCTAGTGACCGGCTGTGCACAGGGTCCTTCCGAGGAGCCATCTCCTCTTCTCCTCCCCGTCAGCCGCCGGGGGGGCCACCAGCACCATGTGGGCTACCCAACTCCTGCCAGCCTTGCTTCTCCATCAGCTGCTGCTGCTTCCCATCACCGTCCCTGTGGCAGGTTAGTTTCTCTATCACTTACAGTGACATACCCTCCTCCCCTCCCTCCCCCGCCTCTACCTCACAGTTCCATCATCTTTCCTCTCCCTCTCTCAAGCCATGGAGAGGGTGGGTGCTCGGGACGGTGCATCCCCCCATCCCCGCAGGTGGGACAGACGAGGAGCCCCCCGCTACCTCTGTCATCTCCTACCTGCTCGGCCGGGCAGGCACCTCGCCCCGCAGCCGGCGGCCGGGCGGGGGCTTAGGTGCGCGGGTGCCCGCCCAGCGACTCTCGCGCCCGGGGAGGGATGCAGTGCGGGATGCGGTGCGGGACAAGCCGGGGTCTGCCTGCAGCAGGGTGTTGGTGGCCAGCGGTCTGGGGTGAGACACGGCAGGTTTGGGTGGTTTGCGGAGAGGTCACTACTTGTGCCGCCACCTCCTCCCCCAGTGAAGACGTGCTCGGGGGGTCACTCAGGACGGGGAGCGCTGGAGACACTGGGAGCAGGCAGAGGAAATCTCGACGTTGCCCATAGGTGCTCCCGGCTGTTATCAGAGCATGAGGAAACATGTGTCCTTAATTTCCAAGCGGTAGAATAAATGTTAAATAACAGAAGTTGACAAGGAATACCCAAAACGCGGGATAGTATGTTACTGGAAGGGAATATCCTTGCTGAAGTTCAACAGCATGAGCATGCTATTTCCAGACTGAAATAGTTGTAATTTCATTAGATGTTCCCGATGAAATCCGGGAGGCGGTGGGGGGGAAGGAACAAACAATAAGTAATCAAGTGCTGGAAGCTCTTTAGCTGAATTTCTTTCCTGAAGTGTCCCCCTTGGACTGGATATCTGAAGAGCTCACTCTATGTTTCTATTGGCCCTCTGGGAAGATGTTTAAGGAAAAAAAAGTTTGCAGAGGTTTCTACAAACCTTTCCTTCCTTCCTTCCGCCAACATTGTTAGGGTCAGACCTGTGGACAAACAGAAACAAAAGACAGCCACAATTCAGGGAAAGGATCAGCCAGGAGCGGGCAGAGCAAGGGCAGATACATGCAGCGTCTGGGTCGTGGAGTGAGGTCTGAAGGCATCAGGCGATGTGTATGGCAAGTGATGTTTATGGCTTCCAAGACACAACTGCATTTTCTGGTTTGAAAAAAAAAATTGCAATATAATTTAAAAGTGGATTACTTTCTGATCTGAGAGCGCAAATAAAAAAAAAAGACTTGCGGCATCAAGTGCGGTAAAATCTGTCATTTTCCCCCTACAGTAAGTGTGGTTCTGTAGGATGTGGAACGTCTCACCAGAGCTTCTGCACTCAGTCTGCTCAGTGGTGATGATTTTATTTTTGTGGGCATTCTTAGCAGGTGACACAGAGACAAAAGCACTAGGCTACCACCCTTTTCTGAACTCCTTTTCAATGTACATTGCAATTTCCATTTTATGGACATGTGACCTCTCTGAGAAGTGATGACTAAGGCCGGTTAGGAATTTTCTGAGGAAATGTCTTTTTTTTTTTT